>JAYGXS010000001.1:61354253-61402809 GCA_036362985.1 Ligula intestinalis
GCATGGTAAGACTACTGCAATTCTCTACAAACGCTCTATTATTATCCAAATGCTAATCACTATTACCTCACACAGAGTGGGAGTGCATACTGGATGTGACTTCTTAAAAAGCACATGCAGGCAATACCTATGGTATACTATATACGATTATTAGAAGTTAGCACTTTTAGCATAGACGTGTACCTATAGCAGCAATATCTTAGTCCGTAGAGCTCGATTGATCTAGTTTAGAGTGCGGAAACCAAGGCAATCGCTCTTGTGTTCAGGACGCCAAGTATGCACTTACTCGAAATAGTTTACACCCAGATTCACACTCTTTGTTGAAACCAAGGGGGTATGATCCCTAGCGTTGGCTTACTGTGCGTCACCTATGAACAACGGTGGCATCAGTTTCAGCACCAGTACTACAACACTTATTGAGAGGATATGAGCCCAGTACTGCCGTTAATCAGCGTCACTTCTGACTTACGAAATAGTTAGTAATAGTACCAGCAAATACGATCACTCAGCTACACCCTTGTTAGTATTATAAGAAATAACAGTAGTGGTAGTAGTAGTGCAAGCCCTGGCTTCGTTGAGTCTGGCTAGACACCTACTATATGTGAGTGAAGGTAGACCGTGCAGTAGTACATGCGCAGTCTACTGTCACTAAAGGCTACGTTTAGGTGGTGTTTCGGATTGCACTGGAGAAAGGGGCTTCCGCCCAAAGCCTGCTCGGTCATTTCTATTTCGATCTTGTCACCGCTTTAATGTGGTGGAGGGTTAGTGAGGTAGACAGCTGCGCGTCTATTTTACTAAAATCTCCTACTTAGCTCCATTACTGCCTCTGGTCTTGAGCACATGATGGACGTCATCGAAACCGCTGGTCAAACAACACACGTTTTCTTTCTTCGCCGTTGGCTATCATTGGGAATTTGCAAGGATTGACCGGAGAGGACAGTCAGGACACGTTTCCATGTTTGCTTGAACGTTTGCTTTTACTACTGTTGACTTCAGTGTGAACCAATGTAATGCTCGTTTTACTGTACACATGTACTACCGGAAGCCCGACACATGCCTACCCGATTCTCTGCTGCAGTGGTTCTTAGCGTGGCCATCGTGGACTCTATTGTCAACCCAGTTTCCAAGTGGTGATCTATGATTTCTTTCATCGAAATTGACGGGTTGTTCCGTTAAGAGAGGATGCCAATCTCTGCTGAAATGTTTTAACTTATTTCTGACGTTATCTGAGGTCGCTTCACCTCTGCTAGGACAACTGAAGTTACCGTGCGGTTAAAACCGGCTGCGTTAACCAATTTAGAACTCACTTCTCGCAAACAATTGTTGTTGATGAAATGCCCCCGCGACCAACTTTCGGTTTTAAAGACGAGCAAATCAGCATAAGGTTGCTGTTGCCTTAGTTGCTCTTCTTTGTGTGGACCGAGTGTTAGAGCTAAAACTATGGCGGTTAGTTATTAAAATTCAAAGAAACTACTTTGTTTTCGGAACATCGATCGTTCTCTATTTCGTTTGTATTTCCGATACTTGAGGAAAGAGTCGGAATTTCGTCCTATTGGCGTCACAGGTTTTCATATCTCAATGACAGATCTAGCTTTAAATACCACCTAGACGCTGTCTTTCATCACCTCGTTGGTTTTCATGCTCCCCATTTAGAACACTCTCGGTAGAAAGCTGTCAGAAAAATAAATTATCCAAATTTCACAGCTTTTCTTCGGAGCTCTCATGCACACGTAAGTTGCTCATATTTATGGAGGTACCCTCGAAATTCAACTTTAAAAAGCAGATCAATTGGTAGTGTACGAGTATTTTGGATGCTATATCAGAGCACCTATAGAAAAGTGTACATCCTACTCCTAGTCCGCGACTTCGTCGTTCTACATCTCAGATTTTACACTTAAGTTCGTTGTCCTATTGCTTTGTTGCTTACAATTCCTTAGTTTTCCTTTTTGTCACCTTTCCTCACTTTAACTGATCAGTCTCCTTTGTTCAGATATAGTCGAAAGAGCAAGGTAACCGGAGCTTTTTAAACTTTGCCGTATATGTTTCGTGGATCTCGTCGTTAACAGGTTCCAGAGCAGCTAAATCCGTCAGAATTAAGCCCTGAAGACGCTCGAAGACTTTTTCCATGCAGTTGACATAGGTTATATGAATAGCTTGTAGGTTGATTTCAAAAATCTTGCGGTTTTCAGCCAGATTTGCCTCAAGACCATCAACTTTGGCCGTCAGAGTCTTGATGGTTTCATTCGCCTCTAAAAGAGTTCGTTCAGAATTTTGAAGTTGCGTCTGCAGCGCAAATAACGTCGCACGAGCTTCGGCTTGAAAAGATTTTAGCGAAGTGAGGATAGCAAAGATAACTTGTTCAAGATCCTCAACAACTTCCTGAGACTGTTGCTTGAGAACAATTTTGTTCTGCTGCATTTTCTTGACTGCTAGATCGGATTTCTTGTTCACCTCCTCCGAACGGCATGCTCTAAATGTGAGAAGCCTCGCAACGAGTTGAAGTTTCTCGATTTGTTGAAGTAACTGCTCCTCGCTCGTGCTGATTTTTGCCATCTTCGTGCTGAATATTGATAACACGCCAAATAACTTTCGTCGGGTGCCCTTTGCGCTGTTCTTTGGAAACTGCACAGTAGATGTCAACTGCACGTTATTCTAAGTCGCGGCTACCGCCAGACGCGCCCGAGGCGGTCAATCGATTTCTCAGTCAAATGTCAAACTTGTCTCGTGATTCGTTGACACGATCGTACGGGACAGGCCTATTTACATCAAAGCTCTGAGGAGTTCTCACTAACGAACGTGTTTAGGATAAGCCGTAAATGAATTGCAGTCTCAATTACGGTGGAAATCCTTTAGAGGGAAATACTAACTTGGTGTCTGCATGGGTGGTTTTGATTGCTGATAACGTGTTACGGCACCATCAACGCCATCACAGTGCGAGGCTACGGTATTTCTGATGGTGCATACGTAAAAGCCTAGGTCGAACGCAGACTATTGACATTTGTTGAAGAATAGTGAAAATAAAGTAATCGTAGGGAATCATTGCAGGCCTAACCGGACGGTAGACAAAATCGACCAAACGATAAGGCCATTTATCTGAGACTTTGTCGAAAGCAGCGACGGCGTCAGAAGATAGCTCGAACGAACCTTTTAGACCCGAAAGGAGATTCGTGAGTGGCAAAATGGCGTCAGCACAGTTCGGAAGAAACCGGCGGTAAAAATTCACCATGCCCAAAAATCGCTGAAGTTGACGTTTTGAAGAAGGAGGCGTGAAATCTCGGATGGATACAACCTTGGAAGGGAGAGGATGGATGCCATTGGTGTCAACTAGGTGTCCAAGAAACTCAAAAGAGGGAACGCCAAAGACACACTTGGACGGGTTGAGGACAACACCAAATTGTTGAAGGCGGTCAAACACCGTTGCAAGATGCTCCATGTGTTTTTCGGTGGTAGAGCTGGCAACCAAAAAGATCGTCAATATAGGCATAGATGAAGGGAAGGCCACGGAGTACCCTGTCAACAAACCTCTGGAAAGTTTGGGAGGCGTTGCGAAGTCCAAACGGCATTCGTAAGAACTCACAGAGACCGAATGGGGTGGTGACGGCTGTCTTGAAAATGTCCTCCGTGGCAATAGGAATCTGATGGAAGGTCCGGACCAAGTCTATCTTCAAAAACACGGATTTGCCGAATAAAGCACCGGCGAAGTCCTGAAGATGTCGAACTGGGTGGCGGTCCGGGATATTGACGTTGTTTAAACCCGTGTAGTCACCACAGGGGCGCCAGTCGCCAGCATCAACCATAGAGACCATATGAAGTGGGGAGGCCCATGGGCATTCAGATTGACGAACAATGCCCATCTGGAGCATATGCTCGAACTCGGCCTTGGCAGCAGTAAGTCGTGCAGGCGCGAGACGGCTAGGGCGAGAGAAGACAGGAGGACCAGTCGTCCGGATATGGTGAACAACGTCGTGGGGTAGTGTTGAAACACGGAAGGTGGGACAAGTGAGACCAGGGTATCCCGCAAGAAGTTGGCGAAATGGACTATCAGGATCAGGGTCCAAGATGGCGAGTTTGCGGGACACTTCAGCTGAAGAAATTCCTGGGAAAATCAGGTTCTTAGTCTCGTCAAGTAAACGGCAACAACGGCAGTCGACAATACGACTAAAAGCGGCGAGAAAGTCTGCACCAAGTATAGCACAGGGCACGTCAGCAATTACAAACACCCACGGGAAAAGAAGCCGCAAACCGATCTCCAACGAGAGGGAACAGGTACCGAAAGTTGCAATAGGTGAGGTGTTGATGGCCTGAAGAAAGAAACCAGGCTTGGGAGACCGACGGTCGGCTGCTGAAGGAGGAATAACACTCAATTGAGCGCCGGTATCAATTAATAAACTTCTGCCAGTTTTGCCGTCGTGGATGTAAAAAGTGCGACCGGATTTATGGACGTCAGGAAGATTGGTAGAATTAACTTTCACATGAACCAGTTTTACCTGTTTGCTCCGAGTGGAAATAAAGGAGCAAGGAGAGATGCATTGAAGGGCTTTAACACCAAAATTGGTGTGGCGGATGAGGTGGGGCCAGATGAAGTTGGCTGGAAATGCCGGGAAGATGACCTCGGCAGCCTCTCTGGTGTTGAAGAGAAGCTACTTGTGCGGTAAGTTGTGCAAACTTAACTTTCAGCTCTGAGAGTGGAGACAGAAACAACTGGAGTAATAGGTAGTGCGGCAGATTATGTTTTGGAAAATCCATACGTCTCTATAAGCCTTTCAGCCATTCGAGAAAGAGTTGCGGCACTAGTAGAGTCAGAAATAGACGCTAAAGTGCGCTGAACTTCTGCTGGAAAACTGCCCCTGGTCAATAGCTATCTATATCATAGACTTGAAGAAGAACGTGTTAGGAAGGAGCCACCAGTGTCGAAAGGAGAGATCGTCGACTACAGAAGGTTCCCCAAGTCAAGAAGTCAGTGAGACCAAATAGGTAGGACAGTGTACTGTGTAAAGGAGCTAACAAAAGGCTCTGCAGAAACAACGTGCGCACAATGAGTAAGCCAGTTGACGCGTGTCTGGTCTGTGCCTCAGCGCAGAGGTAAGGGGATGCTGGGACGCCCGTCAGCCAATCAACAAAAGGTGCCTACCTCGCGAGAGGCAAGAGCCAGACATCAAGACGACCTTGACGCTTGTCGCGACCGCGACGCCTGCGTGGTTCGGACAAAGGCATCATGGGTCACGCTGTTCGTTGCGGCGAATTTGGCCACATGCGCGCGAGTGGCGGCGCATAGATTGACAGCAACGAAAACTTGTGAACACAGGGGGATAATTACGGGACCGCCACAACTTAACTGCGTCATTTGACCAGTCCCTCTTAACTTTAAAGTTTACAGACTTATAACGAAATCACCGTTTTGTTTGCTATCCTGATACAAATGGTGTGTTTTATTGCTTGCGCGCTGAAACAATCGTCCATTTGAATTGTGGATCCTGGAAAGAAAACTTGATAAACCTGAGCAGACGTCTTCGGTAAAGTTTGAGACTTCTTTTTTCAGTAACTGTGGTAGGTTCCGCTTCTTTTTACATGCAAACACCGCCACACCCGGTGGGCCACATCTGATAAAGTTATGTTTTTTCCCGCATCTAATACCGTAAGTTAAGTTACTTTTGCGAATGCTATTGACCATGAGCAGAAGTTTTTTACTCTTTACATGTCCTATTTAGTAATGCTTGTGTATGGGTAACTTTCCATCGCTTGAACCCAGGTTTTAACAACTGCTAGATATAATTTGGCCATCATACCCCTCCGGAAGATCAGTGGTGTCGCTGGTGACTTGTTACTTTAATTAAGAAGCCAACTTCCTTTTATACTACTGAGGTACTCTCATAGAAACAATTAACACTGCAGCTGGGAATTAATTTTTGGAGTCTAAATAGGCACGCACTGAGGTATATTAATGAGTCGGTATGGTGTAGTCTGGGGTGGAGGAGTTTTTGTTGGGAGACTCAGCAGACAGGACGTATTAGGTCTACCGCAGTGGCTTAAGTTAATGGAGAGGGCCGTCGTTGCTGCAATTTTCAGGCACGGTTTTTATGTAGGAAGAGAAGTGAGACGTCACGTGCGAGGAATATTGTATTCTGTATAGAGCTTGTGCGTCACTATAGGCCTGTCACAGGTTGTGATGTCGACAAACAGAAGGTTCCCCCAAATCACAAGTCAAGTAAGACGGCGTAGGAGGATGTAGCGGGCCGGGGATGTCGAGGTTGGCACACACCTAAAGGATAAGAGACCTGAAGCTGGCTCTGCAGCAGAAACTCGGAGGTGGATTGATAAGCATCACCCAGGCACACCAATATCAAGGCCGGAGTAGAAGGAAACGTGAATATATGGAAAGGAATCTAATAGTAATCAAGAATACGTACAGAGTAAGAAAATAATATGGGGATAGGGAACGGCGTTACATAGATACAAGTCCCATCTGGAGTGGAGTGTGTTCTCTAATGTCTGATCAGTTACCGGCGGGGAATACAGTGCTGTGGGCGACTGCAGGGCGAGACGGGTGTGCTGACATTGTGTGTGGGACTGCGATACTATTGACGACGACGGCGGCAGGAAGGAGGTCAGCGGCTGTGAGGGAAAAGGGCACCGGTTTCTTCACTGACACTTGATCACAGCATCTCCATCCTGGGTCCGCGCCAAAAGTGACGACCTTGGTGTACTTAAACAATCATTCAGTTTCTTCGCTCGTTACAAGGACAGAAACTTTACTGCCAGAAAATCGAGAGTACACAGGCGGAGTTGTGTACGCCGAGTCGGTAAGCCAAGTTGTGTGTTCGGTGCAGTGGACCCGAGGCAGCTGGGCGATGCACTCAGGCAGGTGGCGATACGCGCATCTATTGACTGAAGCACTGCGCCGCACTGAGCGCACTGAGCCGCGACAATCGGGGAAGCATAGGAGAAGAAGGACATCGCGGGACCTCTCGTAGCTGTTGGCAGACACAGTACATAGGCGTTGAGCCGGCGCGCGTACACAGCGAACTTGCGCGGCTTTGGCAACGAAGCCAGCGTGAGTCAGCGAGGCAGGCTCCCTCGATACCCCCTGCAAGACCGAAGGCGGCGGAAACGACGCCGAAGACAAGATTGGTGCCTAAAAAATATGGGTGACAAAACGGTCAGGGAAATGAACATGTCGTCCACTCCGGGTAATATATACAGGGGATGTGGAAGAGGAGTTGGTGGGAGCAGTAGGTGTAAAGGGAAAAAATGTAGTTGAAGTTGCTTCTTGCGGCCGCTGGGAGCAGTTTGTTCGCATGGAAATTGAAGGTGAGCGTGCCGCTTCGCGCTGCGGGCTATACTAATCTAACTCCACAACGGTAAGTTGGACCACAGGTAAGTTGAAGTAGATGAACTCTTAACCATCATTTCAATTTTTCGGGAAATTCAACAAACCTGCAGTTTGGTAATCGGGTTTTTCGACGATAAGTTACATAATAATACAGATTAGCAAAATGTACAGATATAAATCAACAACATTCCTAACTGCAGTAAAATAAAATGCATTGAGCATTAATTAAAGTATATTCCACTGTGTGTCCTAATTTCCCGTCCATAAAACCGGATAAACATCGTTTTTGTAGAAAAAGATGCAGGTTGTAGGGATTAATGAGTGGGGCTACATAAGCTACTGTTGCCGTGTTAAAGCTGGAGGCAGGAGCAGGTTGGGGTTGCGGACAGGAGGCAAGAGGTAAAATGCGGGACGGTGGAATAGAGGGTTAAGGAGAAGGGGAAACACATGGCGGAAAACCAGAGGGCTCATCCGACAAAGTGTCCGGGACAGCAGCCTTGAGCCGGTCAACGGTCACGACCTCCTCGCGAATACCACATTGGATGCGGTATGTGTTCGTCCGACGCGAGATGACACGAAAAGGTCCCTCGTAGGGTGATTCCAGGGGCCGCTAGACGCGATCACATTGTAGAAAGACGTGAGCACAGGTCGTCAAGTCTTTCTCGAGATAAGACTCAGAGACAGAGGGCAGGGGAGAAACCGAGGATAGAGTCCGCAGAAACTGCTGGAGGCGATGCAGGAGGTTGGCAGGATCCTCGACCGCACCTAAAGGAGATGGCGAGATCAGCTCACCGGGAAGTCGGACAGGGGCGCCGAACACCAGTTAAGCGGCAAAGCAGTCAAGGTCCGACTTGAGGGAGGAACGGATGCCCAAGAGGACCAGGGGAAGATGGTCCGTCCAGTTCTCCGGATCAGCCGCGGCGCGTAGGGAGGCCTTCAACTGGCGATGAAACCCGTCGACCATCCCGTTGGCAGTCGGGTGATAGGCTGTAGTGCGGATGCGGGTACAGCCTAAAAAGGAGAGAACAGACTGGAAGAGATTAGATTCAAACTGAGCACCACGATCAGTCGTGATAGTGGTGGGAGTGCCGAAGATGGCAACCCAACGACTGAGGAAGGCCTTGACAACCGTAGAAGCCTCGATATTGGGGAGCGGGATCGCCTCCGGCCGCCGGGTGAATTGGTCCACGCAGGTGAGAAGGTAGGAACAGCTGTTGGACGGAGGCAGGGGGCCTACGATATCCAGATGGATGTGACTGAATCTCATACCGGGGCCGGGGATGGTGCCAATGGGTGCCTTGTTGTGCCGGAAGACCTCGCTCCGTTGACAACTCAGGCAAGCCCGTGGCCAAGCTTTGACGTCTTTGTGCATTCCAGGCCAGACAAAGCGATCAGAGACCAGCTTGTCGGTTGCTCGACTCCCGTGGTGAGATAGGTTGGGCAGGGAGGAGAAAACTGTGCGGCGAAGGGATGGTGGCACGAATGGACGGAGAGCAGCGGTGGAGACGTCACACAGGATGGAGCTGTTGCCAGTAGGCAGTGGCAGTTCCTGGAGTTGGAGTCCGGAAACATCCTCGTCAGAAGGTGAACCAACACGGCGTTGTTCGGCAGCCATGGCAGTCAGATCGATCTCTGCAGTCAGTTGCAAATGAGCAATGGAGGGTCTGGAGAGCGTGTCAGCCACCTCATTGCGTGACCCACCGATGTGGCGGATGTCTGAGGTGAACTGTGAGAGATAGTCCAGTTGTCTAAGTTCCCGTGGGTTCAGCTTGTCAGAATGTGACTTTAAGGCGTAGGATAGTGGTTTATGGTCAGAGAAAACGACGAAGTCTCTGCCCTCGAGGAAGTGCCGGAACTGTTTCACGGCAAGGTAGACAGCCAGAAGCTCCCGTCCAAAAGCGCTTTTGCGTGATTCGGCAGGTGTAGCTTCTTGGAAAAGAAGGCTAAGAGCTGAGTTTGACCTGCAACGTGTTGGTGAAGAATCGTGCCGACTGCAACATTGGAGGCGTCGACCATGAGGGAGAGAGGCGCATCGGGATCATAGTGCATCAGAAGCGTAGCATCGGCCAGGGCAGCCTTCACCTTATCAAAGGCAGCGAGGGCATCTGCTGATAGCTCAAACGAACGTTTGTCAGTAGAAAGAAGATTCGTGAGCGGCAGAATGGTGTCAGCACAGTTCGGGAGCGACCGGTGATAAAAGTTCACCGTGCCCAGAAAGCGCTGGAGTTGACGCTTCGAAGAAGGAGGCGGGAAGTCGTGGATGGCTGCAACTTTGGCCGGCAGAGGATGCATACCATGAGAGTCAACCAGGTGTCCAAGAAACTCGAGAGAAGACATACCAAAGACACACCTGGACGGGTTGAGAACAACGCCAAACTTTTGAAGCGGTCAAACAAGGTTGTGAGATGTTCCGGGTGTTCCTCGGCGGTAGAGCTGGCCACCAAAAGATCGTCAATGTAGGCATAGACGAAAGGTAAGCCACAAAGCACCCGATCAACGAACCTCTGGAAGGACTGGGAGGCGTTGCGGGGTCCAAACAGCATGCGCAGGAACTCAAAGAAGCCAAATGAGGTGGTGACGGCCGTCTTCGGAACGTTCTCCGGGCGATGGGTATCTGATGGAAAGCCCGGACCAGGTCAATATTCGAGAACACGGACTTTCCGAATAGGGCACTGGCAAAATCCTGAAGATGCGGCACAGGGTAGCGGTCCGAGGTGGCGACGTTGTTCAAGGCCCGGTAGTCACCGCAGGGGCGCCAGTCACCAGAAGTAGTCTTGGGAACCATGTGGAGGGGTGAGGCCCATGGGCTGTCAGACTGGCGGACAATGCCCATTTGAAGCATGTGGTCAAACTCGGCCTTGGCGGCAGCAAGTCGTGTGGGCGCGATATGACGGGGCCTGGAGAAGACGGGAGGGACAGTGGGCGCGGTGTGATGGACAACGTCGTGTGGCGGGGTAGATGTGTTGAAATTTGGGTGGATAAGAGCAGGATATTTGGCGAGAAGTTGTCGAAATGGATTCTCAAGATCTGGATCCAGAACGGTGAGTTTGCCCGAAAATTCAGAGGAAGGGATGCCTCGGATTGAGAGTTTAGTTGTCTGGTCGTGCCAACTGGAGTGGCGGCAGTCCACCATGAGATTAAAGGCAGCGGGGAAATCTGCCCCAAGAATGGCGGAGGGCACATCAGCGATGACAAACACCCAAGGGAAGAGACGTCGGAGGCCAATGTCCAGTGAGAAACGAGTGCCGAAGGTTTCAATTGGCGAAGTGTTGACAGCCTGGAGGAAAAGGCCGGGGTAAGGGCATCGACGGTCGGTGGGGAAGGCGGGATGACACTCAATTGGGCGCCAGTGTCAATCAAGAAACGCCTGCTACTCAGGGTGTCGCAGACGTAGAAGGTACGACCGGTCAAGTTGCCAGAGAGCTCGACCGCATTTACTCGCTGGCCGAGGAGTTTCCCTGTGAGGATTTGAAGGAGCAGGTTGGAACACAATGTAGAGCCTTTTCGCCAAAGTTGACATGATAACAGCATAAGTTGGCGGTCCTTGGACGATAAGTAGGACGACGCCGGTCAGGGTGGATTTGCGCAGATGCAGGGTCGCGAGGGTCGCCGAAATTTGAGCAATCTGAGCTTTGAGCTCGGCTATCTCCGAGGCGGGCGCTGTTACAGGCTGTAAAACCCGTGTAACTGTTGGTGCAGACAAACGTTGCATCTCAACTATGTGATCGGCCTTGGTCGCTAGCGTCGTGACGTCTAAATCATCCGAGCAAGAAGCCAGGATCGTTTGAGCAGATTTGGGAAGGCGTTTCAAAAACATTTCTTTGAAGAATTTATCGTCCAGGGTCATGTGTCCGACAAGAGAGCGCATTCGCCGTAGAAGTTCTGATGGTTTCCGATCACCTAAAGCCTCTTCCTTGGCCAGGGCATGGTAACGTTGGCGATCAGAAACCGCCGTTAGAAGTAAAAGCTCGTCCTTGAGTTTGGTATATGGAGAATCAGCTGGAAGATCGCGTAAGAGGGGCTGCACCTGGGAGAGAATGGCGGGTGGGAGGACCTTGACTAGTTTATAATATTTGTCTATCTCCTGCGTAATGTTCGCAGAATGGAATGACGCCTCAATGCGGAAGAAGAAAAGTTCAGGGGCATCTTGCCAAAATTCAGGGAATGTTCAATGAACTCTGGCAATAGAGGAAGGACCAACCTTGGGAACGGAATCCGGCATAATGGAGGCAGATGAAGATCTAATGCAAAAGAAAGCGTGAAAGTCGAAAAGTCAACACCTGACCGAATCGTAGACTTGGAGAGATAATGTGTTCGAAAGGAGTCACCAATAGTCGCAGGTTGTGATGTCGACAAACAGAAGGTTCCCCAAATCACAAGTCAAGCAAGACGGCGTTAGAGGACAGAAACTTTTCTGCCAGAAAATCGAGAGTGCACAGGCGGAGTTGTGCACGCCGAGTCGGTAAGCCAAGTTGTGTGTTCGGTGCAGTGGACCCGAGACAGCTGGGCGATGCACTCAGGCAGGTGGAGATACGCGCATCTATTGAATGAAGCACTGAGCCGCGGCAATCGGGAGAGCATAGGAGAAGAATGACATCGCGGGACCTCTCTTAGCTGTTGGCAGCCACAGTACGTAGGCGTTGAGCCGGCGCGCGTACACAGCGAACTTGCGCGGCTTTGGCAACGAAGCCAGCATGAGTCAGCGAGGCAGGCTCCCACAGGTTCACTTGTCTCGTGCAGCTGATGACTACCACGGAGGTAACCGGTTTTATCCGCTCCGGCACCGAGCTCATCATGTGAAACGCTCGTTTTGCGTAACGAATTCCTCATTTAAAATAAAGGGCATTCAATTTATACTTCCTCCTCCCGAAAACAATCAATATAAATTTCTATAATGTAATTATAAGGGATTTTTTACTATTCTCTGTTGTACCTGGTCTTATGAAAGGTCTCTGCTGGCTTGAGGGAGGAATCGAGAGAGGATAGGATTTACAGTGTGGAGGGGAGAATCCATCACTGAGTCAGGCGGGTTCTTTCTTCTTGCAAATTTCACCCAACTGTACCCGTTAGTGGTTCTATAGAACTATAAGTATCACTATAATTTGTGTACATTTCTACAGAACGTATCTTTTGACAATGGCTTTTGTCTTTGTTTGAGGATGTCCCTCAAACTACCCAGTAAATTGTCATTAATCAAGTTCACACACCGTGCAGTTACTGCTTTATTGGAGCGATGCTTATCCAAGAATACGTTCACCTTTTCAAACATTCCCAACGCTTCCTTGATCACCAGTCTTCCGAGGGTTCGTAGGCATCAGATCACTAATAGGCTACAGGCGACCGAGGACCCACGCACTGGGAGCAAGACTCAATGGTGGTCACAGGCACATATATGCACTGACAATTCATTAACTGAACGAAAGCTCATCAATCGAAAAAAATTTTCAACGTGTGGCTCGTCCGTTATGTGAAATGCTCGTAGCTGGGACTGTACGGCACCCGAGGCTCCACTGTATTCTCTATTTCATTGCCGTATATAGACAACCTGATGACCTCGGCAACTTAATCGGCGTATGCCCACTATAATTACCCCCCCCCTTTTGGTTGCCACTTCTTATCTCTGAAGCTGGACTCCTGTAAGAGTTCGAAAGCTCAAGCCAATAAACAAATTGCTCTGATGCTCGACAAGTCTTCTTCCTTATTCATGCAAATACCTGGAAAGCGAACGTTTTAATTTATTCAGGAAGAAATATTGCCAACATTTACTTATTTTTATATTTTCCTGCACATATTTCGCTATTTTTCCAAGGTGGCGCCCCATCCTTAAAAACCACAATTCCTGTTTTATATGATCCTGTGGTTAATAGTAACTGAGAGAGCTTAAATAACCTACTGCTGCCCTCCTTAAGTTCCTTAATTGGCACCAAAAATTAATTTGTAGCTCTTCAAAGTTAAAAGTACGATTAAACCGGTAAACTTATCAACCAGCGGATATCCGACATCGTGTTCTTTCAAACACCCGGGAGTTCTACCTTCTTTCTCACCACCCCTCTCAGCACGCAAAAACTCCAACTGAAAGGGTGATATGCAATCCTATTGGCGTCCCAGGCTAGCTTGGATCGTTCTCTGCTGAATAATGTCGCGCTCCATAGTGGGGTTTGGCAGCCGTCTGAGATGTACAAGCAGCCCTATGGGGGATAGCCGTGCTTACTTCTGTAGCGGGTCGTGCCTGGCTGACTAGCTCGCGTCGAAGTTCACTTTCTCAAAGGCTTACTGATACGGTTTCTCGAGGTCTCGGTCAGCCAATCATAGTTCCCGCATATATGAGGTGACGAATGGGGAGCTTGCACGCGTGCCCGAGGCAAGTTGCCTCTTTGCCCAAAATCTCCAGGCCGACCTAGCCAATGAAAGCTCTCTCTCTCCCTCTCTCTCTCTGTCTTCTGCCTCGACTACACTAAAACCTCGCTTGGAATTCCGGCCTCGCTGGTCGTGGCCACCGGCGACGCCGCCCTGTCCTACGGGCCTCGCGGTCCTACGCCCTGCAAGACCTACTGGCAACCTTCCCCTTATCCCTTCTGTAAATAATGCACTGTTTCGTCTACTCTGCCTTCCCAAGACTTCTCATATCTCCTAAGGAACCAGGGTCTGGAAGATTGTAGGTGTTAGGGTTAACCGACTCAGCATTAACTCCTATACTTCCTCGCGTTGTAAGGGGCCAATTCACCGACTCACCACTCGACCTCAGCAACCAATTGGTCCAGCACCCGGACGAACTCTAAGCTCGGGAAGACAAAGTCACCATTGAGACAATGTGACCTCAACTGTAGAACACCATCCGCTCTAATGTCCTGGAATCCACGGTTGATCACGTCATCAAAACTAGGGCCGGTTTCGCAGGGTATGTGTCAAAGGTGGTTGTGTGGGCATACATTTTCTTTTAAACAGAAGTCAGGGAAGACAGAATGCATTCGAACAGCTTTCTAGAGCCATAAAGCCCTCTTGGTTAACATAAATCGTCGCTTGAAATGTGCCCTCGCCTTCAGTACCCGTACTGCCTACAGACAGCCCTCTGTTTTGCCTACATGAAATTCTGCCTACAGACAGCCTTTTGTTTTACTTACTTTACATTCGTCCAGCCTACAAACTGCCTTCCGTTCTCAATACATACCATCCTCCAGGATGTGTCCCCTGTCTCCTGTAGCCAATCAATAAAATTACGCGCATTGACTGGCTTCGAGCTTACGCTCGGCTAAGCAGCGAAACGACCAAGAGCATGAGGCGGAGAGGATAACTCCGGATTCTAGCAGCCATTGACCGAGAGCGTGCGGGAGGCGAGTTGGCACGCGCGACTGTTCACGGCTTGGTAAGTTATGGCAAGATGCGTCAGCGCAGTGGTGCTGAGCCCGGACTGCCACATATTCTGCCCACACTGCCCAGACATCACGCCACATGCGCGCGCTAATAGGGAACATTTAAGGCAACAGACGCTGGTTGAAACCCTCTACGTGCTGACTAGACATTCTTCAGCCGATGACATTTCCTCTATGTCATTTGTACTGTATCTCGTTCTCAGCCCACGTTCTGCTTACAACCAGCCTTTTGTTTTGAATACATAACAGTTTTGACGTCAATGATACAGTAATCAACGACCAGCTATCTGAGCAGAATTGGCAGGACAAAGAATGTACCAACTGCGTACCGAAGCAAGCAAAACCGCCTTCTTCAGATGTCACCGCGTGCTACAGCAGCGAGTAGGGTAGCTACAAGGCGCCTGAATGGCTCGCAAAACCGATGAAATCAAAGAGGACGCGGACTGCAATCAAACAAAAAATTTCCCCGTGTTCACCAAGATGGTCTACGGCCTGTGTATCATAGGAACCACGCTGTTGTTTAGCTGTGATAGAACTGTTAGGATACGATATAGTCTACCCTAGAACCTGAGCTAGGACTATCCTTACTGATATCCTAATAAATAATGACAAAGTCGTTTGCAGCTAAAAGTACGTGCTTGTTCGATGCGTAGTTTAAAAGTTGTTAAGTTCATGCAAGGCATATTAAAGTAAGTAAAACAAAGGAGCACTTCAGTTTCACTACAGAGCAATAAAGGGTTCCTAAGCACTGGGTGAAGCACTCCAGGACCGTCCTCAACCACCCATCCGAATCTCAGACTTCACAATCGACCAGCCGTACCAACTCGAAGTCAAGACGAACTACATGGACCTCCAGCCTCTCCTTCCAAAAACAATCAGAAACGTGGACCACCTGCCCACTGAGAAAGCACCGGGATGCCGCTCGATCCCGACTGAAGTCAACAAGCATGGCGACTTCCGACTGGTTGACAAACTGAGAACGTCGTTCTGGGGAGACATGCGGCCAATGACAATTAGTCGAAGATTTCAAGGAAACGACAATCACCCGCTCTAAGTCACCGTATTTTCCTCGCACATTCAGCCATCGCATGGACCTGCCCGATCATACGAGCCTCCACGGGGCCCTTAGCTAAACCAACGCAGATTAAACCACATATTCACGAACATAAATTGATATGCCTGAAATCACAACCTCATGTAACTGGGAGGAGCTTTTTATAGTCTTCACATGCGACTTCTCTGCTGCATGTGAAGCCCATACAGTCCACTCATTTTGTGTTTAATCCTGTTTTTGTGTGGGGAACAGGTCCTGTGTGTGGCGTGCACAGATGGGCCTGTAGTGGCCTTTTGCAGCCACTGGGAACCCAAGACCAGCCACTGACGCATGACGCCTTTAGCATGCCTGCGCGCCCACTGCCTCCTGGGGCTAGGCGCTAACTGTCCTTGACCGAAGTGCACATACGCTTCAGCGTGAACGCGCGCTCACGCTAGCCGGTCATCTCATAGTCACGCGCCCACGCTCATCTAGACATCAGCTCTGTCATTGGCCGCTTTAACAAAGCATGCACCTATACTGCGGGGATTTCTGATACCCACGTCACTCCGAAATTAACGCCCTAGCAGCCGGACTGCGGTCATCCAAGAGTCAACACTATTTCCATTCTATTCTCCTATCCTCCTGTAGAATACACTATTCCTAACAATTTGGCCTTCCCAAGACTTCTCCCATCTTCTAAGGAGCCGGGCCTCGAAGATTGTAGCTGTTAGGGTTAACCGTCTTAGCCTTAACTCCTATAGGCTTTTTATCTGCGTTAGCAACATTAATCTATCTAAACATCAACTGATTGACCGGCTGGAACAATCGATTGGTATATGGCAAACGGCAGAGTGCGTGAAGTCGACTTTCTCAGCGCACATCGTTTCCTATTAACAAGCGGATGTGCTTAAAACTATCATGGTGCGCTAGAAGCCTTTGTTTGGAAGGTTGCGAACGTGCAAGTTAACTCAGACATTGCATTCAGTCTAGTATGTATTGAAATGAGATTCAGGTTGCAATGGTTTCTTAATAAGACCTTCATCGTACTTTCAAGCATATGAGATCTGAGCAGCACTAAGTACTGCTGCATTGACTCATTCTCTCTTCGCTCGCCAAGTCTCTGGGTACCTGCACGTATTCGCCAATCGCTACATGGTGCCCGCGATATCCTGTCCGTCCCACGCTACCCCGACAACTAGCTTCCTGGGGCACACGTAAGTTAAAGTCCGTCTATGCATGACGCTTCATCTGGCTGGCTGCACCGGCGACTAAGGACACACTCCCCAATTAAGGCTTTGCAGCAGCGAACACACACGCTCACTCAACTGGCCTGAAGACGCAGCAGTTAAGATTGTTTACCAGCGCCTTTTGTAAAGTTCCTTTAGCGTATTAAAAGCTCCTCTTACCAACTCTGTCTTAAGCGAGTTTGGATTTGGGGAACCTATCGCAGGGGGTTAAGTGAGCTAAACCGTGCAACTGCGATCTTCAGACCATGGCTACTTAGTGCTGAAGAGAAGTCGTTAAAGGCCAGAGTAGTAGGAAGAATGTATTGCGTACACAAGGGAGAGGAGAATAGGTGAGGTGATGAGGAGAGCCCGTACGCTCAGGAGATCGACCGGATCCCAAGTGACTGTTTGAGAGAACTCGAGGCAGTAGACAGAGAGGGAGAGCACTTTCATTGGCTAGGTCGGTCTGTGATTGGTTGGGCAGCGTGTGGGCGGACAGCGAGTTGGGTGGTCCACGTCACGCGCGCTAGTAAGTCTAGCGACCGAAATGACATTGAACTCCAGACAGATTGAGGCCACGACGGGAAAGCCAGATATCGGACGGGCAACGACCTACTACAAACCTGTAGTGGACCTTAACGCCACCGCTGACTCATCACGCCAACGCTGCGGTTACCATGATGGCCAACCCCTGGCCTGTCTATCGCTCAAGGACCAGGGCCATCTACTGACATACACGGCTGAATCTCGCAAAAGCAACCAATCACAAGCCCACTCACACGTCACCTGAAATTGGTGACTGTGGCCGGTGACACTTGGAATGGCGCCTCGCGCGCGACGGTCGCGGCGGCCAGCGACGCCGCCCTGTCCTACGGGCCTCGCGGTCCTACGCCCTGCAAGACCTATTGGCAACCTTCACCTTGTCTCTTCTGTAAACAATACACGGTTCCGTCTACTCTGCCTTCCCAAGACTTCTCCTAAGGAACCAGGGCCTGAATGATTGTAGCTGTTAAGGCCATAACCGTCGTAGCCTTAGCTCCTATAAACCTCCCTCTTGGCGACATCAATACCTTCAACAAACCCACCCACGTTGTGCTAAATCTTGATGTGCAATGTTGAGCGCATCGAGTCGTATATGTGGCACGCTCAAACGAAGTCCCTAGGGCTGTCCGCCGCTGCGTCCATCCCCGATTCAGACCAACTCGGACTGCGGATCGATATAAGGAAGGGGCAGTGAGGTCAATCGTCTCGGTGCATATTCCTTGTAGTAAACATCTGTCGCGCTCGAATATATCACGGTGTGCTAAAAGCCGCGGCTTGGGAGGCTGCCATTTGACGGTAGATCTGCGTCCTTATCTCAGGACGGAGAGTCAAGTTGTAATGCATTTTTCGATATTTGGAAGGATTTAAAATCAGAAGACAGGAAGACAGGTATTTGAAAAACGCTTTAATTGGGTAGAGAACTTATCGCAGGGGGTAAAGTGAGTTAAACCCAGAAACTGCGATCTTCAGACCATGGTTACTTAGTTGAGAAGAAGTCGGTAAAGACCAAAGTAGTAGGAAGAGTTTCTTGTGTACACAGGACGGAGAATAGATTAAGGAAGTCTGACTTGGGAGAACACGACCATCCAGAAGATTGACCGGTCCTAAGTGCCAGTTTGAGAGCAGTCAAGCCAGTAGACAGTATGAGAGAGTATCGCAAGGGGTTAAGTAGGTTAAACCCAGTAAATGCGATCTTTAGACCATGGTTACTTAGTGCTGAGGATAATTCGTTAAAGGCCAGAGTAGTAGGAAGAATGTGTTGTGTACACAAAGGATAGGAGAATAGATGAGAGTAGATTGACTCGGGAGAGCCCGTACGCTCAGGAGATCGACCGGATCCCAAGTGACTGTTTGAGAGAACTCGGGGCAGAAGACAGAGTGGGAGAGCACTTTCATTGGCTAGATCGGCCTGGAGATTTCAGACAAAGAGGCAGCTTGCGTCGGGAACGCGTGCGAGTTCGCCATTCGTCACCTGGCTTTTAAGCGTAGATGGGGGGACCGTGATTTGGTGATCGAAACGTCGAAAACCGCGTCGGCGAGCCTTTGGGAAATGCACTTTGGGGTGAGCTAGTCGGCCAGGTACGACCCGCTACAAGAGCATTCATTGGCTAGGTCGGCCTGTGATTGGTTGGACACCATGCGGGTGGACAGCGTGTGGGTGATCCATGTCTCGCGGCAGTAAGTCTAACGACCGCAACGACCTTGAGGTCTAGACAGATTGAGGTCATGACAGGAAAGACAGGCATCGTGCGGGCAACGACCCACTACAAACTTACAGGAGTTAAGGCTAAGACGGTTAACCCTGACACCTACAATCTTCCAGACCCTGGTTCCTTAGGAGATGGGAGAAGTCTTGGGAAGGCAGAGTAGACGGAACAGTGTATTGTTTACAGAAGGGATAGGGGAAAATTGTGAATTGGTCTTGCAAGGCGTCCGACCGTGAGGCCAGTGGGAGAGAGCGGCGTCGCCGCGACCGTGACGCTCCCAGGCGGAATTCCAAGTGTCTCCTGACCGCAGTCATCCCCGCCGCCGAATACACGCTTTGTCTCGGTAGACTGGTGGTGATTGGTTGCACAGCGCAAGGTTGGCAAGGCGAGACTGGGTGTGTTCGTAAGTGGCTCAGACCATTGAGCGCGAACGGACAGGGTGCCGGGACTTAACGCCTGACTGCAGGCGGCATTTGGTGCGCGGGCCAAAGGCGCCATCCGTCAGATCTTGGGTTCCAAGTGGCTGCTAGGGCTACTAGAAACTTACAGGCAACACCACAAGCAGTTACAGCTAGAATTCTCATCAGGCAATTGTCCTCTCATGCGGTGTTAACCGTTAAATTTGTGTGTCCTTGCGACTAATCGTTGAAGCGGTCAGTGTAGATTGGCGTCGCAAGCTTGAAATTGAGTCTCGCTTAAGCACTGCCGGCCATGCGTGCTAAGCGGACCGAAAATTACATGCGGATGCAGAGGCATAAATTCAAACAGGAATGGGCATCTGCGGCTGCTTCTTAATTTAGCTTCTGTGGCACTCCTTATCAGAAGGATCCAAGATGCCTTTCTTCCTTTTGTTTGAAATACTGAGCCTTTATACGGTATTTGTCGGCCGTAGTGTCAGGATATCACGTCAGATGGAAGCGATAAACGCAGGGTTAGGGTCACGGTCGCGTATTCTGACCTTTGTCCTAACTGCCTACCCTACAGACTATGACCTATCTCCCAGTTGCAGCAGTGCAGATAATTCAATTCTTAAGTCACGGTCCATTATATGAGACGCGAGCAAATATTCAAATTAGGTGATCCCGAAATTCTCACGAGAATTATCAGTAGCGTGAGTCGCGAGTTGCTTAAGTCATGGTTCACGGGCCGCCAGTCCATCAACAAGTGCAATGACTTTCACAACGCGTATTCGGTGCTGACACTTAGTTGGACTAGTTTAAACAGCCACTCGGGGAGCGCACAAGCCCACACATTTTCCGTAATAGAAGAACCGGGAACTGCTGTGCCCACCCAAGTATGCTACCTCCTGTTCAGCGACCCACTTATGCATTTTTAAAGTCCTGCACAGTTTGAGCAGAGGAGGAGTGACAAGTCAGTGTCATTCTGGCCAGTGTTGCCAAGGTCTGCCGTCATTACTGACGTTGATGCCGGCCTTCACAGTTGATGAGGGAAGGATTTGAGTCCAGCGTACTTCCAAACTGACGCATGTTAAGTGTGTACAGTCATTGAGGGGAGGCAAGGAGCTCAAGATTGCCAAAAGAATGCAAATAAACCGAGCATCAGGACTGGGGAAAGTGCCTGACACGACGTTTGATATCAGACTTCGTTGCCTGAGAGCACAGGCATGCGTGTTCGTTGTGGGTCAGATAAACCTTTACGTGAGAGGCATTTATCAGGCTCCCATTTCAGAACTGGAAATTCTTTCCTGGCAAAAGGCGTTTCATTGCAGTATTTACAATATAAGTACAAAACTTTTGCTACGACTTCTACTTACGTCCTTACCTCTTGGCTTATCCACTCCTCCCAATTTGAATAATGTCAATAGCTCGAAAAAATAACTCACGGCTTGAGGCCAAGTCTGTTTGTAAACTCTTTACGTAATGCCCATGCGGTCGAATGTACACGAGCTTGTCTTTCAACCTACAAAACTAACATCACTGAACAGTCGATACGAGTAAAAGGAGAAAGAACAAATCAGCATGGACTGACAGCTTAATGGCGTTTTCTAAGACCCTAACCTTAGCTTTTTTTATAATGGTTCCTCGCAGTGCATCTGGAGCTCGCGAGTAAAAAAAATCGGAGTGATCAAAAATGACCCATGCGAAAGGTAAAAGTTAGCGGCGATCTGGCAAACAAAAACGACAACCTCTGTACATAAGCTGTAGGGTAATGGGGGGAGAAAGTAAGGGGGATACAGGGGACTGCCACGTGTGAAGGAGGGAGGAGAAATCGTAGGAAGCACTGTGGCAGGTGCAGACTTCTGGTGTTTTGGGTATTGCCGAGAAAAGTCGCCATAAGCCACGTTGGCATGATCAATAAAATGTATGTCACTATTATCACCACGGGAGACTGTGAAATGATTCGGGGATGAAAAAGGCCTCATAGAACATATATTTGATCTTGCGAACGCTTTTTATGCAGGCAAACCCGAAAAAGCTTTAGCATGTTAGGGCCAGTTTAGACTTTACGTGCCGGAGTAAGTATAAGATGACTCGGAGATCAGTCTTTACGTAACGAAAACATTTAGTGCGATCACTAGCGTTGAAGTTAACTAGATTTTGACGATTGCACAAGACCTTATTCCTAGATTGAAACTCATGAGGATCAGTCTGAGAGAGCTATACCAACGGTACTTTGACGCCCTTAAGTTACGAGCGGCTACTGATTTTCAATCAGCATCCAGAAAGCTGTGGGCAATGTGAGGTGGGAAAGACAGCAACTTTCCGAACAGCGATCGGTTTGTTAGATGCGTCAGGAATCCAGCGACTGTATTAGTGATCTTATTACGAATCCGACTCTCGCCATTTAGGACTGTAGGTATAAAGAGATCAACGAAATCGCCGGCAAGAAGCCAGATGGGTCGCGAAGACTAGCAACCCCACACCGAGCCAGAATACAGGCGTGCGGGGACCTACACCAGACACCAATGCAGCCGTCAGCGACGCCGCGGGCAACGTGAACCAATAAGACCTCCTGTCGGGCTCGAACACAGTTGGACAGGACAACGGTCTCTGCATAAACACTGATGGCGGGGTTCAATATTCCGCCGGCGGGACGAACACGGGAAAGTGCCAACGGGAAAAGCCAGCAGGACATGCGGCACCGACGCGATCGATGCAGACTCGAGCAAAGACCGCTGGCAGGCGAACACTGCCCTCCCCCTCCGACGAGGTGATGGCGCGAACCCCTGGTCAGCAGGACGATGACGGGGGTCCAGCCCCGTCCCCGCAGGGAATCTAGCGACAATAGACGGGGAGCGAACGAGAAGCCAGTTGTAACACCTATAAAAGACTGTGAGGCGTGTACAAATACCAACCTCCGACGATGCAAGCCTGTACGCTTTCGAAACGTCAGGATATTATGCCCACCATTCCCGAGATCGCCATTTCTTCTCATTTATGTCCGGGACACGCATTTTCGCTTCAATCAGCAAGAGATCAAAGTTCACAAAGTAGAGCAGGTAATGCTCGTCCACTAGTTCGTCTGTATTATGAAAAAGCAGGAGAAAATAGATGATCAGTTAAGACGGATTTGTCACAGGGTAAGACCCCTTATATCCTTAGTAATTACCGGCACTTTTTGCACAATCTTCGGCAGTTGAATCATTCAAACGCTGGAGACATATCCTCCTGGGAACCTGAATTGATTATTACACCTATAAATACCACTGGGTGTTCATCTAAACAGCAACCATCAGCTCCTTAGAAAACAAGTATCATCCGGCTACCGTTGTGATCAGCAATATCTCCGTTGGTCAGACTGCAGATATCAGAAAACAGTTTTGCAAGAAAAGCGGCCACCTCTAAAAATTGTTTCTTCAAAAATCGACGGACATTTGCATGCCTGTCATCTAGCTTACTCCAGCTGAGGAGGACGAGACGACACTGGGTGCCTTCAGTCGGCATGCCGTTCCAGCCACCCTACACCAACACGCTTCCGATTGATCGCTATCCCATGAAGTTTGAACTCTACACTGGTTCAGCTTTTACTCTAACGAATAGGACTTCGCCATAAACTCCCCCATCTCTTTCCGACTCCCTAAACTTTTCGTAGGTATATTGGATAGAACGTAAAATTTCGAGGTATCCTTAGTGGCTGAAGTAAACCATGATGTAGCAATGCATTACTTACCAGTCGGCTTAGTTGAGGAGGGCATATCAGTGATAACGGAGGATGAACTTAACGACGGTGTACTCTGCTTACGAGGTATTTTAAAAGCAAAAGTATGGCAAGTGTCTTAAACACCGCAAATTCGTCACGTCATATTGTTTAGGGAAAGAGGAAAGGCAACATGAGGGCACCAGAATTTCGTGCAGAAGTCAGGCAAGGCAGAGCGATAACCACAGCCGTCATGCGTCCGCAGGAAGTACGTGTGGTTGAGTGACTTCTAGGCAAGCCAGCCAGTGTCCACTTTGGCGGTGGAATACTGACTTGATGTCTGCTGAGAATGTGTTACGGCACCATCGATGACATCACAGTGGTATTTCTGGTATTTCTGGTGGTGCATACGCGAAAGCCTAGGCCGAACGCAGACTATGAAAATTTGCTGAAGGATGGAAAAAACAGTAAGCGTTATGAATCGTTGCAATGTTGAAGCTCCGTTATCAACTACTTGAAAGCTATCGTTGATGGAACAGGTCGAAGGTAATTTGCTCCTCTCTACTAATCCAACACAACCCTTCAAATCCTACTATAATGAAGTTCGATGCGTCCTCCTACGGCCTGGTTTGGATTTTCGTGCAAAAAATGCCTTCCGGTTCCGAGATGCCGATTGATTTTGCATCTAGAACTATGACCCAGGCTTAAATAAAATTGCAAATAGTGGAGAATATGCGAGTTCCAGGAAGCAGTTCCGAAGAAGAGGATAGATCACTGACACAAGAGTTTTATTTTCCTGACGTTTCGGATTCCGTCGGGAATCCTTAATCATATTATGATAGCATTGTCATATTTATGCGCAAACAGGGTTGAAAACATGCACAGGTTGCGCGGTATTTATAGCTCATAATGGTCATACGCTTGCTTGCGCTAATTATCCATTCCTGCAGTCACCACTTGGGCCTTAATTGATGCGGTACTGGCTTGACAAATCGTGTTTGCACTAATTGAGGCGAAGGTTCGCATCCCAGGTAGATGCATAGATTGAGAAGAAGCAGGTAAGATCACTGGAATCGGAGTTTTATTTTTCTGAGCTTTCGAACTCTTGAGGGAGTCCATCGTCAGCGAAAAAACCGTCAACGAAAGCAGGCGACATATATAGGGGGAAGGAGGGCCAAGTAACCGTCAACGATGCATCGAGCTGGCACCTTCATATTTTGCCCTGCGCGGGTATCTCCAGACTCATGGCACTGGTGGTCCTGTCCCTCCCTCCTTCCCTCCCTGCTACCTTCTCCCCCCGCCCCTATGACGGATAATTGATCCCTCCCCCTACACATTTTGCTTTCCCTCGTTAACAGTTAATTACCCCCTCCCCTTTATATGTTGGTTGCTTTCTTTAATGGTTAATTGGCCCCTTTCCCTGTAAACATTTTGCTTGCTTTCTTTGACAGTTTATTAACCCCCCCCTACCCCTGTTAATTTTGACTGCTTTCGTTGACGGTTTCTTGGCCCCCCCTTCCCCCTATATATGTTGCCTGCTTTCGTTGACGGTTTTATCTCTGACGATGGACTCCCGCAAGATTTCGAAAGCTCAGAAAAATAAAACTCCGATTTCAGTGATCGAACCTGCTTCTTCTCAATCTATGCACATACCTGGGATGCGAACCTTTGCCTCAATTCCTGAGAACTTTAGGCATGATGCGCTTCGGACAGCCCGCAGCTGGGAGATATTCGCTACACGAGAGGCAGCAACGTAAGAGCAACTACGTTTCTTGCACCAATGCATGAAGGACGGTCTGACACTCAGATGTCTGAGATAAAAATCACCTGTTAACACGTCAATGGGTCGAGAAATTGCGAAGAGATTTACAAGACAGATGACGAGAGTTTTAATCGATGATTGCCACCAGCGTTTACGCAAATACAAAGCTGTGATTGAGCAGAACAGAAGAGAATGTGCCCGCGTTCTTGGTGATCCAATCACTGAAGACCTTGCTCAAACAATCGCTGCGTTGGCGCATCTCAGACAAGCCAAGAAACGAGCTGTCTTGGATCGGAAGCTGAACAAACTACAAACATCCGACACAGGAAGCTCAAACTTGGTACATAACCTCTCCTCCAAGCAGCTAACGGAAGGGCAACTACGAGTGCTCCAGCATGAAGCGCGTTTTAACACCGCCGATGCCGACCCTGCCGACTTCATTGCAGCCGTAGAAGCCATGCTTGTGAAGACCGACACAACATAAGATGAGAAGCATTCCGTTCGACAACGGATCACCTCCCTACTGATGACACACCGACCAGCCCAATGTTTGTCGAAGAACGAGGCGAAAGCTATTAAAGAACTGAGAACGGACAACCATATTATCATACTGCCCGCAGATAAGGGACGGTCATTGGTCGTCATGAACCGCGAAGACTATGACGAGAAAGCCAAGGCCCTGCTCGATGACAGACAAGCCTACAGACAGGCAGAAAAGTCAGAAGCAAAAGCAGTATCAAATCAGTTGAACAAACTCCTTGGAGAATTCAAACGCCAGAATGTGATCACAGAGAACGAACGGCGTCTGCTGAAACCAACAGATACTGCCCTGGCTCACTTCTATGGTCTGCCAAAGATCCCTAAAGCGAACGTTCCATTGCGGCCAATCGTTGCCCTAAAAGACAGCCCCACTTATAATTTGGCTAAATGGATGTACTCGAAATTAAAATTCCTCCAAGAGATTTCTGCTGCCTCGGTCCGTTTAGCCTCCCAATTCCTGACAGATCTCCACGGTCAGAGGATTGAAGCAGACGAAGTAATGGTTTCCTTTGACGTGACATCATTTTTTACATCCATTCCACCGAGTTTTGCACGAAATGTCTTGCGCAGGAGACTTTAGGAGCGTTACGACGAAACCAAGAGTCCACTTAAGATCGAACACCTTGTGAGACTCTTCGAATTTTGTCAAAAGACCTACTTCACCTTCGCTGGAACAACCTATGAACACATCAAGGGCACTCCGATGGGCTTTCCAATTTCCGATCTAATAGCAGAATTGGTCCTGCAGGAGCTGGAGAAGATTCCCTTCACCCAACAGCCCCCAATCTTTTGGCGCCGTTACGTTGATGACACGTTCGTTATCGTCAAAAAGAACACGCTGCAGAGCTTCCATGATCTCTTCAACTCGATCTTCCCAGATATACAATTCAAACGGGAAGAAGAAAAGGATCAGCAGCTACCCTTCCTCGACGTGCTCGTCACGCGAACTCCCGACGGCACAATAGAAGCGGGGGTCTACAGAAAGGCGACGAACACCAGACAGCTTCTCAGTTTCCACAGCAATCATCCGATGGCTCACAAACGAAGCTGTGTGAAAACGCTGTTCAAAAGAATCCAGAAACACTGACAACTCAAATAACCGATGCATCGAGCTGGCGCCTTCATATGTTGCCCTGTGCGGGAAGTCGGTGAAGGCCAGAGTAGGAGGAAGAGTTTATCATGTACACAACGGAAGAGGAGAAGATACGTCCGATCAATAGGTTGACCGGGCCCAAGTGAGGTCTTAGAGTAGTCGGGCCAGAGGACAGATAGAGGGAGATCTTTCATTGGCTAGGTCGGCCTGGAGATTTTGTGCAGAGAGGCAACTTGCGTCAGGCACGCGTGCAAGCTCCTCATTCGTCGCCTCATAGATGCGAGAACTATGATTTCTGATCGAGACGTCGAGAAAGCACATCGGTGAGCGTTTGGGAAAGTGCACTTCGACGCGAGCTAGTCAGGCAGGCACGACCCCCTACAGTACTCCCCCCGGAGACCGTAACGAGGAAACTGAAAAAATCCGAGTGGAGGAAGAATAGTTAATTTAGGTGTGAGAGATACGTACCAAGATGAGGTTGCGAGAGGCGGGATAGTGCCGCCAGTGCCGCTTGGGAGGAGGAAAGGTAATCTCGCGTCCGCGTGGGCAACTGGGTCTGCGGTAGGAGGAAATTTCTGGACTACGCGTGCATCGGCATATCGTAGGAGATTGGGCATCTCAACTACGTGGGAGGGAGCCTGGTTGGCCGGGTTGAACTTCAACAGCAAATTAGTATGCCGTATCAGTATGAGTTGAACCAGAAGAATCGTTGGCAGTAGAAGAAAGGGTGGAGATTGAGAAGGAGATCTGGGTGCTGACACTCATAAGGGGACATCTATGTTGGATTGGGAAGTAACCATGACCTGGGCTGAATGGGCTTTCGACAGTAAGTCGCGAATGCCAATCACCAAATACGTAGGGACATGTCCATAAATCGCCAAATACGAAGGGAACTGCGTTAGGTCAGGTCGGGATGTCGGCAACTACGCAGGGAAGGCAGGCCACATCCGAAGTTGTGAGCGCTTGAAGATCTCGACCTCGCTTCACGACAGGATGTCAGTGCAGGAAGTCTCCATATCGCGGTCACATCAGATGACACAGGAGAAATTCAATTTAAGGCGAGGGAGGTTTGCTGATGATTGAGCTCAGCCAGATCAGAATTTGAGTGTTCATCTCTCGTCGGAAAGTCACCAATATCGCAGGGGGTTAAGTGAGTTTAACCGTACAACTGCGATCTTCAGACCATGGCTACTTAGTGCAGAGGAGAGAAGTCTTTGAAGGCCAGAGTAGTAGGAAGAGTTTATTGTGTACACAACAAAAGAGGAGAATATATTGCCTTGGGAGAGATACGTCCGATCAATAGGTTGACCGGGCCCAAGTGAGGTCATAGAGTAGTCGGGCCAGAAGACAGGAAGAGGGAGATATTTCATTGGCTAGGTCGGCCTGGAGATTTTGTACAGAGAGGCAACTTGCGTCGGGCACGCATGCAAGCTCCTCATTCGTCGCTTCATAGATGCGAGAACTATGATTGGCTGGTCGAGACGTCGAGAAAGCACATCGGTGAGCGTTTGGGAAAAGGCATTTCGACGCGAGCTAGTCAGGCAGGTACGATCCGCTACCAGGGCATTTGACTCTGATCAGAGAAGTCGTGAGTTCCAGGCTCGGGTGGGACACCACTTGGGTCTGGGTATGACTGGCTGTCCACCACGTACAAGTTGGAAGAAATTGGGAGTTGACAGCATGTGTCCGTTGGGTTTGAGTCTTTCGAGCTGTCCTCTCCCCCTTGGCATCGACGGTCTCACTGGCTTCGTAGATAACTGCGCTATTATTTATCGTTATTCGCCAAGCAAATTGAGTACCGAGTACTATCGAAAGCAATGACAGTACTTTAGTGGGTCGTTGCCTGCTCGTTGTCTGGCTTTCCTCTCGTGATCTCAATCTGTCTGGACCTCAAGGTCATTGTGACTGCTGTGAGGCCACCCACGATGTCCATCAACGGTATCGAGCCATACGCTATCCACCTACACACTGTCCACCCGCACGGTGTCCAACCAATCACAGGCCAACCTAGCCAATGGACCCGCTCTCTCCTGGCCTAACGGTTTTTAAACCTCACTTGGAATTGCGCCTCGCGCACGGCGGTCCTGACGATGCCGGCCTCACGGTCGGACACCTAACAGGACAAAGTGGCGATTTTCCCCTTCCTCTCTGTAAACACTATGATGTTCCGTCTACTTTCGCATTTCCATCGTCTTCTCTCCAATCTCCTAAGGAACCAGGGTCTGAATGATTGGAGCTGTTAGGGTTAAAAATCTTAACCTTAACTCCTATAGTACCTCCATCACATCATCATACACTGATCTATCCTGCTCTAATAATGACGGCACACGTATATCACTCGTCAGCCTGGTAGGTCTATTGCGATTCTGTGCCTCCAAAATACAGTCCCGACACCATCTGCACAGCTCGCGTGGACCACACTAATACACACATCGCATAGTCCTATAAAGCAACATGCGCCTCCATGACAACCTGAAGTATACTATAGTCCGCTTCACTACATCGTTATATCAACACTCCAGCGTACATACACCACTATTACTAACCGTGTACTATTACCGCCATGTTGACACACCTAGAACATGGTGCACACTAAACACTAATTCCAGTCCTTCAACCGTCGTGACCACCACTACCACCGAGATAAGTACCAGCACCTGCATCACCTTAAAACATACCGATTTACCCTGCCCTAATCATCACCGCATATGTGCATCACGCATCAGCCTTGTCGGTCTCGTGCGAACCCTGTGGCTCTGACATACAGTCGCCACACTCCTCTGCACTTTTTGTGCTGCCTACACACATTCACACCTGTTCACGCCAACGTAAGTTCACATTACATACCATGTGCGGCTAAAAAAACACCCCACTGAAAGGTTAATTTGATCGTTGATTTCATTTTATATCAACTTTTAGCTCCATGTGCGATCATAACCTGCGTCTGCCGAATAACTTAAAGTCACCGTTTTTTGCACTTTTAAACAGCGTCTACCAACGCACGTCATCAGCTCAGTGTGTCTTGCGTGTTTAGCTGCCAATCCATGGTTTGGGATTCATGCGGTGCCAGCCGATGTGGCGTTACTTTCTTCACGTATTAATTATAGTATCAGTGCTTCTATTTGTATGAGTTTTATTATTACTAATAGTAGCAGTACTACTAGGACTGTGTTATTGTTGCATTGTACTTGTATTCATATCGTGTTATTTACCGATATTACTCTGTATATTTATGAGTGTTCATCTTATTAGTATCGGCATATTATTTCTATGAGAAGGAGTTGAGTATTAGTATTATTCAATTTTTTTATTAGTAACAGTATTGTAGTGGCCCTAGCAGCCACTTGGACCCAAGCCTAGCCGTTGACGCATGACTCATCTAGCCTGCCTGTGTGCCCACCGCCTCCTGGGGCTACTCGCTAGCTGTCATTGGCCCACGCTACTCTAGACGTCATCCGCCTTATTGGCCGCCAAAACAGGGCATGCGCTAGTGACGCCCGATATCCTCATCACTTTGGAGCCGACCCGAATAGGGAGAGATCGCACTACTTCGCGAGTCAACACTCTTTCCATCTATTCTCCGTTCCATTGTGTACACAATTAACTCTTCCTTCTACTCTGGCCTTCCCAAGACTTCTCCAATATCCTAAGGAACCGGGCCTCGAAGCTTGTAGGTGTTAGGGTTAACTGTCTTAGCCTTAACACCTATACCTAGTGACCCCAATCGTGAGATTAACTCTCAACTCAACTTCTGATGTGACTGACTTCAACGAAGCGATACGGAGATCCTCAGCCGTTCACAGCCCATCCATTCCTGGCTCTGGTTCTTTCCCGATCCCACGGAGCTATGTCCGTTATGATTGACAATACTCAGGCCTCTTTCCCAAACTCGGATTCTACTTCCACTGCTGGTGGAAGGAAGCTTCTTACTTTATACCATACCATTGTCTGTTTGTACTTCACTGTTTACTTTCCTTACTTTTTTACACTCTGCTACACTTGCTATCTCCAGTTGCTTTTATCATTATTACCACTACGGCGATCATTGCTTACCTCACTAGCTTCAGCATTTCAGTACTCTCGTAACGTCACCTTGTAGTGGCCTCTTTGCAGCCACTTGGAACCCAAGACCAGCCACTGATGCATGACTCATCTAGCGTGCCTATGTGCCCACCGTCTCCTGGGGCTAAGCGCTAACTGTCCTTGGCCGACGCGCACGTACGTCACAGTGTGACCGCGCGTACACGCTAGCCAATCGCACTCCATCTCAAGGTCGCGCGTCCACGCGAGGCTAGACATCACCCGCCTTATTGGCCGCCGGAACAAAGCATGCGCCGGCGACGCTCGATGTTCTCAACACTCCGGAGCCCACCCGAATAGGGAACGGACGCACAACTCCGCGAGTCAACACTATTTCCATCTATTCTCCGTCCTGTTTACATAATAAATTCTTCCTTCTACTCTGGCCCTCCCAAGACTTCTCCAATATCCTAAGGAACCGGGCCTCGAAGCTTGTAGGTGTTAGGGTTAATCGTCTTAGCCTTAACTCCTATAGTATTAGCATTTGCAGTCCTATTGGTTTCATCAAGATGAGCATTAGTAATATTCTTAACGATAGTAATATTCGCAGTGGCAATACAAGTAGCTGATGCAGTTTTGATATGAAGATGGTAATCAATGCAAGATTTAATGGCACCATAAATTTCATGAGAGCTCCTCAGTTGCAAACACTCATTGCGTTAAGATCCACGAATGAAAAAATACGAAATTGAATTTGTACAGAAAGGTCATAGGTCCAAGTCATGTACAGAAGGAAAGCTGAAACAAAGTGGGAGGAGGAAACAGGGAGTTGAGTTATGCGAAAGATTTGGGCAGTGGAATGTGCAAATCTGGAAGCCTGTACTTACCACGGTAAGGCAAGGTTAACCAAACGCTCCAACTGTTTGCAGAGGTCAGGTTAAGAGCGTCTGATATAAGCTGCCTCCAGGTAACACAAGATTCGAGATGTTCGTGCTCGAAAAAGAACTCGGAAAGAAGTTATAGGGTCTACAAAATGACCCGTGTCCAGCAAGTGTTCAGTAATAGAGGAGTGAGGGGAACAGTTTTCCTGCTTAAATAACCTACTAGGCAAATGTTCCTTTGCTCTGGCTGCCTATTGTCTTTGTGAACGCCCTATGTTCTTGCATCCATGAGTGCATGTGAATTCCTAAAAGCAGTTAGAGGTGGCGTGCAAAGGAAAGGTATCCTTAACACAAGGAGTCGGCAAGGGCTTTGTTGGAGAGCAAAATATGAGTTCAGCGGCGTAATAGGTTCTTTCTATGGTCTTCAGCAAGCGCCTCTCGATAGTATTTAAGACAGTATGTCCCTTAAAGGGCTAGGATACAAATACTGGCATCTAAGGAGCTAAGTGTTCGCTCATTTTCAGTCGTAGAGGTTTGCTATATTTGTCTATAAGCTGAGGTGGATATTCACGCTTCAGTAAAGTAGCTTTGAGACAACCTAATTCTGCGTCCAAATTATCCCCTGCCCCAATCTTCCGCACAACTCAATTGCCTGTTTCCCCCGACCACTTTTTTTTAACTTTCCTTCTGTATCTGACTATGACCTACGACCTTTCTGTACAAATTCAAATTCGTATTTTTTCATTCGTGGACCTTAACGCAATGAGTGGATGCAACTGATGAGCTCTCAAGAAATTTAAAGTGCCATTAAATTTTGCATTGATTACCATGGAAAGAAAGAAGATCTTCGGAAAATCGAGTTGTACTCGTGAATTTTCGAACAAGCATCACGTGTTCGTCGTCAGACTAAATTAAAAGTGAGGGCTGGGAATGTCGCACTAGATGTTTTGGAGGCAGAGGTTACAACGGACGGGGGAGGGAAGGGGGGATTGGGTGGAAGGGCTATGGTGACATGACACCCGCGGCGATAGGTTGTGCTAGTGAAGGGAGGGGGTGTGTTAGCGTTTGGACTATGGGCCGCGTGTTCGGGGGAAGGGGGGAGCTAGTTAAGAGTCAGAGAAATTCCACTTGACCGGGCACGGAGAGCCAGTTGTTGATTCAGGCTGTGTCCAGATTAGTATAACCATGCACGAAACCCGGTATAGTGTGAGTCAAGCTCTACGTGCCTGTTTATACTAGCCGGATTCGAGTGCCAAGCTTCAAGGAATTCTCTCGCTTGTCGCGTATTAGCCATTGCGATCACGTCGGTGGCATCCCAATTGAAGCGGTGATCACACTCAATGGAGTGTGCAAATACGAGTGATAAATGGTTCCGTAGGCGAACGGCTGACTTTTGTTCGTTGATGTGAGTCTCAAGGCGTCGGCCTGTTTGGCCAATATAAACGCAAGGGCAACCAGCACACGGTATACGATAAACGACGTTACTCAGTTGTCCCACGGGTAGAGCGTCCTTTACTCGACATAAGCTTGCGCGCAGTGAGGTTGCGGGCTTGTGGGCAACGGTGATGCCAAAGCGACTTAGTTGCCGAGAGGTGGTTTCAGATACTCCATTCATGTAGGGTAGAGAATAAAATTTCCGTCGCAATGTAACATCGTTGGGAGGGAGGTTTTGTGCTTGACCCCGACGTCTAAGGCAATTCTTGACAAAGCTTGTCGGATATCCATTGGCTCGGAAAAATTTGCATAAGTACGTTAGTTCTCTCTTGAGCAAATCATCGTTACTGCAATAACGGTGGGCCCGTTGGAAAAGAATGCGAACACAGCTTCTTTTATGGGCCGCAGGATGGTTACTCCTATAGTTAAGGATGATTTCGCAGTGGAGTCCTTTCGGTAGACGCTTGTTGCGAGTTCGCCATCTGCGAGTCTTTGTATTCACACGTCAAGGAATGGGAGGGTGTCTCCTGTTGCCTCTTCGCGGGTAAATTGTATTTCTGAGAAGACCCCATTTAGACTCTGGTGCAGCCGTTCGACATCGCAAGTCTTCATGATGACGAAGGTGTCGTCTACGTAGCGGAGCCACATTTTTGGTTCTACAGCTCGAAAAACCTCCTCTTCTAGTCTCTGTAAGACGAGCTCGGCCAGTAGCCCCGATATTGGCGAGCCCATTGGGGTACCTTTCACCTGCTGATAGTACTTGCCATCAAATTGAAAATAGTACTTGAGACAGAGCTTAAGCATGTCCAACACGTGTTCCTTCGGAATATCGATAGGATTTTCATCTAGGCGCCGCTCTATACTATCGATGGTTAAAACGTGCGATAGAGAAGAAAACAGAGCAACAACGTCGAATGACATAATACATTCATCAGGACTTACTTGAAGTCCTTGAATTCTATGCAGGAATGCCTTTGAGTTTTTGACGTTGTATTGCGATCCATCACTCTGGTGCTTTAGTTTTCTGTAAAGCCATTTGGCGAGGTTGTAGGTGGGGGATCCAATTAGTGGCACTATCATCCTCAATGGTGCATCAGCCTTGTGCACTTTTGGAAGGCCATACGCATGTGCGATACGAGGGTCACTAAGGTTGATAAATTTGGCGTCTCCGGGGGTGATGAGATTCAACCGAGAGAGTTCGTTCACCTTCTTCTTTATAACAGCGGTCTGCTTTTTAGTTGGGTCCGCATCGAGTGGTGTGTACGCCTCTAAGTCATTGAAGATTTGGTTGCCTTGCTGACGTAGTCGGTCTTGCCCATGATGACAGTTGCCCCACCTTTGTCAGCGGGCATAATGATTATACTGTCATCAGCCTTCAGTGAGAGTAGCCCCCTTTCTCTCCTCGATAGCTAGGATTTGATGGTGTTCCCTCTGCCGGAGGAGACCTGTTGCGCAGCTACGTATGTCCGCACGCATATCGTCAGGGACGGTGGAGGCCAGTAGAAGGGACTCGAGATAACCATCTTCAAGTTCTTTCCGGGAACATCATGCTTCAAGCAGTTTTCATACTTTTTACGCTTGAATCAGATTTGACTGTAAGTATATATGAAGATACGTAAACTAAGCCCACAGGTTTGCTCCTCAGCCCCTTACGCGTTTGGAGGATTAGGCACAAACTTTGGTGCCAACATAAGCAAGCACTGCAGAATAAGATGAGATGGTTGGGGAGCGACAGATGGAAGGCAGGGGGCGGGGGATCCAAGGCAAGAGCAGATTAGGCAAAGCTTTAGGCCAGCTCTGATCCAGCGATTCACTCGAACGTGAGACCGGATGGCGGCCGTCGATAGAGGGGTGGTCGTTACCCCGGAAGATCATGCATCAGTCTTTGCGCTGACCTAAGCCAGCATTGTGAGCGCATATGACAACATAGGTCACTCTAATTGTCACATCTGATTTAAGCACGCGTAAAGGTGTATACCGTAGACGCCACGGATCACGCAACATTTCGACATAGGCGAAAGATTGATACTCTTTCGCTAATCGGTACTGACTCAGGTTGTGATACTGATTTCCGTGCAGTCTATTCTGAAGTTTATTCCATCATGATAGGATACGGACTTTTTAACGATCTTCGTTCTCACTACCAGTCAAAAGTATCTATTATAAAAACTGGCTACATCAGTAGTTTGCCTTATTATCATCGATTTTGACTGCCTCTTTAAATTCAAATATATTTTATGGAAAACATGCACGAAAATTTATTTATTGTACTTGTCTGATAGAAAAATACGCATTCTTTAAATTTCGATTAAAAAACGTTGCTCAATAGCCAAATAATTTTCTAACCTAGTGACTGCTACACTTAAATTCAGAGTCTAAACACTGCGCACTGTGTACATCCTGTTTAAGGAAAAGTACGTTTTCGCCTACTGTTTGAGAAAAAAGCCACATAGTTTTCATAAATTATTGAAATTGGTGTGACACATGTTTTATGCAGTATAGGCAGCATTAATAATTTGGCGGATACGATGCATAATGAATAAACACTCACAATTGTAAAAAAGCTCAGAATAAGCAACATTTTCATGATCGAAAACTACCTTTCCTTTGAGTATAAGTTTAAAGAATGCGTAAATTTCTATCAGACAACCGCAAACATTTTTTTTCGTGCATGTTTTCCATAAAATATATTTGAATTAAAAGAGGCAATCAAAATCAACGATAATAAGGCATACTTCTATGTAGCCAGTTTTTACAATCGATACTTTTTTACTCAGAAGAAGAAGATGCGATCACTGGAACAAGGACTTTATTTTCCTGATGTTTCGGATTCCCTCCGGAATCCTTAATCATAGGTGATGATAATGCAGTCATGGTCATGCGCAGATAGGGTGGATACATGCACAGGCTGCATGGTATTTATAGGTCATAGTGGTCATCCGCGTATGTGTGATAATTGCTCACTTCTGTAGCCACCACTTGGGTCTTTATTGGTGCGGTACTGGCTTGACACTTCGCGATCGACTCACTAATTGCCACAGTTTGTTCGTCAGCATCGGATGCGGGCTTGATAATTGCAAGGCAATTATGCTCGCTGTCATCGGAGTTGATGCTGCGCCCAGTCCTTCCCACGTGACTGATTCTGTTGCTCAGGAAATGTCTAAGTACACTGTGTGGGAACGCCAAATCGTTGCGCTTGTTGATGGACTGGGGGCCTGAAAACCATGACTCGAGCAGCTCGCGGCTGACGTGTTTGTCCCTTCTTGCGAGGATTTCGGCCTCGTGAAACTTGAAAATATGGCCAGGTCCCGTCGAGTGAGCTGCAACCTGGGAGTTGGCGTCTTTCTTTCTCACCGCTGCTGCATGCTCAGCCATTCGCGTCCGGAGTAATCTCCGGTTTCTCCGATATAGTTGCCTTGTCCACAACTGCACCAGATCAGATAAACGACTCCAGTCGTCGCCTGCCGTGGCAGTGGGTCTTTCGGCCTCATGACCCGGCGCCTGATGGTTGCGTCTGGCCTGTGCGCATCTCCGATTCCAAGCGGGGTGAGTAGACGGCTGACCGCTTCCGATACATTCCTCATGTACGGATGAGCTCGCCAAACTTTTGAATCAGGTGGATGTGGCTTCTTCTCTTGTTTGCGTATGCATTGGTTGACAAAGTTGCGCGGGTATCCATTCTCTCTCAGTACCCGTCGAACATATTGTAATTCAGAAACTCTGTCTTCCACTTCGCTGTAATGCGTCTCCACGCGCCGGAAAAGCGCTCTTACGCAGCTGCGTTTGTGACCAATGGGGTGGTTGCTGTTGTAGTTCAGGACTTGCATAGTGTTGGTTGCCTTCCTGAACACTTTAGTTTTTAGGCCACAATCGTCTTTGCGGCAAACAAGGACATTCAGGAAGGCCAGCTGGTTGTTTTCTTCCTCCATCGTAAAGTGAATGTCCGGGAAGACGGCGTTTAGACGTTCCTTGAATGTCAGCATCTGATCCCGCTCAATAACGATGAAAGTTTCGTCCACATACCGAGCCCAGAATTTAGGTCTGTTGTGTCGGTAAACTAGCGATTCCAACCGTTGCAGCACCACCTCTGCTGTGAGTCCTGAAATCGGCGAACCCATAGGTTTACCCTTCACCTGCTCGTAGATAGTTCCATTGAAGTTGAAGAACGTCTTGAGGCAGAACCTTGGGAGCTGAAGGATTTGGGCCTGCCCGAGGTGATTCTCAATGTCATCGTATTTCTCTCGTAGGAGTAGTTGGATAGTCTCGACGGCCAGGTCCTGTGGAATAGAAGTAAAAAGGGACCTGACATCAAAGGAAACCATGATATCGTTTGGATGGAGGCTTACCCCTTTAAGTTTCTCCAAGAATTGTGTTGACGATCTGACAGTTCTGTCTGCATACGCAAACGAGAGAAGAAGCCACGTCCACTTGACTCAAAAGTTTGGCGAGCGCTTCCGTACGTTAGGAATGTATCGGAGGCGGTCAGCCGTCTACTCACCCCGCTTGGAATTGGAGTTGCGCACATGCCAGACGCAACCATTAGGCGCCTCGCAAGAGGGGACAACCGCGTGAGCCGCGAGCTGCTCGAGTCATGGTTTTCAGGCCCCCAGTCCATCAACAAGCGCAACGATTTGGCGTTCCCACACAGTATACTTAGACATTTCCTGAGCAACAGAATCAGTCACGTGGGAAGGACTGGGCGCAGCATCAAATCCAATGACAGCGAGCATAATTGCCCTGCAATTATCAAGCCCGCATCCGATGCTGACGAACAAACTGTGGCAATTAGTGAGTCGATCGTGAAGTGTCAAGCCAGTACCGCACCAATAAAGACCCAAGTGGTGGCTACAGAAGTGAGCAATTATCACACATACGCGGATGACCACTATGACCTATGAATACCATGCAGCCTGTACATGTATCCACCCTATCTGTGCATGACCATGACTGCATTATCATCACCTATGAAACGTCAGGAAAATAAAGTCCTTGTTCCAGTGATCGCATCTTCTTCTTCTGAACTGCTGCCTCGAACTCGTATGTTCTCCTCTATTGGCAATACTTTTTACTGGTAGTCAGAACGAAGCTCGTTAAAAAGTCCGCATCCTATCATGACAGAATAAACTTCAGAATAGACTGCACGGTAATCAGTATCACAACCTGAGTCAGTACCGATTAGCGAAAGAGTATCAATCGTTCGTTTATGTCGAAATGTTGCGTGATTCGTGGCGTCTTTTGTTTGTAAGCTCGGTAAATATGTCTGTAAGTCTACTTATCAGCTCTTTCCCCCTGTTGCTCATTTGCTGCATTTGTGATGCGACCCTGAGACAATCACGTTTTACCGTGGCTACGAAATGTGCCAGCTGATGTACATACCAGACTTACCATCAGCCCAGTCAGCGTTGTTTGTTTAGTGGCTGGTAATTGGGCTGGGAGGCGGACGGCGAAAGCTGCTTCTAATTCCCTGGTTGTGTAAATCCTTGTCTGTGTCAATGTGGCAAAATCATGCCATGGCGCGTGCAGCCCGGTTTACCAGGCCTGTCGGTTACTACATCCAGTCCACATCAGACAACTGTTTGGCTCGGACATTAGTCTGATACTGGAAGTGGGGAAGAGAGTAGGATCAACGGTTCGGCGCCTTTTTCCTCTCTATAAACAATATGGTGGGCTTGAAGCTATCATGGTGTGCTAGTAGCCATGGCCTGGAGGTTCTTTTTCAACTAATGGGATAACCCTGACTGCGCGGCCAGTCCATTGTGTGTTTCTACGCGTGAAGTAGTTGATTGGCGGACTGAGGGTCAGACTGCAATGGCCACCTCTTAATGGGGCTATTTTGACACTACCACTATACTTGGATCAGAGCCAGATGTGGCGACACGCATAGGAATGGCCTCGGCCGCACTAGCCACCTGTGCCCGATTCGGCCTCAAGTCTGCTTGATTCTCTCTTGACACCAGGTACAGCCAGATGAAGGAGGAGAGTGCGGTAGATGCGGCAAAAGTCTAATTTTACAAAAAAATAAGTCACACAAGTCACTGTTTCTGCCCAAACCTGTTTGGAGCACATGGTGTACATCGTCGAAATCGTCATTCGAACTGTCGTTTACCTTACTAGCGCTACATGGACAGCTGTGGCTGCGTGAATGAGGTGCGTGCACACTTAGCGGGCATTCAAATCGCAAGTTCAGAAATTTTAGAGCCAGTCGCTTGAAAGTTGACTGATCTCGACAAAGCCGAAAAACGAACCTAGGAGGCAGGCCCCCTAAGTAAGGCCATCCGCTTCGAGCTCGGGGAAAACTGTAAATCAGTCCTTCAAGAGATGTGTTTACAGTGACAAGCCCCACAAGAGGTTACGGAGTCTTATGAAAATGCAAAGGAAACCGGCAAACTCTTTGCCCCTGTTCCACTCAATCGTTTCATTCAGTAGACCTTTCTACTCAAAGAAACTGCAGAACTATCGCAGGGGTTTCAGTGAGTTAAACCCAGCAACTGCAATCTTCAGACCATGGATATGTAGTTGAGGAGAAGTCGATAAAGGCCATAGTAGTAGGAATAGTATATTGTGTACACAAGGGAAAGGATAATAAATGGACAGAGATTTGACTTGGACAGCATACAACCAGCCAGGAGAGCCAGTCGAGTCCAAGTGCGGGTTTAGCAGCAGGCATCCGAACGGCAGCGAGATCGGGCATTGTCTGGTTGCCTCAAATGTTATTGGCCGGACAAACTGCGTCGATCAAGGCGTGCATACGTCATATTCGCCGTCCGGAGAGACCAGCCTTTGCGGATCTGTGATTGGCTGTTGCAGAGGCTACAACTAGTGCGGACGTACGCGTTACCAGCAGTGGGCCTTCGGACATGCTCGCCTATGTGGAGTGAGTCACCACAGAACCATCGCCCCACGATAAATACCCGTGTGCCTTTAGCAGAGGCATTTCTAGTTACTGGTATGCGCATACCAGCACGACAGGGAGGACAACAACCAAGGGCGCGCAACCACTTCCAACTTGTCTTCATTTTTACCGCAAATTCCACTCACGCATTGGACTACCCGAACGGTTACGACACCATCATATTGGGACCAGAGAACCAGCGTCTCAAACTCCCGCTAATTCTCAAATCCTATGTCCTTCCTGTGTAAAGTTTACCCGTACATTGGGTCATTGCGTGGGCCTGCAGTGGCCCTAGCAGCCAATTGGAACCCAAGACCTGACGGACAGCGCCTTTGCTTTGCGCGCTAATGCTGCCTGCGGCCAGGTGCCAAGTCTCGGCACCCCCTGTCCGTTCTCGCTCAATGGTCTAAGCCACTTACGAACGCACCCAGTCTCGCCTTGCCAGCCTTGCGCCAAGACAACCAATCACAGGCCAACCTTGCCATTGAACGCGCTCTGTTTCTGTCTTCTGGCATGGTGCCCACGAGGGCTGCGGTGAGAGGACACTTGGAATTCCGGCCTCGCTGGTCGCGGCGGCGGCGGCGGCCTGTGACGCCGCCCTGTCCTACGGGCCTCGCGGTCGTACGCCCTGCAAGACCTACTGGCAACCTTCCCCTTATCCCTTCTGTAAACAATACACTGTTCCGTCTACTCTCGCCTTTCCACCGTCTTCTCTCCAATATCCTAAGGAACCAGGGTCTCGGAAGATTGTAGGTGTTAAGGCCATAACCGTCGTAGCCTTAGCTCCTATAGGCCCTCGGCTTAAATGTGTGTGGATGACACCAGATTTAAGGACTGTGTGCATACGTAATGCCACACTTAAGCACCTACGGCCGAGTATGCGCTGGCAGCTTTCTTGGATCTGATCCCCTGTCGGTGTATGCGCTTGCGCTCGTGCAGGATTTACAGGTCATGTATACGATTGCCTGGTTACTTGTACCTCCTCTCTCTAATCCAGGGGAATATATACCATCTGGCGGCACCTACAGAAGTTGCTGGCAGTACGGTGCCAGCGACGGCTGTCATGCCCTCGTTTGTGTAGTTACATCGGCTAGTCGTTTCGTGCTTATCTTACGAAACTGACCGTGCTGAGTATGGTGGCACGTTTAAGGGCCGCCTCGGCTGCATCAGCAACCTACGCCCTCCCACATCTTCGATTTTCTCCAATATTGGCCTGACACCGGGTACAGGTGCGGGAGTAGGGAGAGAGTGCGGTAGATCCTGTGCGAGTGTACTTTCACTAGAATCCAGTGCCAGTCGCCGCGTTGGCCCTCAGCTTGCTGAAGCTCGTGGTGGACATTGTTGAAATCGACATTCCAACTGTCGCATGACCTCATGCATGAGCAACTCACAGGAATTCATACTCATACTGTTTCAACACATCCAGTCACCTCTTATGAGCACAAATTAGATTCCTCCTATCACTCATGTCACAGTTTTTATGTGACCTTTACCAGTGTCTGCAGTAAAAGGCAAATTGTGTTCTTCTGTGTGGGTGTGCGCGTGACACGCGAGCCCTTGAACGAGCCACGTGCTAGATAGGCTAGACCTAACGACAGGGCCCCTTGGGCCTTAAACCTACAAATTATTATTATTATATATACTAACACGGAATATGTTTAAGGTTCATTTAGCTGACCATTTAGTAAATGCTGTTGTGGTGTAGGTGGCTTTGAGAAAGACTGCATGGGGATTAGTGTTAAGGTCAGGAGGGTTAGCGCCAGGGATTTAAAGTAAGGCCACATGCACTATGGAAGTACTTATACCCGTCTCCAGCCGACAAGTATCTCGTTAAGCTACGTTTGTTATATTCAGGAAATTTGCTTTTATTACAATCCACCTGTGCATTCCGAAGCTGACGCTCCTACACCAGTCGGAAATGTGTCCGATATGTCATAAACTTTACAAACGAATGGTTCTCAACTATTCTGGGTGCATTTTTACACTTCTGAGCTAAATCTTAATCCATTTGGAAACCGTTTTGGAATACACTACCCTGAATCTCCTGACCCTTATATTGTGACACGTTTTGGTAACAGTCGATATTTATTATGATATTCCTGTCGTAAAGGACTTTACTAACCGGGATTTTATGACACCCTTTTAATGCTGCAGTACCATAGAAACTATTGTTTCTCTACTTAAACCAACTGCTTATTCAATTTTATAGGCTGAAGTCAATCTACCCAGCCAGAGGACAACATTTCAGATGTTAGTTTCTACCGAAAGTCCCAAAGTATCAAAAAGCTTATCAGTTGTCCACCGAATTTATCTAATTTTTAAGCCTCGTCTTCTCATAAACGTTTTAGTTTCATGATTATTTCCTGTGTATAACGTACTATCTTCCCAAACAGCCAACTAAAGTGGACTCGATTGCTCCTCTAAAGATAAGGCCTTACAGTCTGCAGATTTTCGATGTGCCAATCATGGCAGTTTGAATTCAAAAATATGGTGTGCACTTTTATTTAGTTGCAGACACACAAGATCTCGGAATTCACTGCAACAACATGCATCACATGACTACTCCGAAAAGAACGGGAACCTACGTAATCGTTTATCATATTGTCAGGTACTATGCACAGTGTAACCTCGGTTAACGAATCAAATCCGCTCCAGCACCAGGAAAAATGAGGGGGGAGAGAGAGAGAAGTGCAAGAAACGAGAGGAAAATCGAGAGACATAACAAAAATATGCAGAGAAGGGGTACGAAGGAAGGAGAGGGAAGAGTGAAGATAAATGAGAAGAAAGAGCACAGCGAGGCCGTGGGGTCCGAGCACTCCTCTCCAGGCGGCATCGTCTATGCCGACACGGGCATTGAAGTCACCAAGGACTATCAATTTGTCCGCCTTCGGCACAGAGGCCAGGAAGGCGTGCTGATCCTCGTAGAATTTGTTCTTCGTCTCGTCGGAGCTGGTCATAAGAGGAGCGTAGACACTGACGATGGTAGCGAATTTGACACCCCAGAGAGGCAGGCAGAGTCTCATCAGGCGTTCGTCGATACCCTGCGGCGTGCAGGGTAGTCGTCCGCGATGTCCTTCCGGATGGCAAAAGAGACGCCGTCCTCGCGTCGCTCTGCCGTCGGACGGCCCACATAGAAGAAGGTGTAGCCGGCACCCACATCTTCTATGGAACCTTCGCCAGAGAAGCGAGTTTCACTGAGTGCGGCGATGTTCACCTTGAAGCGCGCTAGTTCCCGGGCGATGAGCGCTGTTCCCCGTCCCGGTCGGATGCTCCTCGTGTTATCTAAAAGGGAAAGAACATTCTAAGTAGTGTTGTTACTAGTGTTGCTGACGAGACAAAACTCTGCTAAAACTAAGTGTGCTAGTCATGGTGGTGTGACGACTATTTGTGTAGGAATCACTAAACTGGAATGAGGTGATTATAACTGTAAGGTAATAAAATGGTATAGATATGGTAGCAGAGAAAGCATTAAAGAAATATCAAGAAGAGTAACAGATAAAAAATATCAATTGGAAAAATAATAAGATAGAATAAATACAGAATCGGTGTATATACGCTTTAAAAAACAATGGATGCAATGTTAAGACTCACAGATATCGATTAGTTTACGCAGATAAGCAACGTTACGGGAGTACTGAAGTGCTTAAGCTAGCAGTAATAATGATATAAGCAACTGGATATAGCAAGTGTAGCAAGAGTGTAAACAAGTGAGGAAGCCGGGGGGTGGCCGCCAGGCAAAGCCTAGCTCCGGGGAGCCACAAGTGAGAGCTGGATGCCAGCCAAGGACGCTAGGCGTAGCCACCACCTACGCGAGGAAGATGATGGGATCTGCCACGACCTTCACGTTCAACCCCCAGCTGGACACCCCATACCCCCCCCCCACACACACACACACACGACAGTTCCCCCGTCGATTTCGACGATGGGCATCACGCGCTCCAACAAGCCGCAGCAGGCGCTGAAGCAAGCCGCAACTGACACAAAGGCGAGCTGGGCGAGCAATACGCAAGCGACAGCTAGCAGGAGCAACGCAGAGAACTGGCGCGAGGGAAAACAGGAGTTTAGGCAGACTTGCGCAGAATCTACCCACTCGCTCGCCACTCCCACCTCCGTATCCGGTGTAAAGACAAAGTCAATAAGACCGGGGATGAGGGAGGGTGTAGATGGCTGGTGCGATAAACACTCAGCACGCGCACACTTGCATCAGCCATCTCGCTAGGTATGCTCCCGACTGCGCGGGAGCGCCATAATGGCCACATTAAGAGGGAGCCATTGCAGCCTGACTCTCAGTCCTCCCTCTCCTCCCGTACGCACACACAGACACAGCGTACAGAAGGAGCAGCTACGTAGGGGGTCCGAGTTTTCCCGTCAGTTGGCAGACCCTCCAAGCCACGGCTTTTAGCGCACCGTGATAGATTCAGACGCATTCAGATTTATTATAGTGTGGAGAGAAACGCGCCGAGGTCGACCCCACTCTCTCCCCCACCGCATAATGACCGCCTAGCTTTTCGGGCAACCGCAGTGGGCCCTGAAACCCAGTGGGAGCGCGAGCGCAGTCACCAACAGGGAATCAGAAGTGAGAGAAAGCGCCAGCGCCTTCCAGGCCGCAGGGACCTTGGTTGGCTGAAGACTGGCATTGCATGTGCATACAGACCATTGGATCTCAGAAGGGTGAGAGCAGCCCTGCATGAAGCCTGGGCCAACACCCTCCTGAGAGGGGTAACCAGTCAGTCAACGACTGAAAGGCACTACCCATGCTCCGTTGCCGGTCGGTGTCCGTGGGCGAGGCTGAAATGAGAGCAAGAGACAATTTGTGAGCTTTGCAATTGTGGACGTGCAGAAGACGAAAAGAAAAGAAGAAGAAGAAGAAGAAGAAGAAGAAGAAGAAGAAGACGAAGAAGAAGAAGAAGAAAGGAAGAAGAAGAGGAGGAAAAAGGAGGGGAAAAGACGAAGTGGAAGAGTAGAAAAAGGGGACAGGAAGAAGAAGAGAGTGAAAAAAGGAGATAGGTAGAGGAGGCGAGGGGGAACGCAGACAGGCCGAGAGACCGGGGAGAAAATCAAGTATAGAAAAGAACAATAACAGCAAAATCTCAGCTTACACGGCAGCAGAGAATCTTCAGTCACTACTGAGGCTGACGTTTGTGCTAAAGACAGAACTGAAGGCGCCGCTATTATGAGTATCATTGCGGTAATGGAGCGAGTAATATAACTACAGTAGGTAGAAGTGCGGCAAAGAGAAGCAATCGAATGGAGCCAGTAAGCCTAGTGTTAATTGGACTGATGCGGTCGACGTAGAGAAGTGTGAAGTTGCTACTCTTTTCAGTGCGCATGCAGTCTAAGGGCGCTTCAGTACGATTCAGTCCAGGAGGCGTTACCCCCTCGACGAGAAAACCATGAGTCACTATGTTTAGCCGCCCTCCCCCCTATCTCATAATCCCATGGCGCGAGTTATCGATGTAACTTCATTAAAATCGATTATCTGATTTCCCATGCCATCGTACGAGAGGCGAGCTGTCGGGGACGTCCGACAGCGTGCTTATTCGCCTGGGATTTTATAACAAGCGGCTGCACAAAACGCGAGTATGCCAATGCTAATTTGACGGCGCATCTGAGTACGGAAAGAAGGAGAGTACTTCAGTAAAGGGCACGATACCCCATATGAATATTGCCAGGAGTCCGTAACTAATTTGGGTGACGACATTTAGCGGGTCGTGCCTGCGTCGAAGTGCACTTTCCCAAACGCTCACAACTTCTGATGTGGTCTGCCTTCCCTGCGTAGTTGCCGACTTCTCGACCAGTCCCAACGCAGTTCCCTGCGCATTTGGCGATCTATGGACATGTCCCTACGTATTTGGTGATTGGCATTCGCGAATTACTGTCGATAGCCCATTCTGCCCAGGTCATGGTTACTTCCCAATCCAACATAGATGTCCCCTTATGAGTGTCAGCACCCAGATCTCCTTCTCAGTCTCCACCCTTTCTTCTACTGCCAACGATTCTTCTGGTTCAACTCATACTGATACGGCATACTAATTTGCTGTTGAAGTTTAACCCGGCCAACCAGGCTCCCTCCCACGTAGTTGAGATGCCCAATCTCCTACGATATGCCGATGCACGCGTAGTCCAGAAATTTCCTCCTACCGCAGACCCAGTTACCCACGCGGACGCGAGATTACCTTTCATCCTCCCAAGCGGCACTGGCGGCACTAACCCGCCTCTCGCAACCTCATCTTGGTACGTATCACTCACACCTAAATTAACTGTTCTTCCTCCACTCGGATTCTTTAAGTTTCCTCGTTACGGTCTCCGGGGGGAGTACTGTAGCGGGTCGTGCCTGCCTGACTAGCTCGCGTCGAAGTGAACTTTCCCAAACGCTCACCGATGTGCTTTCTCGACGTCTCGATCAGCCAATCATAGTTCTCGCATCTATGAGGCGACGAATGAGGAGCTTGCACGCGTGTCTGACACAAGTTGCCTCTCTGCACAAAATCTCCAGGCCGACCTAGCTAATGAAAGATCTCCCTCTATCTGTTCTCTGGCCCGACCAATCTAAGACCTCACTTGGGCCCGATCAACCTACTGATCGGACGTATCTCTCCCAAGTCAATCTATTCTCCTCTTCCGTTGTGTACACAATAAACTCTTCCATCTACTCTGGCCTTTAAAGACTTCTGTTCTCAGCGCTAAGTAACCATGGCATGAAGATCGCAGTTGCTGGGTTTAATTCACTTAACCCCCTGCGATAGACATACATGTCCTGTGAGGAGCGATAATGCCACTAAACCAAGCTTATTAATTATAGACCGGAGCTATTATGGGGTAGTTAAAATGCAAGACAGTATTCGACAAATTCAGCAAGAACGGCCTCCATTTACCTGAGGTAGGAGGCACTCACCTGTGTTCCCGACAAACTTGACGACGCAATCGTAACGCGAGGTGACTAGTGAGTGGGGCTGAGGCTGGTGGTGGGGATGTGTGAGGTGCTGGGCGCTCCGACATCATGGTCAGTGCCGCTGTCGTGAATGCGCATGTGACCTAGTAGACCCATGCGATGATCGGGGGCAGTGTGGTCAGTGAAGGCGGCGGTCTCGTCTATGTGTTGGTGCTCCAGTCACTAGTTCACCAGTCTCTGTGCGATGGATTCGCAAGTGACCGATTAGACCTATGCGTGAGGTGAATGTGCGATTGCAGTGAGGGCATATCAGGCACTCAGAGCTGGTGGGAGGTTCAAGTGTGGAAGTTGTTGCGGGCGGTAATGTGTCGGAGGGAGTGGAAGAAGTTGTGGATGAGTTGGAGTCGGTGGACGAGGGCAACGAGGCATCTCTCGCGTCGATTATTGCCGTCGAGGTGGATGATGGAGTAGGGTCTGCCGGAGGGTTTGGTGCAGTTGACGTGGATGCTGTCGGAGGAGGGTTGCACGTCTTTCGGAGGTGACCGACCAGGCCAATGCGTGCACGGAAGGTGCGTTGACAACGCGGACACGTTGGAAGGGCTTGGATGGTGGCAGCGTGCGTCCCTGGATTGTGAGACTTGCGTGCCGTCCGTTTTGCCTTGGCGGCGGCGATCCGACTAGCTTCGTAGATTGCGGCGCCCGTTTTGACCGCTCTTCGCCACGCGGTTCGGTCCAGGGCAAGCTCCTCACAGTTCAGTGGGTTGATTTTGAGACGCTTCAGCGAGTTCTTCAGGGTGTCCTTGTAACGTATCTTCGGTCCTCATTTGCAAAGAGTACCTACGGCGACATCACCATAGAACAGTCGCTTGCGTAGACGTTCGTCGCTCGTGCGCAGCACGTGTCCGCTCCAGCGCAGTTGTATCAGCCTGAGCATAGCCTGAATGCTGAGAACTCCCGTTCTCTCTAGGATTTCCGTGTCCGGAATCCTCTCCTGCCACTTCACCTTCAATATGCGACGTAGGCAGCTGATGTGAAAATGGTTCAGTTTGCGCGCTTGGCTAGCATAGACAGTCCAAGTCTCCGCTCCGTACAAGAGTGTTGACAGCACAACAGCCTTGTACATCTTCAATTTCATTGACAGTTGAAGACCATGACGATTCCATACGGAGGCTTGGAGCCGACCGAACGCTTGACTGGCTTTGGAGATTCTGCGGGCAATCTCGGCGTCTATTTTAGTGTTGCGGGAAAGCGTACTGCCGAGGTAGGTGAAGTTGTTCACGTTCTGCAGTACGGCTCCGTTGACGTTGATGCGTGCGGAGTTGAGGTCAGCACCTGGCGGCTGTTGATGCATAACCACCGTCTTGTCCGTGTTGATGGTGAGGCCAAAGTTGGCGCAACCTGCTGCAAAGAGGTCCATGCTCCTTTGCATGTCTGCTTCGGTGGTGGTGTTGAGAGCGCAGTCGTCCGCAAACAGCAGATCATGAACTCTGGTTGTTGAGACGCGCGTGGGGGCCTGCATCCGACGAATGTTGAGGAGGTTTGCGTCCGTTCTGTAGTTGAGGGGGATACAGGGACGCTCGTCATGGTAGGCGTCCATCAGCATGGCAGAGAACATGAGACTGAAGAGGGTGGGTGCGAGGACACAGCCCTGCTTCACTCCATTGGTCACTGCGAAGGCTTCAGACAGCGTTCCGTAGTCCGTGACGCGCGCCATCATCCCATCATGAAGTTGT
>JAYGXS010000001.1:61402909-61447141 GCA_036362985.1 Ligula intestinalis
GGCACATTGGCAGCGTGAGGGCCGCACAGATCCTCCGTTTCATTTTCAAGAGTCGGATGCAACGATTCTAGACCAAGTTTTATAGTCTGCTGACTGATTGGCTGGTTAGAGATTCCGGCTGTAATTTCCTTTTCAATTATGGCGGCGCCCCTAGGTACATGAAATGGTCTAGTTTTGTAAATATGTATCGATAGAAATTGCAATGCAATGCAATGCGCCAATATTTTCATGACCACTGTCTTTTACGGGCTAAAAGACAATCCAAAGAGTATGTTTCCTGAGACAAAGAGAGATAGCCTCCACTGCAATTTTTTCGGTTATAGTTTCAGGTAGCAGGAATTCACGAATCAAAAGACATAAAACCTAACGTTGAATAATTTTACTCCGGCATGTATGCAATGAAATTATAATAATCTCCATATAGGTGTTAAGGCTAAGACAGTTAACCCTAACTACAATCTTCCAGACCCGGTTCCTTAGGAGATGAGAGAAGTCTTTGGCAAGCCAGAGTAGTAGGAACCATATATTGTTTACAGAATAGTTAGGGGGAAATTTGCCACTCGGTCCAGCCTGGCGTTCAGCCGTGAGGGCGCGTGAGCGGGCTTCCCGCTCAGAGCGGATGCCCAAGTGTCCGTCGGTCCATGAATTGACTAGAGGACAGGAGAGCGCTTCCGGAATGCTGATTGGCCAGGAGCGCTTCGGCACGCTGATAGGTCGACCAGTTTGGGGCACGTATACGCGCCCTGATCGTGCGAGGGTTAAGGTCGCGCGTCGGTGCGGACATGCGCCATCACGCTGGGAAAGGCGCGACTGGGTAATCACGATTGTCATTGCCCTAGCACGTCAGTGGTGTCTCGAGTTTGAAAGAGGTGGGCCGTAGAATCCACTCGGGTCGAGGGAAAAAGTCGCCTTCCTTTGGAGTCTAACCAGAACGTAAGAGCAAGAGGTGTGATGGCACCATGTGATGCGACCATGCTGCACTTTTCATACGCCGTGAGAACTTTCGGAGTTAGTCCTTTTTCACGATACTGATCATCACACCATTGTGTATTCATCAAACTACTAACCAGATCCATTTGGAACACCCGAACATCACTTTTATTTTTCCGGTGTGGTTCCATGCCACCGACTCCAAGGTTGTGTAGAGGGTGATCCTCCTTTTCATCCATTTCTTAGGATAACCGGACCTCGAAGATCATATCGGTTGCCTAACTATCTTCTGAGAATCCGTACTAGTCTCGGAGGAAACTCGTTTTGCAGCTACAAGCAAGTCTGATTAAGGAGAATGCACATGAACGGTCCACAGTAACAATGAAAAGCGAGTTACCTCATTCGCTATCGCAGATGTGGCAGTTTCAACTTCGCTTAGACTGCCGTTCGATTTTTGTGTCCTTGAAGACTTTTTCTCTTTACCAGCACGTCCTTAAAATTAGGAGTTAGTCTATTAAAAGTTTAAAAACCATTATACATTGAAAATATAGCCGAGAATGTCGGCTACAATATACTGTTTGTCCATTTAGATGATAGTGCATTTTAAGCGTAGTTTCGATTTATATTTGAGGGTAATTTTTGCAGATGAACGATGTCCCTAGATCTCTTTACCAAGCGTTTAAGCATCTTTCAGCAACCCGACAACATTGATTTTCCGCTTGATCATAATAGCGGTAGTATATATCCTGGACTCCTTTGATAGTCACGAAAAGGTCAGCTGCCTTCTATAACAGCATCTTTGCATTTTTGCTGCCTTATTGTTCAGTCAGATTTCCCCTATAGCTTGAAGTTATAGGGGTTAAGGCTAAGACAGTTAACCATTACACCTACAATCTTCCAGGCCCGGTTCCTTGGGAAGGTCAGATTAGAAGGAACCATATATTGCTTACAGAAGAGTTAGGGGGAAAGTTGCCAATAAGTCTTGCAGGGCGTCCGACCGTGAGGCCAGTGGGAGAGGACGACGTCGCCGACCGCGATGGACCCAGTCCGAAGCTCAAGTGTTCATTGCTGCATGAATTGACTAGAGGACAGAAGAGCGCTCGGCCAGACCTGATTGGCCACGAGCTCTTCGGGACGCTGATTGGTCGACCAGGTTGGGGCGCCCCTATGCGCCCGGTCGTGCGGGTGCAAAGTTCGCGCATTGGTGCAGCGTTGCGCCATCGCGCTAGGAAAGGCGCGACTGGGCAACCAAGATTTACCCTGGAAGAACACGTCAGTGGCATCTCGAGTTTGAAGGAGGTGGGCTGTAGAACCGCTACAAAGTTTATGTTGCAGTGAGAGTCGTTATCGGAAGACTACGGTTTTGTTTGCAATGACCTTACTGTTTTAGAAAGAGCTGACATTGTTGCTTTCGATCTATATATACGAGACGACCTGCATATCCGTGCTATGCGCGCACGACTTCATCGATTCTTCAGACGCCCCGGCTACCTGCATTCGGTTAAGTCCACTAGTCAGAGCGGCCAAGGGGTTGCCTGCTCGTTGTCTGGCTCTCCTCTCGTGATAACAATCTCTCTGGACCTCAAGGTCGTTGCGACTGCTGCGAGACACAGGCCAACCACGATGTCCATCAACGGTGTCGAGCCATACGATATCCGCCTACACACTGTCCACCCACACGGTGTCCCACCAATCACAGGCCGACCTAGCCAATGGGCCCGCTCTCTCTCTCTCTCTGTCTCCTAGCCTAACGGCTCTTAAACCTCACTTGGAATTGCGCCTCGCGCGCGGTGGTCGTGACGACGCCGGCCTCACGGTCGGACGCCTTGCAAGACCAATTGGCGACTTTCCCCTTCCTCTCTGTAAACAATATAATGTTCCGTCTACTCTCGCCCTTCCACTGTCTTCTCTCCAATCTCCTAAGGAACTAGGGTCTCGAAGATTGTAGGTGTTAGGGTTAACCGTCTTAGCCTTAACACCTATAGGGTCACTGCCGCTGGGTTCAGCATAGTCACGCAGAGTCGCAGAAGAAAAGTGGAGGTCAGGAGGCGACAGAGTGGCATGGCTATTTTTTGCAGTTACACACTTGGTGCTATTGCTTATTTTGCTAAGTGGATAATCTTCTGTAAGCACGTTTACATACTCAAAGCTTGACTACGAATTTCTAACGCATGGGTGCTGTAGGAAGCAGTGAGTATTTTCTGAGGGCTTTCATGTAAAATGTTGATAAGTAAAAAATTGTCAGCCAAAACTGCGCAAATTTTTGGCGAAATTATTGAAGTTACAGGATGAGAAAATGTGCTAGGGATTAAAAAGTGGCAGGACATTCCAACGCATACATAGAAAGGATACGGCCAAGTTAAACAGAATTAGGCTATGTATGCACATATCAAACAGCTATTATAAACACTGACCTTTATAGTTCAAGCCGATTGAAGCTTGATGATTTTATTAGAAAGCCCAGCAATGAAGCTAAACAATGTATTAATCGACAGTGAATGCTCTATAGGACAAAAAGAGGGAAGCAGCGCATCGTGGTAAAATTCACTTCAGGTCAAATTAATTTTACAGAAGACATGCAGATATGTATTTTTTCTTTCCTCTAGGGAATTTATATATGAATGTAGCCTATCCTGTGATTTCAACAATTCTTCCATTTCTGAGTAGTGATTAAACACACAATGGCCGTTGGGTTTGCGTTAAGGGTTTGAAAGATATCAGATATGCATTATGCATGAAAGGAAAATCGCACATCCCTCAGTGCTATTAAGAAGAGGTCACAGACAGATCCTCAAAATCTACAAGATATATGTACTATATTTTGTACTGAAAGATAAGTTGTTATAATTTCATTTAACTGGTAATCAAGCGATCATACAAATTTTGTAATTAACAAAATTATTTGAATTACTGCACCTTTTATTTGAGAACGCGATTTGAAGATGACGTAAGCTGCTGCAAATGGTATTCTAGAAGGCAAACGTTTTGTCTGTACTTTTCGAAATCCGAATTATAGGGGCACCAAAACTCAGCCGAAAACTGCAATGAGCTCGTTTTTATTGCGTTTGGAAATATTTCTGCGGTATTTCGCAAGCAGAGTTCTGCGTCCAAGCATGTTGATCAATGAAACTTGACTATAAATTAGATAAATGTGAAACTTCACAACAGTGCCTTACACTAACTCTTTGAGTTAGTGTTATCCAACAAATATGGATAACGTCTTATATGGCGATCCGGTTCTGAATAAGTCTATGGGAAAAAATATCCACTGAACATTGTGCGTATGTTCAAGAACTAAACTATCTGCAGAAGATTGGTGATTGAGGATTCGGAAGCGACTCTGCCGGAAATCTGCTTGATGTGAGACTGAGCCCTCACAAGAATAGCACAGGGGGGGGGCTTAGCGTCAGAACTGTCGCAATTATGCCCGGCCATCGCGCGAGCCAACAGGTATCCACTTCGTTGGGGCTAAAAAGTTGGCCCAATTTTGGCTTCGACGCGGATATAGGTAGCTCCTCTCAAGTACTACAAGTGAAGATGAGGCCCCTCATAATTGTTTAGTTTATCCCTGCACGAAAATCTGCCAGATTAAATTCTGGTTCATCACAGATGCAAACAAACGACTAAGGTGTTCTATAGTGAAATGATCCATACGAAGTGCACGTGTGGACGCCTGTCGTGACTAGCTCAAGTCGAACTGCACTGGTGAACGCTTGCTGCTTCCGGCCTCTGGAACAGCCAATCACAGGCCGACTCACAGGAAACCATGTGACGACTGTTGAGGAGAACTGAGTCAGAGGATGACAACAAGGAAAGTCAAGAAAAGAAGGCAAATATTATAACCACAGACGATGAACTATTTGAAAAAAAGCAGGCTTTCGAGTTGGGAGATTCGCGATAAAATCGCAAGCATTCACAACAGAATTAACGGAGAAATGGGAAGAAACCATGGCTTGGGTTGAATGGGCTGTGAGCGGTTGAAGATCCCGAACTCACTTCACGACAGGATGTCGATGCAGAAAGTCTCCAGATCGCAGTCACATCAGATGACACAGGAAAAACTCAGTTGAAGGCGAGGGAGGTTTATAAATGACTGAGATCAAACACATCATAATTCACAACTGCAGATCACCAAATACGCATAGACACGTCGGAAAGTCACCAAATACGCCGGGACACGTCGGAAAGTCAGAACAATACGCAGGGACAAGAATGCAGAGACAGCAGGCCACAGCAGAAGATTAGTTGAGAGCTCATTTCACGATTGGGGTGACCAGTTATAGGTTTTTAAGGCTGAGACGGTTAACCCTAACGCCTAAAATCTTCCAGGTCCGGTTCCTTAGAAGAGGAAAAGTCGGTGGAGGCCAGAATAGTAGGAATAGTTTATTATGTACACAAAAGAACGGAGAAAAGATGTAGGAAGATGTTTGACTTGGAAAGCACGACCAGCTAGGAAACTAGCCGCGTCCCAAGTGGGGCTAAGCAGCCGTAATAGTTACAAGGGCCGCATGGGGATTTGAGGACGCTAATTGGCCCAGAGCGATACAGGACGCTCATTCGTCCGATTGCCTCGGGTGCGTATGTGCAGCCCAGGGTAAAGGTCACGCCTTGCATTCAGACTTCGGCCATCGCGCTGGGTCGAGGGACTGGGCGGCCAAGGTTGTCCCCGCCGCGAGACCACGTTTGCGCCATCTCGCGTTTGGAGGCGGTGGGCAGCAGCGCCGCTACAAGGTTTCAGGCAATCGTCATTTCGCATACAACGGCAATACACCACATGACTTTTTCGAGCGTTAATATTTTGTAGGCTGTGAGAAAAAGTGAGATGGAGTTAGCTAATTCAGCAAATTTACCAGTTGATGTAATTAGACCCCGTGGCGTTTCGCAATTTTGTTAGCCTATACTAGAAAAGCGATCCAGTGTGGCAGTCAGAACTCGGTGCCACCACGCTGACTCACCTTGCTTTCGCTTTTCAAGCCTTGGGTACTCGCGCGTGGCAACCTCCCCCGCAGGCTCTTGGTCAATCGCTGCTGGAGTTCTGCACCGTCCTGTCCGACTCACGCTCCTGGTAGTTTCGCTGCTGAGCCGTGCGTGAGCCCGAAGCCAACCAATGCGCGCCATTTATTTGATCGGCTGTAAGCGACAGAGGCCATGTCCCGCGGTAGAGTAATCACAACAGCAAACCTAGAAGAAGACGCGACCACTGGAACAAGAACTTTATTTTCCTGACGTTTTGGATTACGTCGGGGAATCCTTAATCATAGATAATGATAGCATAGTTTGGGTCGCGCACAGCCAGGGGTTGGATCTGCGCACAAGTAGACGACTCTGGAAGGGCAACTATTCCCACCGTCGAGCCGATCGGAGCGCATCGCGCCTAAAGAGCTTGCTTATAAACGTAAACATGCGAGTTCCAGGAAGCAGTTCAGAAGAAGAAGATACGACCACTGGAACAAGAATTTTGTTTTGCTGATGTTTCGGATTCCGTCGGGAATCCTTAATTATGGATAATGATAGCATAGTCCGACTATGTTATCATAACCTATGCTTAAGGATCCTTGACGGAATTCCAAACGTCAGGAAAATAAAGGTCTTGTTCCAGTGATCGCGTCTTCTTCTTCTGAACTGCTTTGTAGAACTCGCATATTTGCGTCTATTAGCAAACACTGACTGTGAACTTGCTTAATACACAGCTCGTTGCTAGCGCTTAGCAGAGCCCTCTTTAAGGTTCGCTTCCACAGTAAAAAGCTATTCCAACCTACTCTGTCTTCCCCGGCTTCGGATTTGAACAAAATACTTTCTTTTGCTAACACAGCTACTTCAACAATAGAACGCAACTAAATGCTTTACAGTAAAACCAATATCGAAAGAGATACGATTTTTTGAAAGTAACATCCAAAATTTTTGCAGAACTATAGCTTCATTCATGAGCCATTAACAAAATACATGGGAATCTAAAAGCTTACATAAAATGCAAGCTATTATGAGACTGTTTCCACCGCGTTTTATTTACACGCGTGGTAGCGTGCTAGAAATGGCAATGCAAACCGCTGGTTTGCTGCTATACGTGAAGGTATATAACGAAAGCCTCAGCGCATAGTAGGAAAAGACCTCGCAGTCATTCGTTCATTGCTATGTAGGCCCGCGCATGATGTCGGGACATTTCGCGCTAGGCGATTAAGGTTGCGGACGCGTGTCACCCCTTCTCTATCCTGACTGGCTACCTGTCAGCCAATGACCTTTAAGCCCCACCATAAATCCCCTTGGTTAACTTGACTCTCATACAAAACTGTTCATTTGTCCTACAGCACCCCTCCTGCTTACTGACAACCTTCTGTTTTGCCTATACAACATTCTGCCTACAAACTGACTTCTGTTTTAAATACATACCAGTCATAGTGGAGGGGATGGAGAACATCGTCAAGAATTCCACCAGCGAACTGCTTGACCACTAGAAAGGTGTCGCTGTATTAAAATATCACTTAAAAGAGCATAAGAAACACTAACAGCTAAATAGAACGTTCGGAGGGTATGTTTAGGAATAAGCAAGTTTTTGTAAGCAAGGACCGGAGAACAATAGAGAATGAGATGCTTGAGGTGTAGGATATGGACATCAACGATGGGTAAGGTGAAGGAGTTTACGAATTTTAGTGAAAAGGGTTTCAATATTCGGAGTGCATGAAAGATTAGCTGTCAGAGTTACACCAACGTACAGGAAAGAGGATGTCTCGCTGGAAAGGGTGTCTAAATCTTAAGGACTGGATGGGGCTCGCAACCAGAAACCGCACTGGGCTGACTTCAGATTATTCACTAGGTGGCCACTTACCAAGGACCATGCTGAGACGTGGTCCAGGCCATCTTTCATAACCTGAAGATGCATCTAATTTTTAAGCATAGCAATGGCCATTTTGTGATCTCAAGTGTGGAGGGAGAAGCTGTGAGGGGACAAGATGGGCAATTTATGAATTCCGCAATTTTTGGGAAGGACCGTGGATCATCGCTTGCCGCATTGGACGAATTGAGTGTGCCAAGTGAAATAGTCTTTGGAGACAGCGCAGCCGGGAAAGCCACATACAGACTTTTTATTAAGAAGGAGATTGCATGGGATACTAGTATAGGCTGAGGATTACTCAAGAAATACACATGCGTAGCCACGGTAACCCCTATCTCTGTCTTCTGGAGCAAGAAGACCACAAGAGCAATAAAATCTAGGCTACTATGTTCGGCCTTATATGCAAATTGTAAGGGGTCAGAGAAGTAAGAGTAGAATGGCATGATGGTATCTAAGGCAAAGCATTCGGCGAGTTTCAATAGTGCGGAAGAGCGCGCAAATAAACGAAATTACTTAGGACCAAAATTAGTGTTTTGGGACGGGAGTGCTTAGTAATGCACGCCAATAGGCAAGAAGCTTGGATGCCATGAAGGACAGGCAAATAAGGTGGGTCAAGACAGGAGCTAGCTAAGAACAGCAATATTCAGAAGAAATGATGAGACACCATTTTGTTCGGCAGCCAATGTACGTCGGACATTTCTAAGGTGTTGCACCACCATTAAAACAGACACAGGAGAGAAGAAACTTCGCTTGAGGGAAGACATATTGACTGGAAATGCAACAACTGACGTAATGGATGTTGGTGGCAGTGAAGGTATCAGTATCAGTATATTGAGGGCATGTAGGAAAAATTCCTTTGAGTGCCCTATTTGTACATATGTGTAGTGGTAGCAAAAGATTTGTTCCTTAGACTTTTGGCGAGGCCAGTTGTACTGAGTCATAGGATGAAAATAGGAGCAGACAGTGAAAAAACTCCTCAGGGATTTTTAGGGGAAAAACTGTCGCCCTTGTGGGGGTAATGCGTGGGATTAAGGAGAAAAAAGGGGGTTCCCACTTGGGGGGGGGGGGCATTGCAAAGGTTCCCAGGATAATCACCGTGTGAAAGCCACGTCCTGATTCTTCCTTGCTGATTGCAGAGTCCGCCACGGAACTGGAAAAACAGAGACATCCGTCCAGATCATCGACAGTCCGCTTTGGGTCGAATCAAAGGTGAATGTTTAGGCCATCAGGTCTGGCTGATAAGATCGCCAGCGGGTAATCACGGTACGCAGATAGCCAAGTAGGGTAGACCGCGGAGACCTTCGCACGAGGCTATGCGTGGGAGGGCGTTATAAATAGCAAACGTGAATGGATATAAAACTAATACTACTGAAAAATTGGAAGTAGTATTATTGTTATTGCAATTGTCAGTTCCGATCCATGTGCACTGCTATATCGATCCAGTTTTTGCTTAAAACCCTCTAGCGATTCCGACATAACAACGTCCTGAGGAAGCGCATTCCACGCTCCGACCACCCTTTTTGAAAAGAAGTGTTTCCGAGCGTCCAGCCTGGCCCCTGTCACTTTTAATTTGTGGTGATGAACCCTCAGATTCGTGGTCGTTGCTAATTCGAAAAAATCCCCTGATATAAGACAGCAGTCTTGAAGACGTAATACGCGGAATGCTAGTATCAGGCCCCCCGAAGCTGCCTGTAGCGCAAAGGGAAGAGGTTGAGATTCGACAGTCGTGTTTCATAAGGCTGCAAGCCCTGCCCCATAACAAGTTTGGTTGCGCGCCGTTGTACCTTTTCCAGGATGTTGATGTCTTTCCTGGCCCAGGGTCTCCAAGCTTGGATAGCGGATTCTAGGTGCGGTCGTACGAAGGTTCCGAAGACTTTTGTGAAGCACTCTTCATTGAAGGTAGAAAAAGCTCGTTTGATGAGGTATAGGATTGACATCGCAGACTTGGCTACCTTTGTGCAATGCAGGGAGGGTTTAAGCGAGGGTGTGATCCAGACTCCCAAGTCTTTCTGGGCGTTCACTTCCTTCAATGGTATGTCATTCAGTTGGTAAGCCGTGCCGTTTGAAGAACCGGATTTGCCAACTCGAATGATGGTGCACTTGCTCTCATTGAACGGTAAGAGCCAGTCCGCCGACCATTTTTGAAGTCTATTTAAATTTTCCTGTAAGTGCACTTCGTCAGCCACAGTTCGAATTTCGCTCCAAAGTTTTATATCATCGGCAAACATGGCGATGCCGCAATCCAGTTCGCGGATACGGTCGTTGATGTAGATAACAAACAAAATAGGGCCAAGAACGGAGCCTTGGGGAACACCACTCTCAACCTCAACCTTGGCTGACTGTTTGTCGCTGATGTGGACAGTTTGCGAGCGACCGATTAGGAAGCTTTTTATCCACGTAAGGAGCCTACCCATTACTCCTATGCGGCTGACTTTATAAAGGAGGCGGTGGTGCGGCACGCTATCGAAAGCCTTTTTGAAGTCAATATAGACAGCATGCCCTGAGTTTCCACTATCGACTGCCTCAGTCCACCGTTCTAAACAGTAGAGCAAGTTTGTAACGCAGGACCTACCTCTACGAAAACCATGCTGAGCATCCGATAGCAGATGGTTTTGTTCCAGGAACTGCATAAGTTGCTGCTTGATAATTTTTTCCATGATTTTGCAACAGATTGCAGTAAGGCTGACTGGTCGGTAGTTATTCGCTGAGACCTGGCTTCCCCCCTTGTATAGCGGTGTAATCCTCGCGGATTTCCAATCTACTGGTAGGCATCCGGTTTCGAAGGAGGTTTGGAAGAGCATAGAGAGTGGTTTGGCCAACTTATTGGCGAGCTCCTTCAAAATCTTGGCTGGTACGTTGTCGGGACCTGGTGACTTAGATTCTTTTAAGCTTAAGAGTTCTTTAAGAACAGCAGCCTCAGGGAATTGGACAGTCTCAACTACTGTATCCACTTCGGTGTCGTCGGTGACTCGCCCCAGTGCGTAGATTACAGTAAAAGCAGACGTACTTGGCGTTAACCACCCTCTTTATCGTCGCCTGGGGTCAAGAAGACCAAACGACAACCGATGTTGATCGCTCTCTCTAATACAAGCCATAAGCACCGCCTAACTTAGTCTCAAGTGACAGTAGACATTGTGCGGGCATTATCGCACTACCTACCCTAAATAAACCTCAGTAGGCGCCAAGACAGGCTCAATGAAACTGAGACTACTATTATTTCTACTACTACTGACTTTCAATGTAGCGGAGTCTTAGTAGTATGGGTACTATTGCTGACGCTAATATAAATCACTCAGTGGAATTGTGGATAATATTACCATTTAAAGAGTTTAAACCAGCATCAAAGTGTGTCAGTATGTTGCGCTTGCCAAAGTGACACTTAAGATTCCACCAAAGTTTAGCTGAGGAAAGAATTAACAAAGAGGTAGAAGGATAAACTAAAAGCTGATTTGCAAACAGTTCGTTCAGCCTGGAGATCTTCCTCTTTATTAGGATTTTAAAGTGCTGTAGACCGTTGCGTAAACCTTCTTTGTAAAGAATTTCCTGCTTGCATTTTTAATATTTTAGATAGGGAAAGTAAATCCTGTCTGGCCTAACCAAAATAGTACCGAGAGGACAGCAAATGTTGAAAATATCATTCAACAAAGTTTTAAGATGACTGTGGCTTGATTCGCTTTCAATTTTTCGAGGAAAGGAGGGACACTGTAAGATATACAGGTTTAAAGTAAGCAACTTTTTCGCCGAATATCTTAAGTTTCCTCTCATGTTTCGTTACCACCGCACGCTTGGAGGTGGAATTGATTGTTTTCAGACCTAATAGCACAGAATAATCTGAGCCTGAGAGCGGAGCTCTGTTTTGACAAAAAGGAGGTAGTTAAGTCATATCTGATCACGAAGTTCGTCAGCGCAATTATTGAAAAACAAGGTCATCAAATCTTAGCAGCGTAAGAAGGCTCCGGGTCACATGGTTAAAATCGCAACGGAAGACAGTAAGATACTCGCAAGAGAGTACAGTAAGTTATTGCGACAGAAAGTCGAAAGGATGCATGTAAAGGGATAAACATGCATGCTAACATATATAGTGCATTCAAAATTATTTCAAATTCATGGCTTGTATATGACAGCGAAAACGCCTATCAAGTCATCCGAGTATGCAAATAAGGACTAGCAGTTTTCCATCAATTCTGGTTGACAAAAATGCCATTCCACCACCTCGACTGTCCGCCCAAATGATCATAAAAACGGATGAGTAATAAGTTGCGCGTTAATAACACTATATAATCATGTCACTTCAAGACAAATAACTTCAGTGTTATTGCGCACTTTTTTTAAAAAAGGAACTTCGTATTAGGGGGCTCAAGGGCGAAAGCCTTCTTTCCTTAATAAAGTTACTTATTTCGTGTAAGGTCAAGTGATGCTGATAGTATTAGTGATTGTGAGGATATTAGCATATCAGGACTTGCCTTGGTTTCCGCCCTATCAACTCTAACCATAATCTGCGTAATCTTATTGTTAACGATACGTTTTTGAGTAATATCTGTAATTTCTTTATATCACATGGTGTTACTTGCTGTTATCAGGCTAAGCTTTTGACTCATTGCAGTATTTTACTCTGCTATGTAGGCCCGCACGTGATATCGGGACAGTTCGCGCTAGGCGAATAAGGTCACGAGCGCGCGTCACCCCTTCTCTAACCTGACTGGCTACCTTCCGGCCATTGACGTTTAATCCCCACCATAAATCCCCTTGATTAATATGACTCACAGACAAGACTGTTGACTTGTCCTACAGCACACCTCCTGCCTACGTACCACCTCCTGTTTGGCCTATACAACATTTTGCCTACAAACTGCCTGTTTTGAATACATAACATACTCCATCTTGAGGTTTAGGGGACAATCAGCTCCATAATCAACTGGTATTGCTCTATCCTACAACTGTGTCAGGGGCTGAATAGTAAGCAATAAGCAGAGCAAATAGGAATAGGAGCTTATCACATTTTCTTTTGTCTTCACCTGATGATTGTGTAAGGCATCCGTGTTGTCTTGGGAGCATGCGTCTTATGTGTGGGCTTGCAGATCAGCAGATAACGGCAGGCTGATTTGGCCGGACTGCACGGCAGGTTTGGGTTTCTTACGAGCGTTGTAGCCGTTTACATCTATCTATTTACTTTCTGCAACTTTTTTCCGATCGAACGTCCTGACTGGGTTTTGAATGGCCAATGTCTGCCGGATTTGGGCCTTAATACCATCATCTAATTATGTCTCTTGAAGACACATGACTGTAGTCTTATTGCGCCCTTTTTTCCGAAAAAATAACTCCGTATTTTGGGTAAGGACAAGCAACAGTGTTTTAGGGCAAAAAACCCGGAATTTTCGGCTGCCACTCGAGGGCAGTTTACCATCCACAGCAGTCTTTGTTCTTCTCTGCTAAAACTTTGTTGGTGAGAGCGGGATAAAGTTGACTTGGAGGAATCATAATTATGACACATTGGCTGGAAATGCAACAACTGACGTAATGGACTGTTGTCAGTAAAAGACGAAACTTGAGTGCATTCGAAACCATGCTAGCGTACTGTACGTCTGAATAGGTTGCAGGGTGTCCAGTCAGGACAAATTCTTGCGTTCGACCATCGATTTCGGCGAAGTCCACCATATGCACCAGCAAGTTCGTGGCCGTGAAGGTGACTCACCCCAGAGCGTAGATTATAGTAAAAGCGTTTACCACCCTCTTTAACTTCGCTCGGGGTCAATAAGACCTATCGTAAATGAGTTAAGGCTAAGCCGGTTAAAGCCTTACTACTGCGATCTTCCAGGCCCGCTTCCTCAGAAGAAAATAGAAGTCATGGAAGCCAAGGTAGAAGGAGATCGTATTCTGTACAGAATAAGTAGGAGAAGAAGTAACAAAAGGTTTGACTCGGCCTGGGGTGGAGTTCGACCATGAGGAGCGAGCCTGAGAGCGCCACAGCCTCGCGTCCGCCGCGCACCGAGGCGAAAGGCCGAGCGAGTTCCGCCTTGCTTGTTAAATGGGCTGAGTGTGAAGTTGCAGCCAACCAGGTGGACAGGAGGTTATCGATTGTCTGGCGCTTGTGCAAGGCTTGCTGCGGCGAGAACGGGGGAAGCTTAGGGTTCTGGCAGCGGTTGCCCAGTGCGCGGTGAAGAAAGACAGGCAGCGTGAGCCAACAGCGACAGGCTCCCACAGACCAAACGTGACCCGGTGTTGATTGCCTTCTGTAATGGCCTTGATTTCTGCTCTCTCACCTCCATCCACCAAAAGCTGTGTCAGATTTTACTAAGTTTTGAACTACGATAACTAGGAAAGTGCTGCCAGAAGTAGTATGTCAGTACTGAGACTGCTAATGCTAGTAGTCATACTTACCGATAGCAATAAATTATATTGTAATGCAAGTTGAATAGAAACAATTTAATAATAGGAGCTACCATAGTTGTTAAGGCTAAAACGGGTAACCCTAACACCTACAAGCTTCCAGGCCCGGTTCCTTAGGAAATGAGAGAAGTCTTAGGAAGGCCAGAATAGAAAGGAAAGTTTATTGTGTACACAAAGGAACGGAGAATAGATGTAGAGAAGTTGGACTTCGGAGTACACGTCATTCCGCTGGAGCGCGATGGTCCTAAGTGATGTCTAGTGGCCGAGAGTGGGAAAAAAGGATTTGTTCAAGTGGTGCTTGGGTAGCCGCGAGAACCTAGACACACGTGTGTGTATGCTTGAGTGGAAGTAGGTCAAGTCTCTGCGGGTCAACGCGACAGCAAGCGCTGACTGAGGTATTGGATGACCTTGAGGCAGCTGGCATTGAACAATGACGCCGGACAAAGCAATAGAGAAGGTGGGACGGCAGAGACCGCTTCACTACTACCCACCTTCGGCGTGAACTTGTTTTTGCTTATGTGCATGTGGATAAAGTACACAATTGGCTTGCTATAGTGGGAAGTTGGGCCATAGAAACTTCTGAACTCCGTCTCATTGCTTGGAGCTTGCTATTTGCGGACCTCTGTTACCTTTCATTTATGTATCTCTGTCCAAGATTTGCAATAGAATCAGTCCAATAACAGGTGTCCTGCTACTAGATACTGCTGCTGCTGCTGCTGCTGCTGCTACTACTACTACTACTACTACTACTACTACTACTACTACTACTAATACTAATATTACTACTACTACTTATAATAATACTACTACTAGTACTACTAATACTACTAATACTGATACTACTACTACTACTATTACTACTACTACTACTAATACTACTACTACTACTAATACTACTACTACTACTAATACTACTAATACTACTACTACTATTACAACTACTACTATTACTGCTACTACTAATACTACTACTGCTTATACTACTACTACTACTACTACTAATATTACTACTACTACTACTGCCACTGCTTTTTTTACGATTGCTTGATAGCGGGGAGGTCTAGATGCCTATTGACGGAGTTGGCATCCGAGTACCATGCCTCAAGCGTATTGTTGCCTCAGGTCGATGGACTACGCCTGCTCCAGTGGGTTGTAACAGTCGTGAGACGGCTTCAGAGACTCCTTTTATGTAGGGAATGGCCCTCCAGACTTCGGGTTGTTGTTGCATCTGCCGTCGTCTGTTTACTCGGCGCCTGCCTCGTTTGATAAATGAGATCGAGTATCCATTGGCTTGGAATACTTCATAAAGGTATTGTTTTTCGACTCTTCTGTAGCCGGAGTGCTTCAGTGTGTCTCAACTCTTCTGAAAAGAGAACGAACGCAACTGCGTTTTTGGAACATGGGGTGATTGCTGTTGAAGTGTAGCACTTGGTTCGTGTCGGCGGCCTTTCTGAATACTGTGGTTTGCAGTATTCCAGTTGAACACCATCGCACAAGTACATGGAGGACAGCCGTCTGCACTGACAGTTAATTAGCGTTTACCACTATAATTGCCCCCCCCCCGACCTCCATATTTTGGTTGATGTTCCTTTCACCTTGGCGACCGCTGACAGTTGATTGGCCTTTGGCCACTATAATTACCCCCTTTTGGTTGTTGCTTCTTATCTCTGAAGATGAACTACTGTAAGAGTTCGAAAGCTCAGGACAATAAATCTATTGATCCGGTGCTCGACATGTCTTCTTCCTTATCCATACCTGGATCGTGAGCCTTCTCATTCATTCGAAAGTTAATGATCCTGGTAGTATTAATGATAGTGGTAATACTAGCACTTTTTCCTTGGTTTCGACCGTCTCAACTCAATCCACCAGGCTGTGTCTTCTTGTTGGTCAACGAGACTTTACTCAGTAATAGCTCAAGCTATATCATGCCACGGTGCCACTTGATGCTATCAAGCTAACTTGTTGACTTACTGCAATATTTAACGCTATGTTAAGATCTACGGGACGTCTCCTGTCTTATAGGAGAGCAATCTGCTCCATAAGCAACTAAAATTGCTGTGTCCTATGACTGTGTCAGGACGGGAGTAAAGAAGTCGCCGGTTATTAAGCGCACGTTTAATAGGCCCAACCACTTATTAAGCCCAATTGGGTCTTGGCCCGAGGTGGGCTTAATAGCCGGCGACTACTGTAATAAGCAATGAGCAGAGCATACGGGAATATGAGCTTACCACCTTTTTCTCGTCTTCACCTGGTGATCGTGTATGAAACTCAGGTTGGTCTGCGAGCATGCTGTGTGTACGTGGTTGCAAAGTAGCAGATACTGGCCGGCTGCTTTCGCCGGACTGCACGGCAGATTCGGAGTTCTTGCGGGCGATGTCAAGGACAACTAATACCCTGAATGCGCGCCCTTGACCTTAGCCGCTCACTTGTTGCACGCCTGTGGCCTGATATCCCGACACTACGGGTAAAATACACTGCATCACCTTCGTGGGTTTACTGGCAAGAAAGACACGAAAACCCGGGGGAGGTTTGGGCTCCATAACTGGCAAAACTAAACAAGTCTTCTACGCGTGCCGCACACGACCTGATAACCGCACAGTAATTAAAAGGTAGATGGGATCCCACCTAGGTGGAGCTATTGCAGGGGCTACATTTAGAGAATTTGGTTACCCAGTCAGATTGCAGTCTTCCAAACCAAGTCACTATAGGCTCAAACGCGTCACATTTGTTAAATATAAAAAAGCTATGGAGCTAGAATCTTCAGTGTCCACTTAATGCATGTTGATAGCCTGTACTTAGTTTGTGCGACCTGTTTTGGAGAGGCTAATGCTCATTTGTATGCCCTATTTGTTGGTGACGGTGTGTACCCTGCCATCCGCGAACAGGTGATTGCGAAACGTGTTTTCAAAGGCAGACATATGCAGGTCTATGAGCCAGAAGCTGAGATGCTGTGCTTCTAGCCTGTAAATAATTTTGAACTCTTGGAGCACTTCGCCGTCGTCTCTAGGAGAAATGGCAGGGAACACGAGAGAGGAGAAGCAAGTACGCAGGCTGCTTCACCCTCCTGTTCACCCCGATCGCTCCAAGTACGGTCCCCTTCCCAATGACACAGGTCATCACGTGTGTACTTGACTCAGTACATCAATAGGAGTTAAGGCTAAGACGGTTAACCCTAACACCTACAATCTTCGAGGCCCGGTTCCTTAGGCGATTGGAGAAGTCTTGGGAAGGCCAGAGTAGAAGGAAGAGTTTATTGTGTACACAGGACGGAGAATAGATGGAAAGAGTGTTGACTCGCGGGTGAACGCAGTCCGGCTGCTAGGGTGTCCATTCCGGAGTGACTAGAGCATCAAGAACCGCCAGCGAATGCTTTGTCCCGGGGGCCAATCGGGCTGCTGATGTCTAGACTAGCGCGTGCGCACGACCTTGAGGTTGGCTAACGCTGGTTAGCATGAGCGCGTGTTCGCGCTGAGGAGTATGTGCGCGTCGGTCAAGGACAGTTAGCGCCTAGCCTAGCAGTGGGCGCGCAGGCAGGCTAAAGGCGCCATGCGTCAGCGATTGGTCTTCGGCTGCAAGTGGCTGCACCAACGCCACTACACATCCACATTTTATCATTTTTTCTAGGTTTCAGCACGCTTGTTTTTATGGACTGTATTTTTTACAACTAATTACGGGCCTCGACGATAATTTAATTGCTGTCGCGGTTTCTGCAAGTTGCTCAGTTATTGTCGGGACGTAGTACGTTATCCAAGTGACGCTTAAGACGACTGAGTGCAGCGCGGACATTTCCCTATCAATGGCCAGAAGAGCGATGAAGCTACCGCTATCACTGATATGTGGCAGCATATATTTATTTCCCCACTCCCTCTTACTCCTGGGTATGCTATCAAGATATTAAGACTAACAGGAGTTGAGTTCAGATTCAGTGTCCGGCAAAGCAATAGGGCCAGAATACAAGTGCCATGAACGGCTTAGTACGCGCACAAACGATCTCAATTTCCTAAAAAAAAGTTCATGGATTCCGTATCAGTAGGTGAGTCGCAGCAACTATATTGTATACGTTTTACTTTTTCAGCTGAACTAATAAAAATATTTGTATGCATATGTGTGGCGAAGCCGCCTTTTAGACGACGATATGCAATACATGAGGAATGCATTCCAGCTTCTTCGTGGAAAAGGACAATAAAGCAGAACTAAGTAGGCTATATCACTATACTGGTGTTTCAAAATTCGCATAATACACTTAGTTTCTTAAACCAAGCTGAAACTATTGTTTGGAATCACAAGTAAAGAGGACGTATGCATCCCTACACTTTCATCCATTCTACGAAACAGATGACAGTAAAGGTACCTATACAGTGAAGGATAATTTTCGAGGAAGAATTGAAGAAAAAGCGAGTTAGAGGGACACATGTTTGGCCTTTACTGGCACATTTAACTGGAGAAAGAGGAGATTTTTGTTCCTTAAGCACTTGCACCAAAACCCATCACACTGCAAAAAGGCCTTTAGGATATCATACCAGATAGCACAAGTTACTAAGTGCGGTTGAAGAGAATGTACACAGGTCAACTCACGAGAGGAACCGTACTTTTTTTGATCGAAAACTGTTACAGACACTTAGCTACATTATATTCATGCAGAAACACTGCCCCAATAATTCTTATTATACAAAGGCTCCAGAGAAGAGACGACTATTGTTTAAAAGTGTATAAAAAGTATGAGTAGTCCATTTTTCAAAGTGCCTGTTTGTTTTATTGCAATAATTGGTAGAAATTGGTAGTCCATTTTCACAGGGTTTTGGGCAACAAAGATTATTTTTAATTGCATTATACTTCCGAATTATTGCTAGATATTCAATCCACGGAAATAAACAAGTTGCTCTAGACTAAAATCCGTTAGTATGACATGAGCTAAATTAAATTAAAGTCTACAAGCCTGCTGTGTATGAATGTACTAGGCATTACAGCCACTATTAATCAGTTTATCAAAGTCAGTTGAGTATGTTCACCATTAACCAGAATTTCAAACAAATTTCTTCGCCGTTTCAGTAGTTTTAGCACATACTGTACGAGCACCTCCATCGACGGTCTGCCAAAATGGAACTGTGATTAGTCATTGAGGACCTCGTTCTAGCGTTCGCATATCAGTTACTAGCTGAAAGGGAGCAAGCGAAACTAAAAAACCAGTCAAAAGAGCAGTTGTCGAGCCTTAGGTGACTTCTAATCAGGCCACCACGTTTATAAGGGAAGGTGGTCAAAGGTAAACATGCGGGCAATTACGGTCGCCATGTTAAGGAAATTAATCATAGGAATAGGGGAGTGGTTGTGGTCTATAAATGAGGATTGGTAACGCGGTCGTGACGGCTTGTTGGGGCCGGTTCAGGGGAGGGAAACGCGAGAGCGCAGAAGACATGCAGTTCAGTGACCATTGACCATACCAAGCGTGGAGCTTGTGGGAGGTTCTTTTGTGCACACAAGGTTGAATTCCTCAACCTTGTAGTGGTTGCTTCTATCTTTGCTATCAGATGCTGATCCAGGGACTTGGAGTAGTTTAGTGGTACCTTATAAATCACCCGAAAGGCTTCGTTGGTGTCCACACGATGCCCGGAATCAACCATGTGCACGAGAATAGCACTGCTTATGCTCCTGACTTCACCTTTTCTCAGCCATGTTGAGGGGTGTTCCCTTTATTCTTTTGTGTAGGTTTTGACTTGTGCTTCCTTTATTGGACGTCCTCCTAAGTCGAAGACCTGACAATGGCATCTGAAGGACCGTTTATCGAATTAAACCTAGTCTGTACAATGAACGAAGTTAAGCAGTTTTGTACTCATCCAACAGATGCGCAGTCTAGTCCGCTACTTAGCACAAAGGACTAGAAACATTTGCTTGACAGAGGATATTGAGGAGGGGGTTAAGAAAATTCAGGACCTGCTACGCGAGAAGGGGTATATTGAGAGATAAATTACGAGGAATATGGTTGCGAGACAAATAAAACCCACCACACTTACTATTGAAATAAAAGCTGTTCCTCAATTTTCCATTTCAAGGGATTGCGGCAACTTAACACATAAAAAGACGCCTTAACAAAACCATGTCTCCAACCTTCCCAACAGCGAGATTCCGGGTAATCTTCTTGAGCAACTCAGTCTCGCACAAGGAAGGCAAGAATATGTTGCCAGCTCAGACCACCTCCACGTGCATTTACTCGTTTACTTAATTCTTTGGAACAGGTTATATCGTTCGCGCGAGTCGATGCCTATCCAAAGGAATAAGGGAAACCTCCTGACATGGTTGATAAAAAGTGAAGTCGGGAGCATAAACAGAATTATTCTCTTGCACATGGTTGATTCTGGACATCGTGTGGGCGCCAACGAAGCATTCCAGGTGACTTAAAAGGCCCCACCAAGCTACCCCGGGTCATTGGGTCAACCTATGATAGCAAGCACAGAAGAAACCACTGTCAGATCGAGGAAGCCGATCTTGTATGCACAAAAGAACCTTCTGTAACTCCGCGCTTGGTATGTGCAACGGTAACTTAATTGCATGCTCTTTTCTGCGCTCTCGTCTGTCCCTCCTCTACCGCTCTCTACACCTGGACCAGCTCCAACCAGCTCTCCCTCCGCATAACCAGCCCTCATTTATAGACCATAACCGCCGCCGCCCTTATTTCCATTATTCATTCGCATGTACTGACGACTATAATTGACCACAGGTTTACCTTTGACCCCGCGCCCATATAGCTTTGATGACCCGATGAGAATTTATCGAAAGCTTACGTAGACTTGCCAACTACTCTTCTAAACAAAAACTGCAGATATTCGATATCTGTAAATGCATAAGACGTTGTCATCTCCTATTTTATGGTAAACAGTTGCTGTTTTGTGAAAAGAATTACGGTCTTTTGTAAAAGTGGGAGAGACAGAAAAATAAGACGCTAAAGGAATAAAATGAAAGGGAATTGCATCTATTTTATTAAACGCCGAGGCAGGCGAATTCTAAAAAAACGATTCACAGATAAATAAGAAATAATAAATCATGCAAGAAAAAACGTGTACATACGGATTTCTTTATCGCACCAACATCCTCCTCCAACTCTCACCAACTGCCTCCCATCCGTACCTAGTTTGCATCATGATAATCATGTAGATGGTAACTCAACTTGATTCAAAAATGTACGTGATAATGACCAAGTCAGCGCTCAGGCGATATATAATGCCTAGTGGAAGAAGAAGTCATCTAAAATGTGCGGGAGATGAAGAAGAAGAAGAGAATGGCCGCATGCAAACGGGTGTGCAAATTCAAAAACCAGACCTATATCGGTTTTACTGAAGTAGCAACTTGAATGCAGTAGCCTTGCCTTTCCCTTTAAGCCTCGGGCTGCCTTCTCACAACTTAATATCACGAAGGCTCATTTGGTTCAGAGTAGTGTCCATTATCTAGTGGGTGTGATGAAGGAAATGTATTGCTAACTTCAAAAATCATTAAGGCAAGAGTTCTACCGACCTGGTTGCCAAATACCTTCTTTTCAATTTAATATAAAGTCATTGTGGAACCTCCAGAGACGAGTGTTTCATTAGGACTTTCTGTTGACAATTTCTTTCCTCCTAAACTTTGAAGTGCGTGCAGAAAAATAGGGCGGTATCCTGGTTTAGAGTTTTGGCTTCTTATATTGATACCGTAGCCCTAAATAATAAACTCGCATCAGCCAGATTTTACTCAGCGTTCAGTTGCTATTCTATACATTCTGACAATCTGCCCAACAGCGCCTACTACTAAACGCGCTCTTTGCAACGGAGAATCGCCCAACTTGGGCTAATGCTCCAGCACATAAATTCAGGGCAACCGTGAACTTAGCCTTCGCTTTCCGGGAGCTGTCCTAACGTGAGCGACGCTGTCAGGTCAATCTTACCCTGCGCCCAGCACAGTGACCTCAAAATCGGCGAGTAAATGGTTGTCGCACTCGTCAGCGGCAATGGAATCAGTTGTTAGAAAAGGCCAGCATCGCCAATATTCCTATGATAAACACCATATTTCCGTCTGCTCTAGTCACCAAGGTGTTGCCTTGACCAAAGACAATTAAAAAAGCTGTCAAACCGAAATTCCCATCGCTCGTATATTTTCAGTCTGAGAGCACCATGCGGTTGTCTATCAAATTGACTACTGGTCAAGACAGGTTAGTTCCGGGCTGTGGGTGCACACATCCCTAGCCTATATGCATCTCACAAGGAAGGTCTGAAATGCAAAAATAGGCATGCATTTGAGAAGAAGACAACTCGATCGCTGGGAAAATACGTTTATTCGCCTGATCCTTTGCGGATTCATCATCAGAGACATAATATACTACTGCATCAAAGAAGTAAATACTCTGTATACACCTGTCTGTAGGGTCTAGGACTGGCACACATCTATACATCCTGCAAAAAGCCATTAAACTAAGATAATGGAGAGTACCTTGCCGATGCATTCCGTTCCAAAATGTGTTTTTATAATGTAGATACTCTTGCGAACACCTGCCTGCATAGAAGGAGAAGAAGGCACCCTATCGCAGGGGGTTTAAAAGTCTAACCGTGCAACTGCGATCTCCGGACCATGGTTACTTAGTGCTGAGGAGAGAGAAGTCTCTAAATGCCAGAGTAGATGGAAGAGTTTATTGTGTACACAACGGAAGAGGAGAATAGATTGACTTGGGAGATATACGTCCGATCAGTAGGTTGATGGGGCTCAAGTGAGGTCTTAGAGTAGTCGGGCCAGAGGACAGATAGAGGGAGATCTTTCATTGGGTAGGTCGGCCTGGAGATTTTGGGCAGAGAGGCAACTTGCGTCGGGCACGCATGCAAGCTCCTCATTCGTCGCCTCATAGATGCGAGAACTATGATTGGCTGATCGAGACGTCGAGAAAGCACATCGGTGAGCGTTTGGGAAAGTGCACTTCGACGCGAGCTAGTCAGGCAGGCACGACCCGCTACAACCCTACTTACATATGCAAAAGACCGTAATACTTCCAAATAGAACAGAAGTTCTTTGCCATGAAATTGGCGATCGCAATATATTGTGCATTTACTGACACAGACCATCTGCAGGTCTTGCTTAGTTCGCTTTCTTCTCTTCAGTTGATAAGTGATCTGCGAACGCTAGGACGGCGTCCTTGAGGGCTAATCACTATTGAATGTCAGCAGTTCATCTATAGAAGTGGTCCTACTGCATGTACTGAAACTCCCGAAACGGCAGAGATAATGTTTGACACGAGACTTAGTGGAAGTAGTACTTACTTGAGGTTACTACACTTATTAATAGTGGCTACAGTGTCTTATACCTTCATACAACGTAGGATGCTTCAATATTATTTTAGCTACAGTCGGTTCCTTGGCTTTCATTCTGGAGGGGCATTTTTATTTGAGTGGACGTCTAGTGCTTGCACGAATCTGGCCCTACTTCCCTGCCAAGTGTTAGCAAAACATTCAGTGCCCATGTGCGGATCCCAGGAGGTGACCAACAAGATGCAGATGTAATCGCAGAGACAATAACTTAATTCGCCTTAAGTTTCGAAATCCCTCGCGAATCTATCGTCAGGGACAGTAAAAGAAACCAGCAAATAATTCGGTAGTAGTAATCGCAGTATTTATAGGATACAGTCGCTATTCTACTGCATTCCCACGACCACTAACGACAAGTTGCCCACTTGTGCGCTATTTGCTTAGTGGCCGGCCTGTGGGTCGTGACCTGCTGAACATTTCTCACCCGTGCTGGACTTGGGCGGGATGATTGTTCGGCAACCTGGGTCCCTGGCGCAACCATTAGACGGCGCTTTCGCCGATGGGCGAATTACTATGGCCGAACTGAGCCTCAGCCCCGAATGTGTTGGGCAAGTCTTTGCACTTGTTTATAGACTTGGGTCCGTGAACTATGAGTCACTTAACTCGCGACTCCCGTGATTGTCAACTCTCGCGAGAATTTCGGTCTCATCAAATTTGAATGTGTGGCCAGGTCTCCTCGAATGATCCACAACTCGAGAATCGGCGTCATTTCTGCGCATCGTTGCCGCACCTTCGGTGGATCGCGTTTTGAGAAGTCTTTCAGTTTTTCCGACGTAGTGTCTTTTTTCGCAACTGTACCAGATCTCACATATGTCTCCAGATGTGTTTTGCTGTGACAGTGAGTCTTTTTTCATTATCTTGTAGGAGTTAAGGCTAAGACGGTTAACTCTAACACCTACAATCTTCCAAGACCGGTTCCTTAGGAGATTGGAGACGTCTTGGAAGGCCAGAATAGTAGGAATAGTTTATTGTGTACACAAAGGAACGGAGAATAGATGGAAGAAGAAGGTTGAATTAAAAAGCACGACCAGCTAGGAAATTAGCCGCGTCCTAAGTGGGGCTAAGCAGCAGTACTTGTTACAAGAGCCACGGAGGATTTGAGGACGCTAATTGGCCAGAGCGATACAGGACGCTCACTCGTCCGATTGCCTCGGTTGCGTGTGTGTAGCCCAGGGTAAAGGTCACGCCTTGCATTAAGACTTCGGCCAACGCGCTGGGTCGAGGGACTGGGCGGCCAAGGTTGTCCCCGCCGCGAGACCACGTTTGCGGCATCTCGCGTTTGGAGGTGGTGGGCAGCAGCACCGCTACAATCTGACACCTTGTGGTTGCCTACAGCCTGTGTGCGACTCCAGTCTCCAGTAGGGCATGCAACGGCCGACGGCCTGCGAGAAATGCTTGACTTATGGTGCGATTTTAGCACTCTTCTCGTTTACGCATACACTGGCTGAAGAAGTTGCGCGGCTAGCCTTTTTCTCTGAACCCCTGCTGAAGATATTGCATTTTGTCAACTTTGTCTTCCGGTCCACTGCAATGCGTCTCAACACGCCGATAAGGCATCCATACGCAACCACGTTTGTGGCCGATTAGGTTGTTGCGTTTGTAGGTTAATACTGACATCGTATTTGTCGCCTGCCTGAACACTTTGGTCTTTAGGGAACCACAGACTTTGCGTAAGATGAGGACATTAAGGAAGGCCTGAAAAGAATTAGGGACGCTGGCCTTCCAGCACCGCAGGCCAAAGCAATTTGCCACACGGGAAAAGCATAGGCGAACGCGTCGTCTAATGCCTGCGCCAGGGAACCAGTTGGCCACACACTCATCACGCCCAAGTCCATCATGGGTGAGGAAAGTTCAGCCGATCACGACCCGCACGCCGGCCATCAAGCAATTAGCGCACAGGCGGGCCAGCTTCCTCGATTGCCATAGGTATGCAGCAGCCTAGCGACTGCATCCTATAAATAATGCAACTCCTTATGTATGTACTACCCACTTCTGCTATTGTTTCTGATGGTGTATCCGCGACTCTTTCTCGTCTTCTTCTTCTTCTGCGCGTCCAAAATTGCAAACTTCGCCAGTTGTCTCTCTTCTTTAAGCCGCTTCCACGGACGCCAACCGGCAACGGAGCAAGGGTAGTGCCTTTCAATCGATGACCGATTAATTATCTCTCTCAAGAGGGCGTTGGCCCAGCCTTCATGCAGGGCTGCTCTCACCCTTCTGAGACCGAATGTCTGTATGCACATGCAATGCCAGTCTTCAGCCAACCACGGTCCCTTAGGCCTGGTAGGCGCTGGCCCCTTCTCTCAGTACTGATTCCCTGTTGGTGACTGCTTTCACGCTCCCACTGGGCTTCAGGCTCCACTTCAGGTGTCCGCAAAGCTAGGCGGTCATTATGCGGTGGGGGAAGAGAGAGTAAGGTCAACCCTCTGCGTGCTCCTCGCCTCACTATGATAAATCTGAATGTGCTTGAATCTATCACGGTACGCTAAAAGACACGGCTTGGAGGGTTTGACAACTGACGGTAAAACTCGGGCCCCCCACGAAGCTGCTCCTTCTGTACGCGTGTATCTGTGTGTGCGTACGGGAGGAGAGGGAGGACTGAGAGTCAGGCTGCAATGGCTCTCCCTTAATGTGGCCTTTATGGCGCTCTCGCGAAGGCGGGAGCATACCTAGCGAGTTGGCTGATTTAAGTGTGCGCGTGTTGAGTGGTTGCCGTGCCAGCCATCTACACCATCGTTCATTCCTGGTCTTATTGACTTTGTCTTTACACCGGAAACGGAGGTGGGATTGGCGAGCGAGTGGGTAGATTCTATGCGAGTCTGCCTAAACTCCTGCTTTTCTCTCGTGCTAGTTCTCTGCCTTGCTCCTGCTTGCTGTAGCCTCATGTTGCTTGCCTAGCTTGCCTTCGTGTGTGTTGTGGCTTGCTTCAGCGTTTGCTGCAGCTTGTTGGAGCTCGTGGTGTCCATCGTCCAAATTGACGGGGAAACTGTAGTATCCGCGACGGATTTCAAAATGCCAGGTGAAAAAAGTAATTGTCCCAGTGATTAAATTTGTTTGTTCCCAATACGCTCAATTCCTGTTTGGTTATAAAAACGTATACCTATCTACTTGTAATCTGTATACTCAATAAAAGTCTTGCCTGCATCTAAGTGGACCTCCATTATCATTGGTCCCAGGGGTCAGATTAAAATGCATTCTGGGCCTTCTGCACGCGGGCATGCGCGCCTGTTTGTATTTCGGTCACACGCGACCCGCCACCCGCCTTTCGCGCGTTAGTCCGCACGTTGATCACACAAGGGACAGTGCCGGTGTCACTGTGTCTGTGTTTGTCCCCTTTATCATTGGTGGCAGGCAGCTGTTTCAGACTCGCGATTGACATCCGAAGTGACTGGCGGATGTGAATACGCCACGGGGGTGGGGAAGGGGTGGGGCGGAGGAGCAAAAAGGGCCAGGCCGCTAAGATCTCGAGGACTGGGGAACGCCATCTACCTCGCTATATGCATGAGAAAACTCAGAATGCGATGGTTTACGTTAGACATTTTGGACGCTCGAATCTATTGATTACTTCTGCCTGCAACCCATCATGGCCTGAAATTACTGATGAGCTGCTCCCGGTCTAATGCCAAACGATCGCCATGATTTGTCCGCGCGATAAACCATGATAAAACTCATCACAAAATTCAAAATTTTCGGTGACTTTCAGTGTTATATGAACACTGTAGAGTGGCAAAAGACAGGACTGCCCCATGCTCACATTTTGGTCTGGCTAAAGGAAAAAACTGGACTCTTCTGATGTCTAAAAATTCATATGCGCAGAGTTGTCTTACCGGTCCGTCGACCCTGTTCTGCTTGAAACGATCAAAACTCAAATGGTGTATGGCCCATGCGGTCAGATAAATCCCAACAGTCCTTACATGAAGGATGGTAAATGTACCAAGAGATATCCTAAGCGATTCCTAGGTGCAACTCAGACTGATGGCGATGGTTACCCTCTCTACAGAAGGCGACAACCTGAGATTGGCGGATTCGAAGCAGTTATCAATGAAAGGCGAACCGATGGGGTTGTCATTGATAACCATTGGATTGTACCGTATTATCCCCTACTGTCAAAAGTACTCAACGCCCACATCAATGTTGTATTTTGAAACTCAGCGAAGTCCATCAAGTACGTCTGCAAGTACATCAACAAAGGTTCTGACCCCCTTAACGCAGTTTAATTACTGGCAACGCCACATGTTCTGCATCACAGCTATGTACAAAAAGGGAGTTCAGAGGTATTAACCTATATTTCCCTAATAAAACTGAACTGAACATTATTATTTCAAGAGGTTCTCATGTAAGGTTTGCCTATATAAGGGACAGCAACATGTAAGGAAGCCAAAGGCGAAGCCGGGCTTCCACGCTAGTGTCAAAATATAGGTCTTTTTTCATTTCAAAAGGGAAGCTTAGAATACGGATTTTGAAACGCCAGCATGATAGGTCATCTAGTCTACTCACTTTGGCTTTCTTATCCTTGCCTACGAAGGGGTTGGAGAATATCCCCTTACCTAAAGCAGACGTGATTTTTTGAAGACAGTATTGGCACACAATATGCCGCGGGATATTTCATTTGTTTTGTAAAGAAATACCTAGCAAATAACTCAGTATCATTGTAAAATTGCAAACAATTACTAAAAACACTATGAAAACGGATAAGTAGTTTTTACTTATTATGTCAATAAAAGCCTATGTCACAAGATACATTAGCAAACATACGTTTGTTTTCGATAAATTCTCGTCAGGCCTTTACATTTCTATGGTAATAAAATGAATAAACTATGCTGGTTGGCGGACAGATGTAGTGTTATTATTGTCAGGGTCGGTGGGGGAGGTTTGTGGAAGTGTCGGTCAGCATGTCAGTGTCTAGAGTCTAGACGGACCGGCGTCTAAGACCGCTGATAAGGTGTGTGTGGTTGGATTTGGGACTTGTTCGTCTCTGTGGGGGGCCGTTTCCGAGGCCAGTGGTCCGCTGTGGCTGGCCGTGTTACCTAGTTTCGCCCATGGTAACTGCGGCGCCGTGAAGAAATTCTTCTCGGCGCACGGGACCAGTCGGCGTAGCCTGATGGCGGCTGCCTTTGCTGTAGCCAACAGGCGCTGTCCAAGGAATTTTGAATAGCTTGAATGCACCTTTTAGATCACTCGGAAGGCCTCTTTGGCATTCACTCGATGGTCTGAGTCTACCAGGTGCGCTAGAATGGAACTGTTTACACCTTTAAGTTGGTCCTTCCCTTACTATGCTGGTATGTGCTCTCTTATACTTTTGGATAAAAGCCGGCCCGTGCAACCAATATATCCTGCACCACAGGAACATGTAACTGAATATATGCCTATAGAGGTAATCTGGGCTGGCAGTTTATCCTTGATCTCTCCGTATAGGATGGAGCAGTCGAGAACAATACATGGGCATTTGGCTGCTGGGAAGGCAGTTGCTACGACTTGACTCAGGCGCCTCCTTAGAAGTTCGTTTGGTCCATCCCTTTTAAATGGGACCCTGATGAATATTCGTTTCTTCTCTGCTGTTAATATTGAGGGCTTTGGCGGTCTGTCAGCCATGTTTTTAGCGATGAATTAATCAAGATACCCATTATGTCGAAACATGCCTTCAACAATCTTACACTCCTATCAGTCGAACAAATCCTTTTCACCCTTTCCGTCAAACACCGTACTAAATTACGTTTGAAGTTCAACGGTACTAAACTAGCAAAATGGATGTATTGCCCAGACCACGTCTTCTTGAGATATACCCTACGTTGAATGCTCCCATCAGCCCGTTTACTCAATAGTACATCGAGGAATGGAGCGATCCAGATTGTACTTCTTCTATTGTAAATTTGATCGATGGGTGCGCCCGATTTACTGCATGCATTAGCGCTGATGGGTTGGTTTGATCTGATGCAACTGCTAATATGTCGTCTACGTATCGTTTGTAGTATGTTAGATTCATTATCTGGTGGCTACGTTGCGTAGCTTCTAGTTTGCTCATGAATATATTTGCTAAAAGCGGGCCCAGTGGCGAGCCTATAGCTACTCCGTCCAATAGCCTGCACAGGTTGTTGTCAAATAGTAGCTGCACATTCAAGGAACATCTTATCAATAATTCCTTCAGTGCAGTTACCGGTATTCCTATGTCCTGCTTATTCAAAGTAATGAATTCACAGATGTAGTATACTGTTTCTGTGACAGGCACGTTCATGAACAGGGAAGAAACATCCAATAACACTACATATGTCCACCAACCAGCATAATTTATTAATTTCATAACCATATAAATGTAAAGGCCTGACAAGAATTTATCGAAAACAAATATATGTTCGCCAATTTAGCTTATGACATTTTTAATGGGAATTTTGGCAAATTTAAAAGCCTACTTTTTGAAAATAGAATATACATTCTTTTTAGGAACCTACAATAGTTATTGCCCAGCTTTTGCCATCGTTTTAAAGAATGGACAATTGGGGGAGTACTTCTGCAAGAATATAATTTAGCTATGTGACTGTAACAGTTTTCGATTAAAAAAACCAGAATATTTCTTACCGCGGATTAACTTGTGTTTCCTCATTTCAACCGCACGCAGTAATCTGTGGTACCTGGTGCAATATCCTAAGGCTCTCTTTAGGTCTAATAGGTTTCAGCGCAAATGCTTAAAGAAAAAAATCTCCTTCATTTGTAGTTAGATGCTCTAGTAACGGCCAAACCAAGTCAGCCCTCTCACCTGTTTTTCCTTCATTTTTTCCCCGCAAATTATCCTTTAGTCTACGCGTAGACTGAAGGATAATTTGCGGGGAAAAATGACAGTAAAACTACCCGCGGGTAGTTTTACTGTCATCTGTTTCCCTTCTCTCTTTTCTCGACTCCAGGCTTCAAACACCTACTACACAATCCGTCCAGAGGAACGCCATGTCAGGTGACCAGAGTTTAATTAATTCAAACTCACTTAGCCTATTCATCTTCAAGCGTTCTACCACGAAAAGGTGTAAAGGCTTTATGGACGTCCTTCTTGACGACGAAAAATATTAGAATCCTTAATGTGATACGCATTCCTAGGACATCATGCACATCTGCAGGCCTACTTTTCAGTCCTATGTTTGCCCCTATTTCTTCCATATGCATAGCCTGAATATCTGGATTCGATCCGTGAATGATAATCCTCTGTAAACGAAGTATTTCAGCTCTCTATTTTCGATGAAAAAGTTAGGAAATATCGCTAAAATTGACGTGATTGTTGTCTGATAGGCGCTTTTGGAGATAAGAAGCAATCATAACTGCTCGTTCTTAAAAACGAACGAACGCATTGGTGTTACGAGTGCTTGCCTAATCCAAGACTCAAAGATAAGTAGTATTGAGTATTCCGCACGGATACTACCCGTCTGACGTTGATGAAAGTACTATGCTGAGCCAAACACGTCCATCCTGGGCTCTGGCGTAAAAGCTAAGGTATTCGATGTTGTAACAAGCGACAGACAGGTAGCTAACCTCTACAGCAAATTCAGTAGCAGACACAAAATGGATTGCACGAAGACAGTAAACCGGCGCCCTAATTTGTACGTGCAGTTGATAGAGTCGCAGAAATACAACTCCCACCCCACGGGTATTAAAAATGCATGATCGCCTCTTAATTTGGCTCAGCGTTGCAAGCAAGAAACAGACGAAAAGCTCAGCCTTTATTTCCTCGATCGTTCTATTGTGTAAAGGGTGCCTCGAAAGACCTCGTGTACTACTAATGACGCCTTCACCACTGAACGATGACGTCAAATGATCTCCTGCCACGGTAGGATATTTCTGCATTATTGTATCGACGCGGTGCAGCCGCATACGAACTCGGCAAATTACTCCAAATGCAGACAATAATGCATGCATTAGTAGTCGAAGAGAGTTTTAAGTTCAAGTTCTGACTCACTGGATAGAACCAGGTTATAAACAAAAGTTTGGCAATGCCTCACTCTTCGCGAAAGACTCTGGTCCGGAGCCAACCTGCTCACAGGACAATCTTCTCTGTATCTAGGGGCATTGGAACAGTGTGTAATGAATAACGGTACGGACGGTATGTATTTATATACAGTAAGGCCAGTGCTGCATGCAACATGGGCACGTTTGTGAAAGATTGATCACTGCTCGCATGCCGGCGTGAACGCATTTTTGAAAACGTAGAAAGGATGAGCAGTATTAGGCATATTAAGTACAGAAAAGACCTATAAGAAGTACTAAGTGTTTTCAAAAAGATTATTTATTGGATATCGTTGAATAGAGTCTGACATCATTTCGTTCGTTTTTAGTGTCTTCGTCAATAAATTGTGCTTCTGCTCGACGTTTACATCAAAAGCTTTAAAATAAGATACACATAAAGAGCCCTTACCAAAACAATGAGTTTATGGATATAAGTTCTTGAGAAGATGGTCATGTGGATCATATCTAGGAATGAGAGAGAATACTCGCATTCCAGGTGTGTCTATTGGTAAAGGAGACAAATGGTCGAACACTGGAATCAAATTTGTTGCTGTTTCTCCCCCTCTGACGATGAGCTCTTGTAGGAGCTTGAAAGCTCAGGAAGAAATAAATTTCGTTCCAGTGTTCGACCATTTGTCTCCTTTACCAATATCTAGGGATGTCTCAAAAGAGCAAACCGCACTGTCGAGGAAAAATAACGCTCAAAAGATCACTGGGATATTGTTATTCCTAAGACTAATAAACAAACTTCCCATAATAAGCCCTTCTTAAAAAATTGCCTTATTTAAATATTCAGCTGATGAATTGCTGTGTATATTAACTATTTCCAAGGTAATGTCACAATGAAATTAGAGACTTTTGGCAATTTTTTAAATATACTTGAAGATAAACAATTCAATTGGCTGGAAATGAAGGAACTTACGTTTCTCTTTATGATAGATTATTTTTTACGCATAGAGGAATTAATTCCACGATCTGTTATAAGCCTGCGAATGAGAAAAAGACTGGCCATCTGTATGACCATTTTTTGAAATACTTATTATTCTTCTGTCTCTTCCATTTCTTGATGACACACAAAGTGGAATGTGTAGTCTTACAACAAAAAGTATATTTCTACCTGACTAACATTTAATAAGGCCTTATTCAAATCACCTTCACGCTAACACATATGGCGAAGTTTGTTAATGCACTCATAGTTATCGGTGGGGTAAAACAGTTTTGTTATGCAAACATATTACTGCACTTTATGACACAACGGTTAACAGAATATAAAAAAATAATTCTTAAAACTCCAGTTATTGCTTGTTTCTAAAAAGAAATGCGATTACTCAAACTTGGTTTCACTTCCATTTGAGCAACTTCGGACAAAATATTTTAGTTCTGGAAGGGAAAATTTTGCAGGTTTTACTTTTTCTGCAATTCTCACATAACACAATGCATATAAATAAAAAATGGTTCTGTCCTACCTTATAGCATACGGAATCTCTTCAATATGAATTAACTCATGATTAAGCCAAAATTAGTGCCTATTTCGCTCCATAACTTTGACTAAGAGGGCATTTTTCCAAACTAAAGCCTTTTATTATCATTGAATCCACTCAGTTGATCAAAATATGTGCTTAACTACCGAGTTAAGTTTCATCATGAAGGTTGCATGTAGGACTGCCCATACCGTAGTATGTCAGGACAATATTAAACAGCGGGACTGGCAAAATAACTACCCCAAGCGTATAGGAAGACACCCCAGGTCTCAGCACGAGCTATCAAACCGAAAAAAACGGCTTCGTAATCAATCCATTTTCGCCTCCATATGCCTTGCCGTCTCTGTCACTGATGCTCGATTTGACCGCGGATCCACAAAATGTGACATGGACGACCAGGCTATTTGAGATGGAATCCGTATCGTCGCTCATATCCCTTTTCTATTGTGTTAAAAGCCTGGAGTTTGTTGTTGACCATGGATCGTGGTGGTACGTTCAGGCGAGTTTTTTTGTCGCGCCGACCACCTCCGCCCGATCCCGCATCCGGATTTCTTCGCACCAGGCTTGGGCAGGTGAGAGAATACACAGTCTGATTGACGCAACGCATGTCTACTACCACTTAAACCTAATCCACGCGTAAGTCACTGTCTCTGCATCATCATCATCATCGCTGGACTCGACGGTCGAATGGTCATGTAGAAAATACGTGGAGTTTACCCTATCACATTTAGCAACCACGTCAATTACTGCAAGTTCTACGGACAGAGCACCACCCATGTCTTAGTTCAAAACCTTCATCGGTTAGCGCGCTTGGGATAACTTATCAATATTTAGGCAAAACTGTACTCGACTTAGCACAAATGAAACAGTAAGTTCAGGGGGACAAGAGAGCACGACACAAGCCCCTTTGAAGTTTAGATTAATGGCTACTATACAGGGATGTTTTCGAGAGGGAAACCCATAAAGGACGCCTTTTAGTAACTAAGCTTTTGTAGATTCCAAAAAATTAAAGATGGTTACTTGCACATTAGCAAGCGGTAGGTCGGATTAACCAGTTCATTTACTGACAGATCGGGTACTGATTCTGACTCTTAACACTCCGAAGAGGGGGGGGGGGAGTTCCAGCGGTAGTCACCTACTAGCCCTCAGTTTTCTAGACTACAAGAGTGTAGTCGCAATAGTAAGCAGAGGTCATTTAATTATCGAAGAGTTAGAACGTTCCCATAACAGCATTTTCAATACAGCTGAAAATTGGTGCGATATATTTTATCAGTTGAATAAAAGCTAACGAAAATAAACATCTACATTCTCAAAATACATGTGCTATTACAAGATGGCTCTTCTAGCAGATAAAAGAAACAGCAAAAAATTACACAAAATCGTCCAGCGGGGGTACTCGGATGCGCAATTTCTTCACCTTTGGTCGTTTTGTTGAGGTGTGCCAAACGAGTATCTGCATAAATAACAGAAGAGAGGGGGATTGTGAGTCATGTGTATAACCCTATACAACTCGCCAAACAAACATGCATATAAGAAGATAAAATTGAACTGTGCAACCGAAAGTTCTAGCACTACGAGAGAAAGCCAAAGAGACTGCAGCAATAAAATGCAACACCATTTTATGACTGTACTATCGTCTTGGAATTCGGGAGTAGTTGGTGCATTCCTTGGTTTTGTAATGACACCGTATGATATACAGTAGTCACCGGTTATTAAGCCCACCTCGGGCCCAGACAAAATTGGGCTTAATAAGCGGTTGGGCTTATTAACCGTGTGCTTAATAACCGGCGACTACTGTAATCGCTAAATAAACGGGAAAATTCATAAAATGGTGAAGCCAGACGAAATGTGCCTTTTGTTTGTCAGTTTTCACTTTTATGCATCGGCGTATACTTTATTTTGCATTTGTTTACGTTCCCAGACACAACAGCCACTCTTCCGATGCTCGCCTAAAATAAATGATTTCCATTTGCAACCTGCTTTGTCTTTTGCTCTTATTGAAGTTCTATGTCATACAATAATGGCTACTAATTTTATTGATTATTTGACCTGTAGTCAGGCGCGACTTTAATAATGGATGCCTACCCTTCTCTTGTTGGAGATTGCGTAAAACTTCGACGAGTACGTGCACAGTTTTCCTATTCCTGACCGTTAACTTTTAATCATTGTTAATTTTGTTTTGTGCAGTCACCTAGGATAGGTATTCGGCTTCCACACCATTTATTTTGATTTCTTCTTTCGACAGGAGGCTCCTCATTCGGTTTGTCACATTAAGTCCTCGTTGAGCAACTTACCGATTGCACACAGACGATGCAACTGTCCAGTTTGCTTTAAAAATTGGCTAGTGAATTGTGGAAACCCAAACTTAAAAAAGGTTCGCATCTGATGCTGTAGGATATGTACCTTAGTACGGTTGGTGCTGTAGTTTAAAATTGTCGGAATAAACAGACTAAAACATAACAGGCAAACTTAGAAATGCTTCATCTGGTTCACTTTTATGCGTATGCGAAAACAAAGCCCTCAGGTCTATGCGGACACGACTAGCGTATATTAAACCAATATCTCCCTAATGGTGTTCATTAGATGTCTCTCGTGAAAATCATGGGTAAACATTCGATTGGTGGATGAAGGCTAACTGGTCGGTTACAAAATATCGTCGTTCGTTCTGCCTTGAGACTCACTCTAGAATCCTGCCAGCGGCCGCACGACGACTAGCGGTATAATCAGATGAACATCACCGACGAAAGGAGACGAAAATGACCATTTCCGGATTATTAGCCGTCGTCAGCAAACCAAGTTGGCGCGCCACTGAGTAGAAGTCCAACGCACTAACCCATTGAGCCGCGGGCTCGTTGTCTCGTCGATTTCGGTTAAATCGTCATATGGTCGCCTTGCCATATGATATGTTGGTCAGTCAAATTCCGGAAAACTGTTCTAAAGGACTATTCACCTCTAAACTGCCTGAATAAAATTCAGACAGCTTTTGGTACCATCAAGCGCGACGTAGTCTGAAAAAGGATGCAGCGATTTGCATATTCGGAGAGATTCATTTACAAGGGGCAACAACTTTATGATTGGGTGAGTGCACGCGTCTCTGAAAACGAGACACTGTTAGTAGCGCAAACAGTGACCAAGGAACTGAAGCCGACTGCATACAAACTTCCAGCCTCTTGGGTCTCATTTTTCTTGTTCTGGTGATGCACGCCCGCCGTGAAGAAATCCCACTGACAAACATGGTTTACAGCAGCGATGCACAGATGCTCAATATCCCGCTGATAAATGCCCACGTGTGGTTCCACGGCCACTTATCATGATATTCTGTTCGCAGACGTATGCACACTTAACACTTCGAGCAAAGCGAACATACAAGACTAGAATTCCACGAACAAACGCGGTCAACATCTAGTTCTATCAAAAAACGAGCATCAAGACTTTAGTTTATCGTAAGTCCTAGCTTGAAGGCCAGAATTAGTAATATACTATCAATTGTCACAAACATAGTAAGTCTTAAAACATCTGTTTATAAGAACAAGTCCGGAGTCACATAAAATAGCTCTAAGACTCATATTAACCGCAGGGTTGAAACCCTTTGGAGTTTTATTTCAAAAACCCGCAAAACTCCAGCGGTGTTTGAAACACTTTTTAGGCTGTGAGGAGGCTCCGTCGACTAGAACGCGCCTAAACTAAATTGCATAAACGCCTAAACCTCTATCGTCTCAGGCACATTTCAGAGTAATCACTGCCTAAATTGTTCTTTTAATTGTCAAGACGCTGCAGAGTGCGATGTACACTCACGGGATGATACATCACTAGGTTTCAGTAGGTTTGTAACAATAATGAAGCTAATAAAAGTTTGAGTGAAAACGCCACACAGACCACTGCTGGAATGTTTCGGAATAATCTATAAAAATATCTGAAAAATGTCTAAGTGTATTTCCAGCTATCGTGTCTACTTTGTCAAAATAAAAAAGAGTTTAATTATTTGTTAGCCATACGTCGGAATTAAGCACGTGATCACCTCGGCACATAGATTGCATACCAAGTTTCAAAAAAACGGAAATAGTGGGAGGCAAAAGGTCTTAGGCGTAGGAGTCGGGTGAACCACAGCAGTTTAGTACCTAACTGATAAAATGAACGGTCAAACGACTGCTCGCATGACGCTGGTCTTTGTGACTCTTCACTCAGGTGGGAAGCGCATTTTAAACGACTGATGACAGAATTTTAATGGAACGTACTTTAACTTTCAATAACATCAAAGTTCTGCAGTAGAATTATCGCAGACATAGCTTATATGAAAATTCGCATGAAAGTTCCCTATCCTCCTGAATACTTCAGCAAGATAAGTGCCCAAAAGTAAACACAGAAGACCGTAACACATGAAAAAAGATACCTGTTCCTCGTTAACAAGAATAATATCAATATGAGAAGGTAAGCTGATCATTATCCATTTATCGCCGTTCAAGTACGCAAGAGCTGTCGCTATCTCGATGAAAAGTTTTGGGATCTAGTGACACTATCATATTCTGATCCCGTCGGGCCTTCGTTTTTATTGCAAATTTTGGTAAACAAATTCTGCCAAGTTTGACTAATCATAGACAGTCATTACGCAAACTTAACCTCAATGAATGCTTAAATATACCAAGTTTCGAAACAGTACGCAAAAGAACACGGCTGACACTCGATTGATCTAACTTTTGGCGGTACAGAGCCCTGAAAATGGGTGAGAATTTCCATATTGTTGTAATGTGCTTCGAATTTGTTAAAAGTAGTTTAATCGGTGCGGAAACGAGGGAGAAAGATAAAGCATGGTAGGAAAGAGATAATAGATACCAAAGAAATCCATATGTTTGTGGGAGAGGTCATCAAATTGACAAAGAGAAATCCAAAAACGGCTATTTGATACCCTTACATATGTACCCGTTAAAGTAAATATTTTCGTGCTGTAATATGGGCTAAACAGATATACATCTCTTATAAGAGCAACGCATAAGCAGACGAGGAAGAGTTTTGTGAGGAATACTCTTTGCTCCCATGTCCCACACAACACAATTCTTATTTCTAAGTTATATACCTTCCATCCACGTGCATAATTTAGCTACAGTAAATATGTAACAATAAAAGATGTATTTTACAAATTATTTCAATATTCGTTCAAAACTAAATATATTTTTAGAAAGAAATGCAAGTTTCATTTCATGAAACGTTCCAATATGTTTTAAGTTGGAAATTAAGCGGGGTTACTGACTCTCACATGCTTACTATTTTTTCATATTTTGAAATACAATTCGTGTTCTGGCTGATTTTCTAAGAACAGACCAAATTTATAAACGTGTTACACTTTCGATAGTGAGGTCTTTAACACTGATTATTATATGCTGATGTACAGGGATTCAAATACGTACATTTGGCTGAATTAATAAGTATTCTCAGTGGTCACCTATACTGCCTGTCGTGCACATCTTCAAAAACTCCATAATAAAAATATTTTCCTAAACTGCGCTAACGTTTGTATCAGGCGATAGGTATATAGGTGTTTTTTTAGAAAACACATCTTGGAGACCATAGTTTTACGCAGAAATTCAGAAAAATGAGCCTACGTTCGTATAAAAGTCACAAATCAGTACAAACCAACATTTCTTCAGTAGTGACCTTCATCAAACGGGAGTTTTATCGCTAGATATCAAGTTAGAAGTAATAGGCAGCACGTATTATTTGGAGGTTATGTTACATACTACAGAGTTCCACTTTCCTCAGCGTATTCGATTTCGAAACCAATTTTAGCCAATCTAATGAACATTTATACGTTTTAAAGCATGCTTAATTTGCATTTCAGGAGTAATGTAGCCGACGTCCGGCAGATACAAATGATACTTTTAAACTGCAATGCAGTATGATTTCTTCGACCATTAACCTTTTACAAAGTAAAAATAACGACCGGAGGTTTACTTATGCAGAAAACTAATGGGGGCTTTGGCAGATTTTACCAGCATTATCTAAACTCGCCTTTGTGCATCCACTGGCCCTTGGTTCCAATTCGAAGGCGCTCTTAAATCCTAGTTGAGCAAGAAGAAGGCCCTCCTGCTGACCCGCACTGGAGTAATCAAACTTCGCCTCAGGATACATAAAAAGCAGTTTTAGGTTGATCGCAAAGGCCGCCATGTCGAGAGGAAACTTGCGAGTACGTCTGAAAACGGCCCAAAATTCCACAATTTTGCTTCGATCTTCACTGCTTGTTACACAGCCTTCCCACGCAATTCCTCCTACGAGCCCTACAGGCCATGTTGAGCCACGTTTGGTTGTCCGCATCTGAAACGCAAAAAGCCACATGTATTGACGTTGAGGAGAAACGTGCATAGGAAGGGGGAAAGCCGTGGAAAGATTTGAATCGTTTACTCTGCTTCGAGGAAACTGAGATTTCCGCATATGGATAATTAACTCTTTTGTGATCAGTTTCATTAAATTCCACCCTAAGGACTGACGCAGAGCATTCGGTTGTCTATTGCAGACAACTGAAATCAATAGATGACTCACTATTCGCAATCAGGTAAGAAACTTAGGTTCTTTCTATAGCCACAAAACAAGACAGGCTTGGAGGAATTGGTACAAGGAAAAGTCGCCGTGGCCTTTTCTCATAGATATTTGCCGATTTAATAAAAACTAAGGTTTGCCAACTTCGTAGGACAGAGAAAACTAAGAGGATATGGATTGTCCCCGATGGACAATGCAAAAACCATTCTAATAAAGAAAGAGTACTTGAACCGCGGAAAATCATTCACTGATATGGCTTTTATGGTAGACCACTTTCTAATCATAATGCACGCGGTTTGATAAAGGGTAAATCAACCTAAACGACTCAACCTTTACGAACTAGCTCAGACGATGTTTCGTATATTATAATTTGGTGGGTAAAATCTCATGCAGTGTCTGAGAAGAAGTAAAATGCTAGAACGGATAAATAAAAAGTCATTGCAACAATATACTTTCTCTAAAGTTCAAATTCTTTCATTCTCAATATGTTTAGTCAGATTTGAGAACATCGAAATGCGGTTCTTTTGCGTATAAAGCGGGCCAATATTAGTGTCTCGACTACGAAATTGCTTGTCCCAGCGCTATTCGCTTTTCTGATAATTCAGTACAAAGGCCTGCAGATTATGCATAGTGCTAGAGGAAGGTGATCACCAAGCATCACATTGTATTAATACTAATTATTTCGCGAAATATACAAATTTAAGATGGCCACTAGCTTTGAAAAAATCATTAACAGAAGAACAATCCATGCTATCCTGTATCCTGGGACAACTGTGGCAGTAATTTTATTAATCTGAGGTTTCGAAATCCGTGGCGGATACATCCACGTAGACATTAGCAGAAACGGGTAATTCATACACAGGGATTTGCAGTATATATAAAATACAGTCGCTCTGCTACCATATAATTATTACAATTAACGTTCTCCCCATCGAGAATAAATGCTCGTTTTTGCGTCAAACACTCGACGGCCAGCGTGCGAGTCATGACCTGCTGAACTTTAATCACCGGCGATGGATTGGGGTGTGATAATTGCTTGGCCATCTGGTACCTTGGTACTGGCGCTGGAACATTTGTCGCCTGTGCGTCTCACAGTGGCAAATGCTTCGGCCAAACTGAACCTGAGCAGCCAATATGAATTGGACGGATCACTGCCATTGGGGGCCCGTGAACCATGACTCAAGTAACTCACGGCTCACACAATTGTCACCTATCGCGAGAATTTTGGCTTCAGCAAATTTGATTGGGTGCCGGATCTTGTCAAATGATCTGCGACTTAAGAATTGGCGTCATCTCTCCTCACGACTGTCACATGCTCGCAATTCGCTTTTCGAAAAGTTTTCCAGTTTGCCCGATGTAGCTGCTTTGTCTGCAACTGTGGGAGATACCATTGACGAATCCTGATGTTCTTGCCGTGGCAGTGCATCTACTGGTTTCATTATCTGACGCCTCGTTGTTGCATGGTCACAGACAGGCCGGAGGGCCACCTAATGGCATCAAGTAATTAAACCTAAAGACCTGCTGTCATGGCAAATAAGGTCCTTGCACCAGTGATCATATCTGATTCTTTTAATGCCTCTTTGGTTTCAACCCTTAGAGGAAATTCCACCTAATCAAATTTCAAATTTGCAGTTTAAATATCCAAAAGAAACTTGAAAGTAGTTAGTGCTTCCTGCATGTTTCATTTCCGAGTTTATCTGAATATAAATATATAACCAGACGAAAATATTTTAAAATTGTAAAACAATAATGGTGATGATGATTATCATCACAATTATTGTAGGCATATATACTTGTGCTGGTGTATAAAAGGCAAATAAATAAAATGTTAGGACAAAGAGGTCGATACCTTGTTATACAAAGCATTACACAAACCCTTAATCCTTAACTTTCAATACATATGCTTGAGAACTGGCTTCCTCGTTCACGCCATCTCACTTGAAAGGATTACTGCCAAGATCCTGGTGCGTTCATAGAAATTAGTCCTATGTGTGTACAATCGCTAATAAACTGTATTCTCAGAGAATAAGCCGACATATTTTGTCGTGCCTTTCTAAAGTAGGTTTGTATTCATGTTATTTGTATCGAACAAATACAGAGCATGTGAGTATGAAAACATCAACAAATGTGCGTAATGGTTCTTTAACGATAAAATGGATCCAGCATTTGACCTACCTCTTTAAAAATCCGCGGATCGTACGTGTTATCATCGTCAGCGAAGTAGACAACGCCAGCATCCCTACCAGCTTTTTTATTTTTTCTTAACCATTCCAGGCCCATGTTGCGCTGACGGCTGCCCCTGATGATTGCTGTAATAAACTTCGGTGAGGGAACCGCTAAATGCGTGTGCGGCACAGTGCATTCCTCAAGAAACCGCGTTACAAGTCTTAATGTAAAACAACATGAAAGACTAATTTTTAGCAAGCAAACACATAATATAATAAGATATAACTATGCTAGGTTTTGGAGATAATTTTGGTTTAACTGTCAAATTGAATTCCTTTATGTACCATCTTCAAAGAGTTTTAATTCATTGAATGAAAGACAGAGCATGGGAGATAAAAGCACACATAAAAGGACTTTTGGACTCTAATTGGACTCGTAAACTTTTTTGACTAAAGGAGAATTTTTTAAAATTCGTGACGGCATAATTGAACCTTTTAAATTATCAATCATCAGTGTTTCTCTAGCGTTTGCTGCATGTTAAAGAATACGGACAGCAGTAGAACAAACATGTTTAAGATATATTTTCTGCCTGCAATTTAAAAATAAATGGATATTTTGATCTACATTAAATCCAACATGACTTACAGATATCATAAAAACGAATACAATAAGTTGCCGGATAATTTGTAGTGCAGTATCAAGAACAAACTCGCCATTTATTTATAAGGGATTTCAGACCAGCGGAAGTAGTGAAAACATTGGCACTTTATCGGAAATAACATATTTTATAGTTGCTTATAATTTTCTATTGTTATGTTCGCTTACAAATGTCAGACGAATAACCGAGGTTAGCTTTCTCGTTAAATAATTGCTTTGAATATTGTTAAGTTATATCAAGCAACTTATTCATTTATGAGTCGATCTACTCGAAGTGAATTTTCTTTATGTTACCATGCACACTGCGACAATAGTAAGGGACCTGGCATTAGTGATGTCTAATGAGTTCGCTCTTCTTCATTTACAAAGACTTACTGAAGGGATATTAGCTAATTATATGTAAACAGTGTAATATAATTATTGCACGGTTGTAGTTCTGCATTATGTGAGAAATTGTAAGAGCAAACCTAAGTGACAAATACTGAGTGCAGATTTAGGTAATTCTAGCAGTTGCGCATAACCACCTAAACGAAGGCATGAAAAATTACCATTCAATTATAAACAGGTTACGAGGACAGGGCTGCAAAATACTGTTGCGACCAGTGTTTTCAAGACAAAAAGACTGGATTCGCTATGGGTAGATATAATTGTAAGTATGTACTTCTGTTTTTTTGACTACCTTTTGCTAAGTGGCCGTCCGAAGATACTACCGCCTTAAAAGTCAAAGCTAAAAGGGATGCCAGTATCTTGTCCCTCACAACTGTACATGGCCAAGAGATTCGTGATTTTAACCGACGATACTAGAACGCATCGTTTACTGATAGTTCTTTTTCTACATCGAGTGTCTGTGTGATAGCCAGTGGAACAGTCTATGATTCAACTTTTTCACATCTCAGACAGAATTTTCGCAGATGCATGACAGTAAGAAGTTAGCACGCAAGTATACCTTCTATTGCGTCTAGTATTTCTCCATGTTGCAGTCAACGTCAGTAGGTGAGGCAACTGAGAACTCCAAAGATTGTATAAGGGCTAGATGGATTGTGCTTAGCCAGTGGTTTACTTAGGTTAGTTCGAAATATTGACTATTATAAGACTTTATCCAAGAACGTTAAACTATACTTTTATGAAAAAATGCAAAATGCTACTACATATTCACTTGATAGCAGCCTAAACTTCGTTAAGGCCAAATTGGTGGACATTCATATTCGACAAAAACCTAGACAACAGAATAATTGAACTTAGCTGTCCAACTGTCAGTTTGTTTTGTCTAATGCAGGACTCAATGAGAGGAATACATACGTTCAAATATCGTTAAAATAACATAAATTCGGAAGGCGCTACAAATGCATCTGATGAATCAGATGAAAATAGCATTCTGTGAAGACAGGTTGATCAAACTATATGGAGTAACCGAATTTTATTGTTTTTAATTTTGTTACGTACTGAAGAGTCCTGTGAATTAAAAACATTGCATTCATCAGGGTTATGTTTAGTCGCTTGAAGCAAAATTCCTACCATACATGTTGTATTTATCGTGACAGCTAGCGGCCTGATGGTTACAGCTGTTAGTCAACCATACACGTGCTTAACACGTGCTTATACACGCTTAAACAAATGCTTATACACGTGCTAAAACAATATTAATCGATGTACTCACAGTTAAAAATGCACGCGGCCCCATATAATCTGACCATTTAAGCTCTGAAATGCCTTATTATGGAACCAATCTGCCCATGTTTGAGGAATAATAGCAACAACCCAAACAAAGAAGGAAGCAAAACCCATACCCGTCACGGTATTATTACGTTGGCTTGGCCAAATAAAAGGAACAGATGCTTGCAGGGATTTTTTAAATCATTCTTACATCAATTCCTTGCTAGCACAGGCAACGAGGCAAAACGGCCGGAATCTGGGGAGATACGGGAATGAAAAATTTTGATTAACGAAATTTATTTATAGT
>JAYGXS010000001.1:61453539-61465460 GCA_036362985.1 Ligula intestinalis
CACATTAGCGTCCGAACTTAACTTTTTCAGCATTTATTAACTGCCATTGAAACAAACATTATTATATTTAGTTCTATACCTGTTGACCGCATCCGCCTCAATTACGCTCACAAGCCAAGAATTAAATGTTTCACTGCAAAATACGTTAGGCGGTTGAATGGGCGAATATATACTTAAATGATCCTACCAGTAAATTTTGCCTATCGTTCTTTTTGAAATGTGATTTGGATGCATTACGGTCGCTGGTCTGAGGGTTTGCTTGCAATAGTTAATAACAACTCTGTTGAACTCACAGATTCGCTGATGCAATTTGGTATAGTAAGGAACTTTATTAGTATTTCTAGTCAAAGAGTACTGCCAAAGATAGTACACATTTATCAGTCAAATGCCCTGTCGGTATTCTTTCACATTTCATGCACTTTTTACACCGTAGAAAGTTAAGTTACTGATCTGCGTTACCCTGAGGAGTAATAATCGTCAATCTCTCATTTCTGATTGGAATTTATAGTCTGTATGAACAATAAAAATGACCACTTTATCAAAAGATGAAGTCGTTTTTTTCGTTGATAGCCTGGATTTGAACAGTGGAATGATTTCTAAATTTTTAAAATTTCATTGCATACCTAAACTGTGTACTTCTTTGGAAGTACGAAGAGATCCTTTGAGAGAAAAAAAAGCGTTGTCCGTAGTGTAAAACTACACCTCAAAGGCTGTATGGTGAGAAAGCGTTCTTTTTGTTATATTAAGAGGCCACAGGGCTGGTGCATCCGTGTTTTATAGCAATCTTACACTGTTATATTTGGGTTCACATTTATTTTAGCTGTTTGCTCATAGATTACTTTGCAGCAAGCTGTATACCTTACTATAACGTTTTTTAATATTATTCAAAAATTATTACAGTAAGATTTGCGATTTTCCCTGCCTCATGTGCTAACTTCGTGTCTCTTTAAATTTCAGGCCAACAAATACAAATGCACTTACTTGATATCAAAAGAAACCAAACAAAAGTGTGGCCATAAAAACGTAGATCGTGGGTAATAGTAACTCAGCTTGTAGCCTAGCGACAAACTATTCTCCTTTTACGACGCACAAGATGAAAGTTTTTATTTTCCAATGGTTGGATTGAAAGACGTAAGTCAAATAATACTTTTTTTCTGTTCTCAGACAATAAAAGGGAAACGAAGGCTTGAAAAATCATAAATTTACTCGGTACCCTTGGAATTTTACTAACAGCTGGCAGATTAAATAAGTATTTGCATAAAACGTGCATTTTTAAAATTGCGATTACGATAATTTTTGTTCCCGCATGAGGACTATTAACTGAACAGTGGGCTCAGATGACGACCTTTTGAGACGGGCCAGTGAATATCCAGTCGATAGAATGAGCAAATAGCACGTTTTAACCGCAATCTATCGCTCTGGACATGACTTTCCGATGAAGTGTGAGCATTTCGGTAGGCAATGCGGTTGAAACTGGTGGCACAGGATTCTCAGATCGTGAGAAGACCAGCGCGTGTTTTATATGGATATGCTGATAACTTACTTGGGATCACAATCAATGGAGTGGTCATCTTGAAGCGAACGCATAAAAATAGTGAATGAGAATCATGTTGATAGGAAGCTCCCTACGGTAAATGCTTGCTCTCCGTGCAGAAATCAATTCCCTGCACAGAAAAAAGTAGACTGTCATTATTTATCTGTCTCAATGAGTGCTTTTTGTCAGCTTTTATAATCCTCCAAATTGTGTACTTTCCACATCGGCTTTATTTGTGTCGGGCTTTGTGCATAGTTTCTTAGAACTTATATTTATTATGAAGCGCTTGCTGTCCATAGTACAAAACTGGTGGAAAGCATACATAGTACTTAATTTTAACTAACGTCCTTTAGGAGTGCTTTACTTTTATCTAAAACTTTATATTATTTCTTTGGTAATGTCCTTCTCCGAGACAAGAGTGTTTTGTGAGAGATCGATGAGCGTCCATCTATCACAATTACTATTTTCAATCGAAGCTGAACAGACAACGAGCCCTTGACGCCATGGACATAGCATTGGACTCTAACCAACGTATCGCCTGTTGGAGCCTCATGTGGTGCAACACCTAGGACTGGGTATAGCTAACGGATGACGGCTACTAAGCCAGAAACATTCACTCAAGTTTCTCTTGTATTTTTCGATAATGCCACTTTGTCTCTACCAGTAACCGCTGTCTGGCTGCTGGCAGGGCTCGAAAGTAAGCCCCAAGGCACAAGGGGACAAGTATGTCCCGTAGCCAAATGGTAAGCGTCCGTCTACCAAACCCTAGCTCCGCATATGTGACAGTATGAGTGTTCTGAATAATTTCGTAACATTTACGTAGCTTATGTTAAGTAAAATTCCTCTATTTGGTCTTCGCTTTCTTTTCTAGGAATCTCAGAGGAGAGGAAAAAAGCAGGGCCAGTTGACTATTGATCCCTGGCCCGCCTTCATTGATACTAGGGCAAGTACCGACACGCAGATATTTATTGAAAGAGGTGGACGACTGTTTGCTCAGGGAAAAGACGAATCCAGTAAGTGTTCGATTTTTCTGAGTCATAGTTCTACACTGATGTTGTCATGACTACTAACTTCCGTATTCTGATCCTTCTTCGACAGCTTTATAGACTAAATTACGACTATGGTTAAAGTGTTGTTGAAGTGTTTAGGGAATTATACTTCGAGGGTTATTTCATAAACTCAAAATGTTCATGTTTGTAAAGATTCTGCCATTTTAAATTAAAAAACATGTTAACCATTTTCAAAATTACGTCAAATGGCCTGGGAACCTAGGAAAAACAGGAATGACAGCTACCGCTCCATCTTTCATCAGGGCCATGACAGTTGTTGCGTAGTGGGGAGAAAGCAATTTAGCAAAATCAAGAGAAACTGAGAACTTCTGACTCATAATCGGATTGCAGATTACGAAACTTTTAGACTTGCGCGCAAACTTATTTGATCATTAGGTCGTACTCTTTATCAGTGCAGCCAGCGAATTGACTTTCAGCGATCTAGAGAATAGGCTACGAATAGTCATTTCAGTGTCAAGTGACATTGTCGTTGCTATTTATTTCATTATCATTACTCACGGCTTTGCATCCGTTTGCGAGAGATGCAAATTTAAGGTCTCAGGCAACGCCGGCCGTATGTATTCCTTCCATAGATTCAGACAGATAAATGCATTCCACTTCCATATAACCCTGCATAAGACAAGTTACAAACAGCAGGGAATGAGTGCACGTCTTAACTATTGACACGTCTGATTCAGTGTTTAAGTGAATCTGTGTTCGTTTGTCAGGTCACCTCACTATCCGATTGACACGTGACCTAATGTTGCTGGCAAATAAATTAAAAAAATGGTCATCCGAGTCTCCACTATCATCGTAGGTAATAGTTACCTATGTCCGTATTGGGCACGTCCTCATATAATTTATCAATGCAGTCGGCTCTCCACCAGATTCAGCGTGCTTACACATCGTATGTTTCTACTAGAATGTATGGAGGAGTGCTAGCGGGGACTCCCACAGCGTTCGCATGACTACTTCCAGTTCTTTGACGGAGTTGGATGGCTGGTGCACGGTAGTGCGCTCTTGAAACTACTCCGTCATGGACCCACTGCTGTCAATCGTAACAACCAGAGACGCAGGTGACACGATCTACGCAAGCACACCCATGCTTATAACAAGGCCCTTCATAGAATACACTGTGGGTATCTACCAACTTAATAATCGACGGACCTGGTATATACTCCTACTTCTGGCTATGGCTCTAACACCAGCTCTCATTCATGGCTACCGACGCCGCTTTCGTCACGACGGTCAAACCCGGGTATTGGCCTCTATCAGTGGGCTAATTCATGAGTGGATGTCCGGTATGTAGATGTCAAAACCAGAAATACCACTGAAAGACCAAACATCGTTAATTGCGCAAACACTGTCAATCGAAATTTCAAGTACCAATCGGCCGCATCCCACACTTCCAGACGCAATGCAGTTTTTCCGCAACAGCTCCTGCTCATGCCTCCAAAAACCTCGCTATCACCCTCATTCCAATTGGCAGTTCAGCCATTGGTTTCCACGATTTCCACCGCATGCCTCAGCGGGCTGAAAGGAAACACAATGAGTTGCGCAAGAATTCGATTACGGTGCGAAGGTGGCTAGTGATGGCCAAGCCACCCCTAGGCCTGCCTTTACACCTGACTCAGATCCTACGGATTGAGACTGCCATATAAGTCACATAAAGAAGACCCTATAGCAGCCTGACTCTCAGTTTACCAATCGATCACTCTACGCAAGCGTATACTTCACATACATTAAGCTGCCTATGAGGACCGACAAAAATTCGTCATTTGACACTCCTAAGCCACGGCGCTTAGCGTACCACGATAGGCTGAATTTTGCCTCACAACCGCAGTAGAGGAGCCGCATGGAGAAGGATCTGAAAATGCTGCCTCCCTCTCAGTGAATGTGGCTGGCTTCAAATTCGTGTTGTGAGGAAACATGTCACCAAGTTGGCCCATGTGTTAAGTTATTATGCACGTATGTGCAGTCCTGAAAGGGAGACCAAGTTTGTCGTCAGTTGGCAGCCTTCCAAGCCACGAATTTTAGCGTAACGCGATAGATTCGAGTAAGTAAGATCATTCACGGTGAGGAATAGGAGTTTAGACAGTCTACCACCCTGCCTCTTTCCACTAACAGACGCCAGTCCAAGATTTTACACAGACGGGGTGGGTGGCCCGCGCCTCACATGGCTAGGAGTTCCATATACGTCACATTAAGAAAGAGCCCCCGCATCATGGCGCAGTTAATCAGTCGGTCACTCAGCAAAAGCAAACACCGGACTGCCTGTGAGGTCCGAGTTATTCCGTCAGTTGACAACCTTACAAGTAACAATTGCCAGCAGACCCTGATGGATCGAAGTGCGTCAGATCCCGCATATGCAGGAAATTCCACTTTCTCTTACACCAACTGATTGTCCGAGCTGGTCAAGTTACTGATGTCGAGATTGGGAGGTATTTGCGACAGACCTAAGATCAGCCCGTCTGCCCGCGCCACACCTGTTATCTGTCTCAAAACAAGCACGCCCGAATTTAACACAAGGAGAATAGTCTGCTTGCGTCTCACATGCAGCAGAATAGCTACCTGGAGAAGTTACAGAGCACACTTCCCGTTTACCTGAGGCACGCTGATCTTGTGCATTTAGAAGGTGATGTCGGGCATATCGTTGAGTGTTGTATGTTTTCATAGGGAATACGTAGTGATGCAGTTTAGTCTGCAACGGTTTAATGCAAGTTTTATAGAGGCGCACCTGCCCAAGAATGCCTGTGTGATTACCTAGTGCACGAGGACACTACGGACAAGGGATGACGAGTGTAGGGTAGTGGCCCACGCACTAGTTCACGAGGTTCTGTGTGATACATTCGCAAGTGACCCATCGGACGGGTGTGTGAGGCGGATTTTGGTGTGAATTTGATCAGGATAGCATGGGGGCTACACAAATGGCTGCGATGGCAATGGTGGCCATTTTGGTGGATAGATAGTTGGTAAGGCAGGAGATGAAAGTGTTGTCGGGTATGCTTGGCACGTCGATCCCGCGGTGTATCACGCTGTTATGGATGCGTGTTTGGCGAGTTAAGGTGCGTGGTCAGTGCGGAGAGTGAAGACAAACGCCATAAATATGTGCCGGGGCTTCTGGCAGCGATTCGCTGGTATCAGTGCGGTAGATTCGTAGAGACAGGTCAGGCCAATGTGTGAGGCGTGTATGCAATGAAATTGATGACAGGCTGGGATTGAGTTCACATTGCTTGTGCTGGAGCTGGTGGTGATGAGCTTAGCGCTTAAAGGAGCGTTCTTTATTTCCTCTTAGGCGACGGAAGTGGGAGCATTGTTAACCAGCGTTGCATCTGAAGATTGTGGCAGAAATGCTACGGGTGGCAGTGGTTCACGGTAACGAGCCACCAAGAACGGGTTCACCAATAGTGGGGTGATCGCCGTTATGGGTGCCATAGGGGTATCCCTTCATTCTCCTTCATACGCTTGACTACAATCACCAAACACTTCGCATTTGGGCTTGCGTTTTCGGAAACTAGTCACTTTTATCTCATCTTCTTACTTCCTTTCTATGAAATCTGTCTCGTTTTGCCATCAGAACTTCCCCTTGTCGCCAAACCACGGTTTCTTGAAATGCTCGAGGCCAAAATTACGAAGAGTATGAAGACGCACGGAGCTACGGATGATGCTGTCACTGCCCTTAGCCTCCAAACTTATCAAGAGGCTTTCGAACTCTATATTCAGCAATGTGCTTACTATGGTCCGCTACTGGCTAAAATCAAATGGCAATATGAAACGTTTATCGACCAACTTCGTCAGGAAATAAAACAATTATTGCCTATAAAGGTTGTCAATTGCATATAATGTTGTGTTTTCTCATGGAAGTTTGAACATGCCCTTCAAGACCTATAAGAATTTATCAAATGCTTTTTAGACGTTTTTTACTCACTTTTCAACAAAATTGTCTAACACAAAAGCGAACTTAGGCGACGTTAGGTGTTTGCGCATTTAAATTATTTGGAGTATTTAAATAAATAAACAAGGATAGTTCTTTACTCCTAAGCTCTTTCACAAGTCAGAGGAATTTCGGTAAGACCCTGAAAAAAAAATTCCTTCGCCGATTTCTCTTTACTATGTAATGCGTAATGCGCAAACAGACGCTACGTCGATGTCTAGGTCATTCTCTCCTTTGTCAGTCAAAACGCTCAATTTCGAAACTTAAGATAATAAGCTGGAGTATACTAGCTGTTGATCATATACCATCGTACTGTACATCGGTGCATCCAGTACAGCCGGTGCTATAACGAATTTAGAAGTAGCTTAATTCTTAGTAGATATACGCCTATTACTTAATACATGCTTTCAACTTTCTTGCAGTTTATTTTACTTTATTGTTTGGAATTTTTATCTCGGCCGTACAGGAAATGCTGTGGACAGTGTGCACGGAGAGTGAACAACGTGTCAATCTTTTTCAGAAAAAGGAAAGTAAAGGTAAATACAGTCGCGTGCTATCACTCCTTCTAAAGGTAGACTTGCACTTATGCTGGTACTCATACTTGGAACGATTTTGCTTCAGAAATAATGCAATTGCAAGAGGAGAAACAAAAGGCTTTGCAGAAACTGGAAAAAATGAAACAAGAATGTTTGGAACTCGAAGTCACTGTAAGCTCAATTCTTTTAATCCTTCTTTGTCGTCTTTAAACTGATAGTTGTATCTAAAGTCTTTAGGTATTATTTATAATTTTAGATCCTGTACACAAGTTGCCCATGAGATTCTGGGAACATGACAATAGTTTCGATAGTTTCGATTCGCTTGTATTGGCAAGTTTCGATACAGCCTAGGGTTATTTTACTGTCTTTTTTCTGTCTTCTGGTTCGCTACACGACTTTTTAGATGTTAAATAACGCTAGGAGTGCTTCAAGTTCCGGCTCGTACAAGTGATTAGCTATTTCTGATAAGACTTAAAGGAGGAAAAAAATTTGGGATTAATCTTCAGTTTCATTCTAAGTTGGCTATACTCTGTCGTTTGCCTCTGAACTAAGTCGAAAAGTAGAACATAATTGGGAAATTTAGATCTACTTTGCACACGACCGTGCTGTGTGCACATGGAAAATGTGTTGGGAGGATAAAGCACATCACAGACAGTCCGAGGTCACGCCGGACCAGTCAACCTTGGAACAATGGGAGGTGTTAGAGTGGACGTCACCCAGATGTCAGACAGTTCGAGGTCACATGAGGCCAGTCCGACGCATAGATAACGAGCGACCGTCAAAGGGCCGACTAGGCTAGGACAAAGAAGTCAGGCGGCCACTGGAGGTGGACTGCTGCCGCAGCCGGCCGGTAGCCGAATGCGGTCACGTGAGGAAAGACGCATGCACGTGTGTAGCGAGCATGCGCACTGGGAGAGCCAATGGAGAGCAATGACGGCTGCCCCTTAAATAGCGAGGCGCTAGGAGAACGGAGACTCTGTTGTGGACACGTTGCCAACTACACGAGACTCTGTTGTGGACATGCTGCCGACTAAAGGACACTGCTGCTTAGACGAGACCGACCACCGAAGGCTACTCCTGGACACACGGACCAGAGTTCATGTACTAGTACCAGTGACAGAAAAGTACTATTTGTTATCCCATCCTGCCTTCTCTTCCTAAGACACTGGGGAACATAACCGATGTTGACACAGGAACACACGCGGTTACAACACAATGTATATTTTGTATCTCACAATGACTGGTCTTTAACAAGGCAAACATCATATGGGACGTGAACTCAGCTGTGCAAATGGGTAAATGTATGTACTAAGAGCTATCGTGCTCAGCCATCTGTATGCTTAATAAAAGTCTCGCCTGCCTCTGTGTGGACCTCCATTATCATTGGTCCCAGGGGTCAGATTAAAATGCCTTCTGCACCTTCTGCACGCGGGCATGCGCGCCTGTCCGTATTTCAGTCACATGCGACGCACAACCCGCCTTTCGCGCGCCAGTCCGTACGTCGATCACACAGTGGAAAGTGCCGGTGTCACTGTGTCTGTGTTTGTCCTCTTCATCATTGGTGGCAGGTAGCTGTTTGAGACTCGCAATTGACACCCGACGTGACTGGCGGATGTAAATACGCCACGGGGGTGGGGAAGGGGTGGGGTGGAGGAGCAAAAAGGGTGAAGCCGCTAAGATCTCGAGGACTGGGGAACGCCGTCTACCTCACTATATACATGAGAAAACTCAGGATGCGTTGGTTTACGTTAGACATTTCGGCCGCCCGGATCTATTCATTACTTCTACTTGCAACCCATCATGGCCTGAAATTACTGATGAGCTGCTCCCCGTTCAAATACCAAAGAATCGCCATGATTTGTCCGCGCGGGCAAAAGAGAGGACTGCCCCATGCTCACATTTTGGTCTGGCTAAAAGAAAAACTGCTCTCTTCTGATCTGTACAAATTCATATGCGCAGAGTTGTCTTACCGGTCCGTTGACCCTGTTCTGCTTGAAACGATCAAAACTCAAATGGTGCATGGCCCATGCGGTCAGATAAATCCCGACAGTCCTTGCATGAAGGATGGTTAATGTTCCAAGATATATCCCAAGCGATTCCTAGGTGCAACTCAGACTGATGGCGATGGTTACCCTCTCTACAGAAGGCGACAACCTGAGATTGGCGGATTCGAAGCAGTTATAAATGAAAGGCAAACCGATGGGGTTGTCATTGATAACCGTTGGACTGTACCGTATTGTCCCCTACTGTCAAAAGTATTTGACGCCCCCATCAATGTTAAATTTTGCAACTCAGCAAAGTCCATTAAGTACGTCTGCAAGTAAATCAACAAACGTTCTGCCCCCCTTAACGCAGTTTCATTACTGGCAACGCCACATGTTCTGCATCACAGCTATGTACAAAGAGGGAGTTCAGAGGTATTTACCTATATTTCCCTGATAAAACCGATCTGTAATAGCTGTTTTAAAAGGTTCTCTTATAAGGTTTGCCTATATAAGGGACAACAACATGTAAGGAAGCCCAAGGCGAAGCCGAGCTTCCCCGCTAGTGGAATATAATCCCTTAAAATCTTCACATGTATATACAGGGTGTCCCAAAAATATATGCACATATTAAATAGTTATAAACTTGTTGTTAATCATAGTTTTGTTATTCCAAAATGGCAAAAATATTTACAAGTATCATATTTACTTTCGCAACAGTGGCTGAATTGAGAGAAGCTATTAAGAATGAATGCACCCGACCACCTAGGGCATTGTTTCACTGTGCGTACGATTCCATCGCTTCGCGTTGTCAGCAGTGTCATGTTCAAAATTGACGTCAATTTGAGAACTTTCAGTAAAAAATAAGATGATGCTTTTAGATATTTTTAAATTTTTTAATAATAAATTATGATAAACTTGGATTTTTAAATTATATAAAATGTGTATAATTTTTTTGGAACACCCTGTGTATATAGTAGCAGATACGCGTCAGCGATCTGTTAGAGGACTCATTCGTTCGTTCATGTTGCCGTTAGAGCTCTCACTCGAGCCCCTTCTGCTAGGCGGCTCGGTAATGCCTTTCTGCAGAAATATATATTTATGTCAGTGTTAATGGTGTTGATTATCAGCACATGTTAATTTTTCGTGTGACATGGACTAGGGGGAAGAGTTCTTTCAGACTTACTGAATATTATAGTTAATTAATAATAACATCTTATTTATCTCCACGGGAGCTTTCGTTCATAGTCTTCGTGACCCGACAAAATGAAGCAAGCTTCGGGGAAAGAGTTAATATTAGTTTATTTTCAAAGCACCGTAAGTATATTCAGCTTACCTGAATTGCTGATTCACTCGTGTAGCTATACCTTACAAGCTGCACGTGGACTTCGTGTGGAAGTCATGTTAATCCGTGAGTCTTTAGTGCTCAGTGCGCAAAACTCAATTGTCGAAATAAAAGTGCACTTCATATGTGAGCAAACGTCCAGTCTCTTTTCCAACCACAATCTTTTCTCACTAAAACGAATATGGCGTACTGCTGGGCTAGCAGTATAAAGTAAAACTCGTGGCTTCTCACGTCTTCACTTAGTTCGACTCAAATTGTCTAGTCTTGCCATTGAAACCTGGCTGTACTTCAAAACATGCATTATTAACCGTTACATTCCTAGTCAACAGCGGTACTCTTTGAGTACAACCTTTGAGTCCCACAGGTTCATATTACTTCTGAATGTGCATGGAATTTGTATAGAAACATAGGTTGCATCAAGACTTACTGAGTATTTTAGTCCACATGAGTCCGGCGAGTAGCCATGTATAACACTAAATTACTGGTCTATAGCATTAGAGGTTAATGCGAAACTATTGGTTTACAGTATACATAACGTCTTTAAAGACTACTTTGTACCTGTCGGCTACCTAATTAAATTGAACTTTACCGTCTTCGCTATATTTGTTGGTAGCATTTATTATAGAAACAGAGTTTGGTACCTCCATATTCTTTCGTACATTTAAAGGTAAAAAAGTTGACAGAAAATTTGGAAGTACAGGCTACAAAGGGGCGTTTGGAAGCTGACGGAAGAAAATTGCTTTTGACCGAAGTCAATGAGCTCACGTCACGACTACGTGAAATGGAACAGTTAGCCCGAGCTGAAATGGATCGCACAGCAGAGGATCCTGTGAAACTTAGAATTCAGTTTGAGTAAGTGTTTACTCAACCACACGATCCACAATCTAATTTTCGTTGAAAATATGCTAATGGTCTCGATAATTCGATGAAATTTTGATTTTTGGCTTTATTAAAGGACAATATATTTTTAACTCTCCAAATCAATGTCTTTTAGCGCTCTCTAATTAACACATTGACTCACAATACCTCCTGTTTTAAATTTTGATAATTTGTACTCTTTCAAGTCAAAGTGCGTTGTATCCTAGCAAAACGTGACAGCTCGAGAACAGTCTCACTATAATATCTCGAAAGATGACAGGTATCAGAAAATTTTCAATTATGAACCCACGTATAGGTTTCTTCTTTTGTTGCCATACAGTGACCAGGAACAAAGATGAATGTGCTGCTTGCTAAAATTAACTCAGATATGTGGCTTTAATATCAAACGGGGACTTTAATTCCAGTTGCAAGTCTATCTCATGAAATCTTATCCAAAATTCTGAACTACCTTTTCAAGTAGAAAATATTACATGGATTGGGTTATAATATTAAATATCTCGCAACATAATCCCAAAATATTTTAGTCATACCAGAATTTCGGCTTTGATATGAGCTTATTTTGAACACCTACCAAAACTACAGGGTACAAAATGACTATTTAAGTTGTATGAAATTCCCCATTGAGCTCCCAAATCCTTGTATATTCGAACATATTTTATTCG
>JAYGXS010000001.1:61465470-61506650 GCA_036362985.1 Ligula intestinalis
CCCCATTGAGCTCCCAAATCCTTGTATATTCGAACATATTTTATTCGAAACCTGAATCAAAAACCATTTACTGTGCTAACTTGATAACAGATTTTGCCATGGATTGCTAAGATGCCCTCCACCCCTTAGAGAGGACACGGAAACAGGGACCGCCCATACTACAGGTGGTTTTCCGAGAAATTATAGGGGACTTTCGGTTTAGCTTTGGCTTAGGTTTAGGATCAGGGTTACGATTAATATGTGAGTTGAAGCTAATATTAGGCATTTTTTATTCTTCCTAAAATTTGGTGAAAGATCACTACTATTGCTTTGGATGGTTCGTTCGTATACTCATATCCTGTTGTATGGGTAACCAGTGTCATAACTTTTTCAGCCTTTCGAAATGTAGGATTTAACTTACTCAAAAATTGACGACTCGACTTTTCGCAACCCTTAATGCAAACCTTACATGAAGTCGGGTTCAAAAGTATTCGGGAATTGAATAAGTTGTGTAAAACGGAAGGATACTCTTTCTTTAAGTATAGAATATAACGAAGACATAGGTTGCGACCCAAGGGGTATAAGAAAAAATATTTCATGCATAATTTCCGTTAAATTTATTTAGATTTATAAAATCTTCGAAAATCAATGGGAAAATCTAGTCCTACCTGAGCATTCAATTTTTACAGGCTGCGCTCGGAAAGAAGCTTATTAAGAATACAGCATCCTCACGTAAATGAAAGAAACGAAAATTATTATATGCGGTACTTAACATTACCACCCCGTTAAAGTAACCGTTTTTAATGGAAATTTTGATTTGAAAATGACAGCCAACATTCCATCTGATAGAAAATTACTCGGTCAGAAAATTTAATCCAAATTGTTTCCTGAAGAAAAGTTATCCTTCTGTTTATAAAGGGTATTTTATTATCAGATTAGTAATAGCGTGAAATGTCCGTTTCTACAACATTGTATCTGTCCACTTATTAATTGTACATATGAAATGCACAACCTGGTCAATATTAATTGCAAATGTGAGTGCTCTTTAACTACAGTTTAGCAGCTTATGGAAATACATGTTTTATTTCGTGGAGCCTATACAGAATACAGTTCGAAAAATCCAAATGCAAAGGCGATTGCAGGTTTAAGTCAAAATTGTACAGGAATTCCAATGGCTTTTATTATCGAGCAAATATACTTTCTTCAGGAAAACCAATTGAAAAATACACTCTGCTTCATACAAAATTTTTTCACAGATGGATGTTGGAAACTATTAAAAAATTCTGACCATTCGACAGCTTAAAACGGTGCCCGTCCTTATCAGTATGCCCGGATTGTGAGGTTCACAGATACATCCGGAACAATTGCATACCTGGGTAATAATTTGGTATTTAGCTATTCTGAGTAGTAACAGTAATAATTTTTGTGGAAGTTTTATTGTCCCTACCTCACCAGCTATGATTCTGAACCATAACTTAGGAAGGATTGGTTGTTGCTGCAAGGGGTTCATTCATTAGGATATGCATGAAAGGTATATGCACAATCCACGTACGCTGACAGGATCCTGCCTTTCAAAAATAAAGGCATTTACAGGAGCTGCCTTCGTATATTAGACCAGTGAACTGTTCCTCTTCTTAGATACATTGTCTGAAGGCCCCTGTTAACCTACCTCTTTCAGTATATTTAATCGGGCATGCGCGTGGACCTTGTTGACTGGTGCAAACCCCTGATGGAAAAGCAAGCCAGATAGCTAAGTTGTGACAAAATAGTTTGTCTATCACACTTCCTTCTATCTACAGCGGTCACTGAAGAACAGCTCGTCATCTCATAAAACTAAAGCTCACAAACTCTTTGCTAAAGGGCAAAGTAGGGTTTAAAACATGCGCCAGCTGTTTAAATAGGTTGAGTTTCGACCGTCATATACAGGCTGCCTTCAGATAGCGCAATGTCTGAGTTGTTCTTGCCCGAAGAAGTACTGGGAGGGATTTTCTGGGGTCTAGATAATGGCTCGTATCCAATAGGTGTTCAGTAACGGACGAAGGGGGAGTCATATTCTCCTGTTATAATAGCCAACTCGGCAAGTGCTCCTTAGCTCTGGCTGCCAATTACCACTGTGCTCGCCCGATGTACTTGCATCCGCAAGTGCATATAAATTCGTAAACACAATTTGAAATGGCGTACAACGGCAGGGCATCTTTCGTACTTGAAATCGGAAAGGTCTTTGTTGAGTTGCAAAGTACAAGCTCCGCAGTAAAGTAGGTCCTTTCAATGGTGTTACTTAAGCGTCTCTTCATTGTGTTTAAGGTGTCGCCACCCTTAACGGACAGGGATATGAAAACGGAATTTTCGGGAGCTGACTGTTCCATACCCTTTTGCCGTAAGGGCTTGCTGCACTTCTCAATAAACTGGGTTGGGTAACCACGCTTGAGTAGCGTTCCCTTGAGGCTGGCAATTTCTGCATGCAGCATATCCATTGAGCAGATTTTGCTTATCCTTTAGAAGAGGATGCAAAATACAGTAGGTTACCTAACTCATGAAATGCAAGGAATGTTTCAAGTTACTCCCCGTTACTTAAACGCAGCCCAAGCTGCGGCCCCCAAAATCTCACAGCAATAAAGTAGTGGTCGTTCTCCGTAATAGAGAATATTGTGATAAGTGAAGAATATAAAGTTTGATAGAAATACCACTCTTATTAGCAAAGTACAAAATTCCGAAAAAGTAGAAATTGGGCGTACTAGATAGACCTAAGTTTTAAATGTAGAGGAAACCTGTTCATGCAAAACCATCGCACGAATAAAGCAGAAAGAGTAAAATAACGTTGAAAAATAATCCTTTTGTAAACTTTTCGGATACATATTCTTCCATGTTACGTGCAATGTAATGAATGGCTGTTACCGAACAGCCCAAATTTCGAGTATGCATTCTTACACGTTTTCACGAGAACTGCTAGTTGTTGTGTTCGTTACTGCATCGCTTGATTTACGTTTTCGCTTGGTATGGCCCATTAGGATATCACAGGAGTAATATATTTCTTAAGCTCATTTGCGGACATGCCGATCAGTGACTAATAAATTTAAATGGAATTGTCAGGTGTAATTAGAAACGTACCATATTTCTACACTAAGAGTAACTGTTTTCCGCCACATTTTCCGCCACATTTTTTGGATCATTTTGAGATTTCGATTACGAAGAGGTTCAGGTCTTCCTGGAAATGCTAATTAAGACTTTACGATTTTCATTGGCTTCAGTCAATTTATCATAACTGTCGTAACCGCATGTGTTCCTTTGTCAACACCGGTTATGTTCCCCCAGTGCGTGTTGGGAAGAGAAGACAGAATGGGATAACAACTAGTACTTTACTGTCACTGGTACTAGTACATGAACTCTGGTTCGTGTGTCCAGCAGTAGCCTTCTGTCGTCGGTCTCGTCTAGACAGCAGTCTCGTCTAAGCAGCAGTCTCATCTAGTCGTCAGCCTGTCCTACAGCCGATTCCCTGTTCTGCTAGCGCCTCGCTATTTAAGGGGCAGTCGTCATTTCTCCCCATTGGCTGTCCATTGTCATCGTGCGCACGCTCGCTTGGACATGTCTGGCATCTGTCCCCAGCGTGACCTCACTCATAGCAACACTCTGCTCCAGGGCCGTCTGACTCCGCAAGCCTTCTTTGTCCTGGCCTAATTTCCGCGTTTTGGAGGTCGCTTGTAACTGCATGAACCGGCCATCATTCAGCTTCCTTTGTTATGGCAGTCTCGGGATTGCCCGAGTGATGACTCGCGTTCGGGTCCTCCCAAAAATCTGTATCTGTATACTTACTTAATAAAAGAAATCTTGTAGCTTTGTGCGGTTCCTATTCCTTTTTTGATTGGCTGGCGTCGCGAGTCATAGGTTAGCAAAGTTAGTTAGCCTGATAGCAAAGTTCGCAAAAGCGCCACTGATGCGTGTCTGTCCGCCGCTGTTGGCAATCGCATTTGCGAGCTGTCTATCCTACGCTCCGTATCAGCTGTTTCAGGCAGAGTCGATGACCTTAAAAAAATTTGCCTACTTCCACGCTGACCCCCATGCGGCCGCGGCCACATGGACCACTATCCCCATCCCCCCACCGTCGATGCAGCAAGGGCTAAATCTGCTGTTTCCGGCCATTGAACACTTAAGTGTCCACGACTTGAATTTACAGTGACCGTTTGTTGTGCGGCTTGCGTCAAGAGACGTGACACCAAAAAACTAGTTCAAGAGTTAAACGAAAGAACAAATTCAACCTTTTCTAAGAATATTCCTATGTAGTTTATTGAACTCAACCATACTTATCCATCTGTTTTTGCTTTTGGCGGGTGTAATATTGGTCGCGGTCAACTTCTCATCTTACCCTCAAGCCACAATAGGTCACCTCGCTATATGCATGAGAAAACTCAAGATGCTTTGGTTTACGTTAGACGTTTTGGACGCCCAGATCTATTTATTAAATTCACCCCATGCAACCCATCTTGGCCTGCAATTGCTGCTGAACTGTTCCCCGGTCAAATGGCCAAGGATCGCCATGACTTGTCGGCGCGGGTATTTCAGCCGAAAAGCATTATGAAACTCATCACTAGATTTAAAATTTTCGGTGCGTTTCGGTGCAACATGTACACTGTCGAGTAGCAAAAGATAGGCTACCTTGCGCACACATTTTTAGTCTAGCTGCAGGAAAAATTGCGTTCTGCTGACGTTGACAGAATTCGTATGTGCAGAGTTGGCCGACCTGGCGGCTGACCCTGTTCTGTTTAAAACAGGCAAAACGCGGATAGTGCATGGTCCATGTGGCGAGCTGAACGCCAGCAGCCCTTGCATGAAGGATGGGAAATCCGCCAAAAACATATTCCAAGTGGTTCATTGCCACAACTCAGACTGCCGCAGATGGCTAAACTCTGTACAGACAAAGACGGCCTGAGATTGGTGGGTTCACAGTTGTTGTCAATGCAAGGCGACACGAGCGTGTGGGAATCGATAACCGTTGGAATACGCCGTACGCCCTCATCAGCGTCTATTTTTGCAACTGTGTTCTGTTGCCCGGACGCTTTTTAATGTTGATGTCCCCTCCTACTACACTTGGAAACAACACACGTGGGCCCGGCGAAAGAAAGGAATGGCGATTGAAGGACATTCAGGAATCAAATGCGAGTTTAAACTGGGTCAGATTTACATTATTCATTCATCCAAACCAAAGTCTACCTTCCTACGAATGCTTCTTCACGAGGTTCAGGGTCCAAAATCTTTTGAAGATCTTCGAACGGCGGATGTTTATTTTGTTCAACTTACAGAGAAGCCTGCATGATGCGTGGTTTACTTGAAAATGACAATCATTGGGAGAATACCATTGCTGTGGCTGTTATTACTGACACTCCAAACCAACTACGGCGCCTCCTTGCTTTGTTGATTAGGAGTTGTGAGTTGGCCTGCTTTTGCGGCCTGTAGTTAGAGTTCAGAAATGATATGTCTGAAGACTACCGGTTTCAGCTGTAGCTGCAAAAATGGCGACGCTTGCATTGAATTTAATTCCGCCATCTTCAAAATGGCCCTAATTTCCATTGAGGACATCTTGTTTGGCGTGGGTGGTGAGCAACTTCATACACACGGATTTCCTCTGCTTGACAGGAGCGTTGGAAATCAGCTCCCTACTGAACTGCAACGTGAGCTCTGCTACAATGTTACTGAGCTGGCAGCATACGTTGCTCTGAAAAAACCAAGGTTACTGGTCGACCAACTGCACGCGTTAAACACTATTCTTGACAGTGTCCCTGGCCGCAGTAATGGTGAGCACGTTTTCCATTTTCGATGCTCCTGGTGGAACTGGCAAACCTTTCGTCCTCAGGTTGCTCCTTGCCGAACTGTGCAAAGACGGCAAAATTATTTCAGTTGTTGCATCGGCTGGTATTGCAGCGACATTGATTCCTGGCGGCAGAACCGCTCACAATACCTTCAAGCTTCCTCTTAGGTTAGCCGACGATGGTACCGCTACATGCCAAATAAGCAGAGGCAGTGGTTCAGCTGAATTCCTGCAGCGATGCTCAGCAATAATTTGGGACGAGCGCACAATGGCAAACAGAAATACACTGAAAGTGCTGGAAAGAACGCTGCGTGATATCACAGAAAAGACCGCTCCGTTTGGTGGCATCGCAATGGTTTTGTCTGGCGATTTTCGTCCGACCCTACCTGTTATTCAAAGGGGTTCCAGAGGTGATCAAGTAAAATACTGCCTATAATATTCACCGCTATGTTCTACGATAAAGCCACTGGAACTCACAATCAATATGAGAGTGCACCTCAATGCTGACCATGAGTCCGGCGAGTTTTCCACTCATACCTTCAAGATTGGTGAAGGTTAAATCGAAACGATGCAACCGGACGCATCCCCCTTCCTTTTGTTGCAAATTTTGGTGAGCAGTGCCGGAAACCTAAGAGAAAAAGTTTTTCCTAACCTCAAAACCGATATATCCAACGCTGAGTGGTTCTGCGAATACGGAATTCTGGCTCTCAACAAACAAATTCATCAATGCCATTAACGAGAGCCTAATACACCTTCGGCGAGGTGTGGAAAAGTCTGTACAAATCGTACGATACAACAGTTGATCCCACAGATTGCGTTAATTACCCGATCGAATTCCAGAACAGTTCGAAAATATCTGGCTTCCCTTCCCATAAACTGATTCTGAAATTTGGCAAGCCGATTATGTTCATGAGAAATCTGGACGCACCACCGATATGCAATGGCACTAGGCTGACTCTCCAGCGTCTGATGAGCTATCTAATAGAGGCCACCACTATTACCATTTGTGCGAAAGAGGAAATTGTTTAACTTTCCCGCATTCCCATCATCCTGTCCGATACCACCTTCAATTTCCGGTGACTGCAGTTTCGCATGAAGGTTTGCTTTGCTATGTTCATTAACAAGTCCCGAGGTCAAACCTTCAAGGCGGCTGGACTTCACCTTGAAGAATCGTGCTTTTCCCACAGCCAACTCTACGTTGCCATACCTTGAGTTGGTTCAAAACGGAATTTATGCATTTGGGCAACTTATGGGATTTCGAAGAATGTTGTTTACCATGAAGTGTTGGTCTGATGGTTGTATCTTCCACTTCCTTAGGGTTCCTATTAATACCCCAATTATGATCGTCCCTCCGGTAATACCTCTTTCCTTCATCAAGGCCAACAATGGGTAAGGAAGCCAAGGCGAAGCCGGGCTTCCACGCTAGTAACTAATGATAATATTCTACGTGCATACCGTTACCTTCAAATTAAGATATATATTAAAAGCATTTACACAAATAACGAGTTTTAAAATTTTTTTTATTATGCACCTGTCTTTGTGTGTCATAGTTTCAGCGTCACCCATACATGTCAACTCATTGCCGAAAAAAATGAAGGCTCACAACAAACGTCGCAAATGAATATGCCTAAGATTGATAAAACAATTATCTATAATAAGTTACCTCCTGAAAAACAGCTTTAGGTATATATTTTGGCATCGGATGTCAAAATTAGAATAGGAAATTTCAGCCAGTTTATTGATTTCCCTAAAATTCATGGACACATCTTCTGTTATTAATGCAAGAGCGTACTTTTCTTTTTAAAGCGAAACAGCTTTCAGTGTATTTGGTAAGTTTTAGGCTCAGTTTACAATAAAAAATGCAGAGTAGGGTGGCGATAATACCAACGAAGATTTTCGAGAAATCTGTTTTGCAATGTTCCGCGACAACTCACTCAAATGTGTGTTGTGCTACCTGTCTTCAACTTCATGTTGATTGCCTAAAAAGTTTATTGCTGAATTGTATAGCATAACATTTGGTAGATTTGCAAAATAGAATTTCTTAAACTATTTTGGCTCTTATTTTCCCAAAAATCTTATCATTATGCTAACTTCAAAACAATTTTCCGTTTTGTAAAAAGATATAATTAAAAAGTTCCTGCTTTTCATGTATGTTCTTTTAAAGTGCAACATGCACACAAAAAGTGCTTTTCCGCAGCGTTTAATAGCGAATGAAGTTCCTCGGATATCAACAAATGCTGGATTTCGCCCATTTCCGCCTTCATTTTTTCCCACTATAGTGATCTGAACGGAAGTCAATTATAGTAAACAGCATTTTACGCCTCAAGTCAACCCAATGAACTAAATAAACAAGCTAAAATGTGTGTTTCATCCCCCAAACCCAACCTTTCAACAAATATGTAATATACTTTAAGTTACGTTTCCAGTGTATGGGAACAAAACTTAGATAATGCAGGTACTCCCCTTTCTATGTATTCTTATGGAAAACTCTTCGTGTTGTGGAACCGTTTTTCTGTCTTGATGTGTGAAGGTCTAGGAAGTAAAACTGGTTCTCACGTTCTAATTCCATTGTAAATTTCATTTTCGCGTGCAGACTGTTAATCATAAACAGTAGTTCTTCGGATTCCTTTACCTTTTCAATAATCGCATAGACATCTTCTACATATCTTCTGCAGCGTGTTGTCCTTTTCAATGTTGAAGATACTTTTTCTTTGCTAAGGGACGCCCGTAGATGTCTTCTAGGGGAAAAAGACGCAGCATCTTCACCATTAATAAACTGACTCCCTACTTTGCCACTCTTACTTCCCCACTAGCCTTCTATGATATGAAGGATGTTTAGAAAGGTTGCGTCTCAGAATAATGACACATCTTAAATTACCCCAAACAGGAATTTCTAACTAGGACACTTTAAACAAGGTGAAGATCATGAGATTAGCAGGAGTTAATGACGCCATACAATTTCGTGACCTTTTATTCATCTGGCATGCTGTGACCACAACGTCCCCCTCCTTTACTCTCTCACCATGCGCCCACATCTATGACTAACTGTGTCTACTCCCTTTACCTATCAAGTTTCACCCCTATAGGCCGACACTTTATTGGACAGTTAATTTATTCCATTAATTGGCAACGACCGTTTGCAGCTGAATAAGAGGTCACGAAATTTAATGACGTCATTTACTTCTGCTAATTTAATGGTCTTCACCTTGTTAAAATTTCTTCCGGGAAAACAATGTTTTAATTTTATGACACTTTACATAATTATTTTTCGTGCCGACGAGTCAACGCTCCGTATGTTAATTTTCAGTCAATGCAAAAAAGCTGTTGTCGCAGCAAACACACAAATTACGTTTCTGTCTTCCAAGTATGATAATACAGTGGCGTTGTCAAAGTATGAAGAAGTTCAAAAATCCCTTGAAACAGCAAATTCTGAAAATGAAAAACTCAAGGAAGATTTGGAAAGCGCCCAAATGAGATACAAGTAGGTCGTTGCTCTGTTTTGTTTTGCAGAAAGCGTGCAAGCACATGAGTTCCTCTAAATAACTAAGTACGGTATGCGTTTCTTTAACTTTCTTATTGAAATATTTGGGCATACGCGGTGAGATGCTTGTTCGATATAATCTTTAAAGGTCTTGGCGAGTAGAAAGTGTTACCTTTTTTCAAATAGCTTTGAAATGTTGAACCTTAACTTCTAGGCTGGAGCTCTGTTGTGTATTTGTTTTGTTAGTTAACTGAGATTTGAAAAAAAACGTGTCCAGAATAGGTTCTGAGTAGATCCACATCTACTTTCTTTTGTGGATACCACAGCATGTGCTTCTTCTGAAAGTACATTTTGAAAAATATATTCTTGGATATTAAGGAGGTAGAAAGCAATCGAAGATGCGATCCCACGTCAAAATAAGCCGAGCCCGATAACCTGGATGCGACAAAATCGAGTCCTCACACTGTATGGTGAAGGGCAACAATAGGAGATAGATGTCGCTATTGATATGTAATGCAAACCAGATTAAGTGCTGCGCGTAAAATTTTTTACGCCAACTTAAAAAAATAAGCGACGAATACAAGTTACAGAAATGCGTAACAAATATAATTAATCTTGAAAGTTGTGTACAAATAAAAGTACGAGAAAGATGTTAACAAATACAAGTATGGAAAAGAACTCACACAAATCTACATGTATTTTTCATGGTAAGTTGCAAAAGCATGATAGTAGCCTACTTCCCTTAAGAAGTTTTTCCTGCTCCATGTAGTACATTCGTGCCCTTATGCCAAAGAAGCATGCTGGCGTGTAATACTCCAAACAGAATGAACAGTTCCAAGTACTTTCGCAGCAGCCATAGTGTGTGCCCGATTCGACTTGCACCTTGAATTAGGATAGGCCTTTGCGTAGTCCCACATTTTATGTCGTACATTTTCAAAGACTGTTTCAGGTGAGACCACCAAGCCAGAAGGGATCGCAATAATCTTTTTATTGATGGTTTAATATTTCGAACTACCCTGCCTCCTGTTATTCGTCAGGCCACCCACGCTCGAATTATGAACCAGCTTACTCCGTCAGTCCGACTCATCCGCATATAACAAATTTCACCACGTGATTAGTGCAGTCGTTGCGTTTTCAGCTGTCAGTTACAAATCGGGGTTGCTTAGTCTACTTCGTTTCAAGGAGAAAGAGATAGGACGGAAGGCGCTCCCGAAGGACACTATTACGCAATAGAGGTCCGAATCGATTAAATGCCTTCCCCCAGCCGCAGACCGCGTGAATGGGGTCACGGTTTGCCTTGTGCTAACTGCCAGTAAGGATGAATTTTCCCGCGCCATAATTCTAATGCTAACGCTAGCCGAAACTTTCACAGTATACTTAATCGTAACCATAACTTTAATCGACTTGGACTTATTGGTGTCGGAAAAATTAAAGAAGGAGGAAGTATTAATCTAAGTAACCGTTATTTTATCCTTTAGCACTGAACGTGGGCACTGAGAACCCTATCATCTGGCCGACCTGGTAGCTTTAAACCTTCTTAAGCCTTGAAGCTATATACACCGATTGACTGAACGCATTTCCTGTCAGATTATCACAGAACCACGTTTGCTGAACATCAGACCTAGAGAGAGGCTCTGCTGTTTCAGTTCTAAAGGGAACTTGGGCACGTGCGTGAGGAGAAATAGAAATATCTGCCTGATTAGATCCAGCGTCGGATCACATCCACAATCAGTTTGACGGTGTCATATGATTAGAAATCGATGGGTGGGTTAAGTTATTTAGTATCACTGTAGTGCACATCACGCACAGGTCAGATCTGCATATCCGGATTGACGGTTAAACGATTAATCCAGAAATAAAGTAATATTAATGCTACGTATAATCAGCGAAAGTCAATTTATAGACCAAAAAGTGTCCCGCTGACCGTAATTAGCACGAGCAGGATACCAGGATTCGTGTAGTATTGCCAAGTTATAATATAATAATATGTTTATTATGTTCGGCATCTCTCTTTGCCTTCACTGTGCTAGACCGCTAGACTTGCATAATTAAGTTACATTAGATGTGGGGTACTTACTGAGTTGTCCAGTTAAATCCACGTCATGAGGCCAAAGCAATAGAGAAAGCGCACCTTGGCATGGCATTTAGTTCTTCTTGGCTTACTCACGGAGATGCATTGAATAGGACTACCTTAAAAATGTTTTGAAGTTGCCTTGTTTAATTTTATATAACTATATAATGTAAGTATTTTCACAGAAGAACGGATAAATGATGGTAACAGGCATAAAGGATGAGTTTTTTAAAATTCTAACAGTCATGGTTTTTTAGATTTTTGTGCTGTGACACGTTGTTTTCCTTTTTACAGCGTTCTTCAGGACCATTGCGCGGCGCTCAGTACATACAGGGACCTCTTCAACTTCCAGCTTATCTACATCGCCCGTGCTTTAAATTCGAAGTACATGAGGAAGTTTCCTTCTTAAATTCATCCGTTTTAAAACCTTTTGATTAGTTGGCCGTCTTCCTAAAGCTTTCCTTTTTCAGCATGATTCAAATTTTGCTGCTAAAGTGGTGGGCATGCTAGCCTCTGTAGATGTGTCTTCTAAAAGGAATTATCCCGAACCACATATTGTGAGAAAAACCTGAAAATTCGAATGCATTTCTTTCGGAACCTTGTAAAAAGATTGTGAAGTATCATTGGTCTGGCTGTTTTATAAATTTGTATGCGATCATCCGCATTTGAACGAATGGCTTCTTGCATATCAAAGTTTGCAAACCGCTTTCTCAAAAGTTCTGGTTCCTCAGATATTTATTGTTCTCTCGAACTTTTAACTGAAACAAAGTCAAATCCTTATACGTTCTCTGTCAAAATTACTAATAAGTGCTTGTTTTGACCACAAGTAGAACACAAGCGACGAAATAACAAAAATGACAAGTAAATTCAACTACTTTCGAAACATATATGCAAAATGAAAAGTCTAAGAGGTTGACTGTAGATCCACGTCATGCAGTGCGCGGAAAATGATATGAAAGCTTGGATTAACGGTAAAGCAGAGTGATTGTAAATTCATAAAATGACAAATGCTTTGGAATCGCTTAGTTAATCAAAGTCTATCATACTACTGAGACGGTAGAATGGATTTTATACCGATGATGACTCTCCTTTCTAACCAAGCATTCGAACGGATCCCATGATGCAATAATTTAGTTAACCGATTTCGAGTTGTAGATTGAGCCTACGAGTTCATGAAGCTTATTGTCGAAAACCAAATCATACCTTTCCCCCTTTTCCTATTCAGGAGTGAGGCGAGTCAGAAGGTGGAATATGTAATGGCGCTGATTTCGAAATACCGAAGATTAGGCGACAAGCCAATCGAGGAGCTCACTCGCATCGTAGAAGAGGAGATGCAGAGGGCCGAGAGCGGAGGTCTGCCCACAATCGCCCGTCCCAGCTCTTCCAAGTCCAAAGCAAAGAGCTCGATGATGGAAAAGTAATCACTCCTAATGAAACAGGAAGAGCAGCGACTTGTTTGCCTGATCTAATTTTCCAGTGTAAATGGTATTAAAATAAAAATACCATTGTACTAATATCCGAGAATCAATTCGAGTAAATACCTTTGGTAAATTCAAACGAATATTCTGCGTGTCTTGATTTTTTGGAAGGGAAAACTCTCACCACAAGATCTCTGGTGTAGCTGATATTTCTGGGCTTCCGTTTGGTCGCTTAACCAAAAACGGATAATCGCGAAAAATAATGCCACCAAATAGATCATGTCTTATTCTCACTTCTATACTGTCTTCCGGGAAAACTGAAGCCACTTTTGAGCACCTGCACTAAATACGCTGGGGATTCACGGTGATAGTGGTAGTGAGATGTGAATGCTGTGTACACTAAACGAGTTTTCGCTCGACCAACTGAGCAGATAATAATTGATTTAATTTACAAGGCTGAAGTTATCTGTGTTGCAACCTTGACAGACTGACTTCATTGATCTGTATAGGCCATGCCATGTTTAAAGCCCCAGAATTGTGTTTTGACCAGACTGACGCTCGTGCCACTAACCGTGCACTTCATTTTCTTGGTATGAGGATACATGGTTTGAGTTTTTTATGCATTCGAACTAATTGGTTGGATTATTGCAGAAATTTCTCAGGTTCGCTTGCAACCAACGTTCTTATGTGACACGCACCACATAATTTTGCGTCAGCTCAGTTAAATGCAGCCTGTTGGTAGAGCTGTGTACCCTTTTACTTAACGTTAGGACCTGTTTAACCACTCAATCTCCACCAGTTTCCGAATTCCATAAGTTTTGACTTAAGTTTTGTGTTAAGCGTAGTTAAAACTGGACACGAGGAACTTGCACAGTACTTAAAGGAACATGCTGCCACCGATATACCGTGTTGTTATGTAGGGTGAAGACGCTGTTCAAATACTGGAACATCGGCAAACTCAATGAGGGAACTATTTTAAAATTATTGTCCAATTAATCGTAGACAATGAAATGTGAACTCGTCTTCCTTTAGCCACTAAATGGTGACTGCAGTATCCAAACCATAATCCCAGGACCCTATTTGCTAAGCAATACCGGAAAATCTGCGGTTGTCTTCGTCAGACTCAATTCAACTGCTAGTGCACTCTGGTGTTCTGACACGACCACAAGACCCACCGAATGGACCTCGGTGTCATCCCTTTTGCTATCACCAGTGAGTTTTCATCTCGCGCATCATAGAACTCGTGTGCTAATTTACCCATAGCGGAGCAGATTCTCCCTGGTCAACTGGCTGCGAGGAAACTCCGTGGAAAGTAATCATTCTTGCGCTCTGTTGCCTGGGGCTCATGCCATTCAATTTTGTGCTCTAGTCCAATAATAAATGCTTTCACGCATCATTTTGTCTAACTTATTTTTTGCGACAAAACTTTTTTAAACTTTTCGATGAATGCGTAAACGAACTTTTAAAGTCCGCAAATATAAAGAGAGCCGACTGACATTCTTTGTTGGTGTATGCACACCATCTTAACTTGCATAAGAGTTTTCCATTAACTTGTTTGTGGCCCTAATTATGTTAATTTAAACTGGCCGTTTAAGTTGAATTAGCCAGACTTTACTTGTTTTAAACGGGAGAGTGCTGTGTTTTTTCCGTCCAAATGCACCTGTTGCTCATCAGTTGAACTCCAAATGAATGTTCGCCAACTTTATAGAAACTAACCCAGAATGTACCCCCATAAATGGGGAAAGTCACATTTGCTTATCTGAAATGGGCCCCTCAAGTATATTCCTCCATGCATGATGTTTCCACAACGGTCACTAATATTACCCTTTAAGGGACTTATACGACGTTAACTCTCGTCAACAAAAGGGCTCCTTTTCTTGCATCCTGCTAATACCAACAGAAAGGCAGTCAAGGCTGCATTACACGAGAAATAAAAACTCAATACGGTCACAGATAACGGAAAGGAGTAAGGATCGCATTCACAGTCATCAGGTTACTTGAACCCTATTTTTACATGTTAACTGAGGCACACGGCAATGGCGCATAAAGCTATTTGTTTATTTTTACTTCCAAGGCAAAGAAGCTTGGGTTTGTTTCACTCAGGCAGTTCTGGGTGTGGTGGGGGCCCCATTACGTTTCACCTGTCTGGTTTTTGGGGGATTCTCAAGCGAGGGTAACCGAACACTCGTGGTAAAAAGGCTCTGGAAAATGATGTTGGTGTGTTCTGAGGGTAAACAGGGCAACAAGCATTCAATTACCCAGGGTTCTTGTCGAGTCAGTTCTTTGAATTTGTTTAGCGTTATCGGATGATTAATTGTGCACTGAAGTTTGTCACACAGATAATTGACTGTATCTCGAACTGGTTCATCAGGATCGATTTCCGGATTCTGAGCGGCGACATTCACATCAAATGTATCATAAAGTAGCCGGCGAAACTCGACTGTCTTGCGAAGTAAGCCATCAGAGTCGATATCCATTACATGAAATGCCAGTTCGCAACGGTCCTCAAGAGTTCCACGCAACAAAATAGAGAGAGTAAGAAGAAAATCCATCGGACTGATATTCTTTCTCTGGCCAACAGCGTGAGGCGATTGGAGCATAGCGGCTCTGCAGAGCCCATCTAGTGCGAATGGATTGGTCATCTCTAAAGTACTGTAGAGAAAAGCCTTCATTTCTTCTGCAGTCATATCCCTGACTTCGAGGCCAGTAAGCTGGACAAACATGTGTAAAAGGATACTCACTTCCGTGCGATTGAAATAAATTTTCGGGTGTTTGAAGGCTTCTACAGCGATGTTCATTATGGCACTCCGAATTCTAGCAGACAAGTTTTCACAATTCGACAGATGGTCCAAGTTGCCCTTGTCTGCTTTGACGAAGGCATTGGTGCAAAAGTCACGTGGCTTAATTTTTTTGCGGGTCTGAATGACCTCATCTGTGAATGGTGCGAAGTAAGACGGTAGATCAATATTGAGTTTAACTGGTTTGGATGATTTAGCTTTGAATCGTTCATTGCCCAACATTTTCCTCCAGAACGTGGCAACCCGCGTAGCGAGGAAGCCTAGACCTCGCCAGCTACCTTTTTCCTTTTGAAATTATTGATTTGTGCGCTTGACATGGCGGTGCAAACGTGGAAAATAAAGACTGATCACGAGACCCTCTCCTTCTAAAGGAATGTTTCTATTGCAAAAAGTTTTCACACCGCACAAAAATGCTTCCTCGGAACAACTGCATAAGTTAGAAGCGTGCATTTTCAGTTGTTTACAGTGAACTTTATGACCTCTCTTGGCCTCTTGAAATCTGCAAAGTACCCAATTTATGAAATTTCATGTTGACGGACATACGGAACATCAAAGACCTCTAAGCAACTTCACTATCAGGAACCCTACATCCTGCATGCTCTCATCGACGATTTTATTCATTCACCCCTTTATACGGTCTTTTATAAACGCTCGGTATTTTTTGGACTTGTAGAAACAAGAAGTTGCAAAGTCTGAGGTTCACTAAAGAGCAAATGCTCTACCGGTACTGTTAGCCGTTGGGCGACTGCTGGTGCGACTCGGGATTGAGCCTCAAAGTACAAGGCTTCAAGTGTGTGCTCTAACACGATCGGAGAGCAGCCACTTACTCATTTTAATATATTCGATCGTAATCGGCAGGACAAAGGGTCCGTGGTTAAGTGATTAGGTTTTGGAGTTCAAACAAGAAGCTCACAGGTCACAAAAAGCTGCGGTCAAGCAAGCCTAGCCAATGGTGGCTTAAAAGCCAGGCATGGACTTTACAGTCTCCCTTGTCTTTGTCGGTAACGTCATTCTGCCTATAAGTCTCTCTGCCCGATACTGCCAACGATGACGTTGCGGGAGAAGTGCCGTTTTAACACTGAAAACCGCACGCTAGGTATGTCGAACACAAGGGTTGTCAAGGAATATGCAGTGCATTCTTACTGACAATTTAGTACAACATAGCAGCCGTTTAGCTACTGAATCGGCCTTTTGAAAAAGCAGAGTTAAAAAAACCGAAAACCCAAATCCTGAAAAAGAAAGGAGCAGCCAATCTCTTGAATCGTGATGAAGTATAGTCCATGCAAGCTGACCCCCGTCTGATTCATACAGGCAACCACTGTCTAAAATACCAGCGAGCACTTGATGGCTTCTGAAATATGCAGAAAATTCTTGCACTCTTTTGCAACTTTCCCACTCTTCGAAAACAGTACGAGCACAAGGAGTTAATAACTGCAGAAAGTGGTCATATAAAAACGATTTTTGCTTTAAGAAACTGACATTGCTAACCTAGTAGGAAAAATCGGCCGCCGGTTTCGATTATACCTAGTGTGTGTTGCACGGCTTAGTTGGTGTAGAGGAGGTGACTTATGCTTGAATTAGTTTCTGTTGGCGGTAGACTGTCGCGGCACCTTTCACCCTCTCTCCTCCCACATTTACCCGGGTACGGGGTCAAGACAGTGTCGGGAAGATTGCAACGGCGATAGGGCATGGTAGCTAAGCGCCTTATTTGCATCTGCCATGCACGCCTGGTTCGCTTCAGACGGAGCAGCATTTCACACAAACAGCAACGAGACTGGCTTAAATCCTCACTGAGTGGAGTGTCATCGAGGCCATGCGAAGAAGACATATTTGCGGCCTGACTCTCCACCCAGAGAAAAAGAATGACTTAAGAGTCAGCTGACAGCCTCCCAAACCACGAATTATAGCGCATCATGATAGATTCAAGAGCGTCAATTTTTTTATAGCAAGGCATATTGAGAAGGAGAAGACACGATTGCTGGGAGAAGAGTTTTGTTCGCCTGACGCTTCGAAGTTTGTCACGGATATTTTTTCAGAGACATGAGCATAAACAGTGGCAGAAAATGTCAATGCATGCACAGGGGGTTGCAGTATTTATCGAACACAGCCACCATGATACTGTACACTTATAACTATTAACGACTTCCCTATCGAGGATGATTGCCTGCTTATGCACTAATGGCTTGAGAATTGGCGTACGGGTTGTCAGCTGCTGAACTTTCATCCCACATGGTGGACTTGAATGTGATGATTGCTCGACCATCTGGCTCCCTGGTGTTGGAATTAGAAGTCGCGCTGGCCTGTGCGCTCGCGAAGTGGCGGCTGGCTTTTGGCAAATGGAGCCTCAACACCGACTATGGAATTTCACAGGTTGTTGCGCTTGTTTATAGACTGGGGGCCGTAAACGATGCCTCCTTGATAAAGATATCGTTAATTGTAATAAGTGTGCAGTATCATGGTGACTGTATCCTATAAAAAGTGCGATTCTCTGTGCATGAATTACCCGTTTCTGCTACTGTTTATGCTGATGTCTCTGATAAATAATCTGCGGCGGACTTCGAAACTTCGGACGAATTAACGTTTGGGATCGCATCTTCTTCTTCTTCTTCTTCTTCTTCTTCTTCGTCTTTTTCTTCTTCTTCTTCTTCTTCTTCTTCTGCTTCTTCGTTTCCTCCTGGGACTTGTATATTCGCTTCTATTAATAAGACATGCACTGGAAGTCGATCTCACTAGCTCATCCCTCATCCTACACCAGTTCACTATCCAAGCTATTCGGTCCAATGATGCTGTGATTGGGCACGGCGACAAACAGCGTTAGATAGATTTAGATGCGTACAACAAACGGTGTTTTACTGCAGGTTATCATGAATGCGCACTAAACGGAAGAGCCTCATGTAGCGATTGCGTTTCCATGGGTCCTGCGGTAAACTAAGGTGAGTGCGACGGTGATGCGTTGATAATCCTGGTACTAATTGGCGTTGGAAGTGACCAACAAAGCTAATACATGTGGTATATGCGTAGTGAATAGGTTGAGACCCGTTGATTCACATTTAGCTGTTATGCTCCTAGTGCTCAACACATCCGTGTAGGAGATGAGTTATACTAGTAATAGAATCAGTATCAGTATATTGAGGGATATGTAGGAAAAATTCCTTTGAGTGCCAATAGAGGAGAATATACGAGTTCCAGGCAGCAGTTCCGAAGAACTGCGCATGCCTCAGACCTGTTTACGATTACCTATGACTAAGGATTCCCGACGGAATCCGAAACGTCAGGAAAATAAAGTCCTTGTTCCAGTGATCGCATCTTCTTCTTCGGAATTCCTTTGAGTGCCCTATTTGTACATATGTTTAGTGGTAGCAGTGGAACTCCAACCTACGGACTGGCGAAGTGGATGGTCCGACGGCTCAAATTCCTGACCGCTGATTCAGACACAACAGTCAGGTCGTCAACGCAATTCTTGGAGAAACTAAAAGGGGTTAGCCTCCAGCCAAATGATATCATGGTTTCCTTTGATGTCACGTCCCTTTTTACTTATATTCCACAGGACCTGGCCATCGAGACTATCCAACTACTCCTACGAGAGAAATACGACGAAACGGAGAATCGCTTGGGGCATGCTCGAATCCTCCAGCTCCTAAAGTTCTGCCTGAAGACGTACTTTACCTTCAACGGAACTATCTACGAGTAGGTGAAGGACACGCCTATGGGTTCGCCCATTTCCGGACTCATAGCAGAGGTGGTCCTGCAACGGCTGGAGTCACTGGTTTTCCGACAATACAGGCCGAAACTCTGGGCTCGGTATGTGGACGACACCTTCGTCGTAATTGAGCGGGATCAGGTGCTGACATTCAAGGAACGTCTCAACGCCGTCTTCCCGGACATTCAATTTACGATGGAGGAAGAAGAAAACAACCAACTGGCCTTCCTGGATGTCCTCGTTTGCCGCAAAACCGATTGTGGCCTGAAGACTAAAGTGTTCAGGAAAGCAACCAACACTATGCAAGTCCTGAACTACAGCAGCAACCACCCAATCAGTCACAAACGCAGCCGCGTAAGAGCGCTATTCCGGCGCGTCGAGACGCATTACAGCGAAGCGGAAGACAAAATTGCTGAATTGCAATATGTTCGACGGGTACTGAGAGCGAATGGTTACCTGCACAATTTTGTCAACCAGTGCATACGCAAACGAGAGAAGAAGCCAAGTGCAGCTGGCCCAAACGTTTGGCGAGCTCTTCCGTACGTGAAGAATGTATCGAAAGCAGTCAGCCGTCTACTCACCCCACTTGGAGTTGGAGTTGCACACAGGCCGGAAGCAACCATCAGGTGCCGGATCATGAGGCCGAAAGACCCACTGCCACGGCAGGAAACGGCTGGAGTCGTTTAGCGAATCTGGTGTAGTTGTGGACAAAGCAACTACGTCGGAGAAACTGGGAGATTACTCCGGACGCGAATGGCCGAGCATGCAGCGGCGGTGAGGAAGAAAGACGCCAACTCCCAGGTTGCAGCTCACTCAACGGGACCCGACTATATTTTCAAGTTTGCCGAGGCCGAAATCCTCGCAAGAGGGGACAACCGCGTGAGCCGCGAGCTGCTCGAGTCATGCTTTTCAGGCCCCCAGTCCATCAACAAGCGCAACGATTTGGCGTTCCCCTACGGTGTACTGAGACATTTCCTGAGCAAGAGAATCAGTCACGTGGGAAGGACTGGGTGCAACAACAACTCCGACGACAGCGGGCATAATTGTCGCGCGATTACCAAACCCGCATCCGACGCGGACAAGAACGCTGTGGCAATTAATGAGCAATCACCGCACCAATTAAGACCTCAAGCGGTGACTACAAGAACTGACAATTATAGTACGCATGCGGGTGACCGCTGTGAAGTATAAATACCGTGCCATCTATGCATGTATCACCCCTTATCTGCGCATGTCTCAAACCTGTTTACGATTACCTATGACTAAGAATTCCCGACGTAATCCGAAAAGTCAGGCAAATAAAACTCTTGTTCCAGTGATCGCATCTTCGTCTTCTGTGCAGAAAATTTGTTTCTCAGACTGTTGGCGAGGCCAGTTGTCTTTTGTCATAGGATGAAAATAGGAGCAGTCAGTGAAAAAACTCATCAGGGATTTTTAGGAGAAAAACTGCCGCTCTTGTGGGGGTAAGGCGTGGGATTTAGGAGAAAAAAGGGGGTTCCAACAGGGGGAGCATTGCAAAGGTTCCCAGGATCATCACCGTGTAGAAGCCATGTCCTAATTTTTCATTGCTGATTGCAGAGTCCGCCAACGGAACTAGAAAAATAGAGGCATCCGTCCAGATCTTCAACAGTCCGCTTTGGGTCGAATCAAGGGTGAATGTTTAGGCCATCAGGTCTGGCTGATAAGATCGCTAGCGGGGTAATCACGGTACGCACATAGCCAAGTAAGGTAGACCGCGGAGACCTTTGCATGAGGCTATGCGTGGGAGGGCGTTATAAATAAGGAACGTGGATGGATATAAAAACTAATACTACTGAAAAATTGGAAGTATTATTATTATTGCAAATTGTCAGTTCCGATCCATCGTGCACTGCTATATCTATCCAGTTTTCACTTAAAACCCTCTAGCAATTCCGACATGACGTCTTGAGGAAGCGCATTCCACGCTCCGAACATCATTTTTGAAAAGAAGTGTTTCCGAGCGTCCAGCCTGGCCTCTGTCACCTTTAATTTGAGAGGATGACCCCTCAGATTCGTGGTCTTTGCTAATTCGAAAAAATCCTCTGATATAAGACAGCAGTCTTGAAGACGTAATACGCGGAATGCTAGTATCAGGTCCCCCCGATGCTGCCTGTAGCGCAATGTGAAGAGGTTGAGATTCGACAGCCATGTTTCATAAGGCTGCGAGCCCTGCCCCATAACAAGTTTGGTTGCGCGCCGTTGTACCTTTTCCAGGATGTTGATGTCTTTCGTGGCCCAGGGTCTCCAAGCTTGGATAGCGGATTCTGGGTGCGGTCGTACGAAGGTTCCGAAGACTTTTGTGAAGCAATCCTCATTGAAGGTAGAAAAAGCTCGCCTGACGAGGTATAGGATCGACATCGCGGACTTGACTTCCTTTGTGCAATGCAGGGAGGGTTTAAGCGAGGGCGTGATCCAGACTCCCAAGTCTTTCTGGGCGTTCACTTCCTTCAATGGTATGTCATTCAGTCGGTAAGCCGTGCAGACTCGAATGGTGGTGCACTTGCTTTCATTGAACGGTAAGAGCCAGTCCGCCGACCATTTTGAAGTCTTTGAATTTTCCTGTAAGTGCACTTCGTCAGCGGCAGTTCGAATTACGCTACAAAGTTTTATATCATCGGCAAACATGGTGATACCGCAATCCAGTTCGCGGACACAGTCGTTGATGTAGATAACAAACAAGATAGGGCCGAGAACGGAGCCTTGGGGAACACGACTCTCAACCTCAACCTTGGCTGACTGTTTGTCGCTGATGTGGACAGTTTGCGAGCGACAGATTAGTAAGCTTTTTATCCACGTAAGGAGCCTACCCCTTTCTCCAACACGGTCAGATATCCCTTGCAAACTGACAGGCGACAGTTTTTCTCCTTAAATCTCTCAAATGGCATTCAAACCCCTAGACTTTTGAACAATGCCTAAGGAGTTTTTTCACTGTCGGCCCTCAAATTTTTGGCAACGCCACTGATCTGAAATGTTCTGCAGATCAAATGCATTGAAGAAACTGTACCAATAGGGAGTTCAAAGGTATTTACCTATATTTCCCTCAATAAAACCTGACCTGACCTGACCTTGCGGTGAATTCCGTTGACATGGATACGAATGCCACTGCACGCGAACATGTGCATATCAGGAAGTAATTGAGAAGACGACTCGATCGGTGGGACAATAATTTTATCCACCTGACGTTTTGAGATCTATCGCAAGTTCGTTATCAGATACATAGTCAGATAACAGGAGCAGATAGGTATGCACAGGAATTTGCAGTATTTATAGGATACCATCATAACTGCAAGCATAAAACGACCATCAACTTTCCTTGCCCTCTTGCGTGTTGATAGTTTGTTGAACAGCCAGCGGACTCTGACCTGCTGAATTTTCTTCACGCGTGGCGGACTCGGGAGTTATTTAAAATCTGGAGTCGTCTACAGGATCTGGTGCAGTTGCGGGCACAGCAACTGTGTCGGAGAAACTGACAGACTTCTCAAGACGCGAATTGCCGAACCTGCGGCAGCAATGTGGCGAAATGATGCCAATTCTCAAGTTGCGGCTCATTCGAAGATGCTAGGTCACACATTCAAATTTGGTGAGGCCGAAATTCTTGCAGGAGGTGACAATCAAGTGAGCTGAGAATAACTTGAGTCATGGTTCACGGGCTCCCAATCCATAAAGAAGTGTAACGATTTGCCTGATCCATATTCGGTATTGAGGCTCAATTTAGCTAAAGCAAGTCGCCACTTGGGGAACGGACAGGCCACCGCATCGTCCTACGTCAACACCGGAGGGCCAGGTGGCCGAGCAATCATCCCGCTCGAGTTCACCACACGTGATAAAAGTTCAGAAGGTCAGAGCCGACATACAGTTCAAAAAGAGGGCAAGTAACGTTAATTCTCGTTGCATGTTTGCAGCAATGACTGTATCCTATAAATACTGCAAACTCATGCGCATGCGTTAGCCTACCTACCACTGCTATCTTACTATGGCTCTGATGACGAATCCGCGATAGATTTCGAAATGCCAGGCAAATTAAAGTATTGTTCCACCGATCGAATAATCTTCTTCTCAATGGATGCGAATGTCGCCAAGAGGGCTTCTGTCGTGTCTGAATGCGCGCAGGTAGTGTGGACATTCGAGACGGGTGCGGAGAGATGGTACCGGAGGTCCAGGCAATGGACCGCCGACCTCTGCATGATAGACGCGTTGTTGACCAATCAGGTTTGCACATGATGTCAATGAGTGTTCACTGTGAGAATAGGCTAGGATCGAGTTTGAATTACGGTTTATGGATGTGGTGATGAGGATGGTAACTGGCCGGGTGAGACGGTCACTAACCAGATTGCCAGCTCAGCCGCCTAATCGTCTCGCCTATTTGCCCACCCCATGTTCCTTTGCAGTTCGCTGCTGCAACAGCTTAGACGTGGACTATAGCAAAACAAGAGCTCGAAGCCAATCTGCACTAACTATTTTGCTGATTGGTTGCAAGTTGATAGAGTAAAAACAAAGCAAGGGCACACGCCCTGGGCATTAAGCATCTCAACGGTGCGCACTAAAAGACGCCTTGCAGCAACTGCTTGCTCAGCTTCTTGTGAGCTCTCTGATCTCAGTTAAAACTTGTCCAAACTTACGTGCCTTCCTTAACTTGTGGTCTGAATATACAGTAAGTGTCCCATTTGACAGAATGCGTCGGGGATTTTCTAACTAGTGTCGCGAATAGACGAGCTGGCAGTTTGAGTTGCCATCGTCGCGGGATCGCAGTATGAGTGATGGAAGTTGTGCTGGTCGACCACGTCTGTGACGACGGTAAAAGATCAAGACTAGATGAGGATTACATATATGATACCGTCAGTTGGACAGAGAAATAGGAACGCGAAAGTAATGAAGTTGGCCCCGTGGGTTGGGCAGGGTGTGCCGGATGGCCAACAATGCTATCCAATGGCCTGGTCCCATAAATGCTGCCTTGACGTGAACGACTTTTTCCGACTCGCTGACCTGGACCGAGCTCCCCGCGACCAAACACGTGCGTCCAACTAGTCACGACTGCTAAGGAACCGTCTAAACACGCCACTTCTCAGTCAACACAGCGCGGACCGTTGTACACCATACCTCCTCGATAACTGCAACACACCAGTCGTACCCACTTATGTCTGCTATACAATCGCAAAAATACAGCTGCTGCTACTGTCTCACACTCTCGGACATGACTAGACGCAGGCAACACTGTCCTGATTTCGCCAGTGCCCAGTGGGCTGCAACCAGCAATTTAGAATTCTGTGCACAATTAAGTTGGGTATCTGCATCTGATGAGACCTAATGAGGTCGAAATACGTATAATGCAAGTCCCAATGTTTCTGCCGGTAATGCCTAAAATAACTATGTTACTGAAACATAGTAAACAACATAAACTTACTCATGTGGCAAGCGGTTGTGTGATCACATCCACCCATGACAACTGAAAGGCATTAAATACCAGGACAGGTGTGCCCTGCATATGATCGGTGTACACATATGTACTAATAAAGCCCTTACTATGGTGCCTTCTGCGTTTCCCAATAACCCGGGTTTCGATCTGATGATTGTATTACCCTGAGTACACCCACTATTCAGACCCTAAAAATTGGCGACCCCGAGGAGATCCAACAATACAATCATCCGGAACTGGTTGAGCAGCATGCTCAGGAAATTCGAACTTAACTTTGCCTTGCGGTTCTGCCAGCGTCACTCATCATGCCAGTGGATAGGGAAACTCGGTTACCGACATCCTATCATGAATCGACCTTGAAGTTTTCCATCAAACTCAGCCGTCTACGTCCAGTGTGAACCGTAATCAATTTATTTTGCGCATTCGATCAAATGTGTTGCTATCGGATCACATCTCCTCTTTGTATAAAACATTTCTCCACCCATAACCTATATAAGACAATCCGCAACTTATTTTCGTGCAATCAAAATGATAACACACATTCACCGAGGCATTTTAAAACTTTTGCCATTCCCTTCGTATCCCATTTTTGTGTCTGTGCAACATCGGAAATAGACTTTGACCGCATCTTCCGCACCCACTCCTTTCCCACTTACCCATTCCTGGTATCCTGACCAATTTCAGAAGATTGGAGGCGACAGAGTTCACACATGACTAGCGCGGCTTGGATCTGCATCTATGCATGACATCAAATGAACATTTGGATGCAGGGTCAGAATAGCGTGTGGCGTGCCCTGATATAGCCCCTGTGTTGGTCTAACACATCTATCACGTGGCCTGGTTAGGGGCATACGACTGGTTCCTAGCACGATGGTCAAGTTTTCACAGAAACTTTGGACGACCCTGATCCCGTCTGATTTGAAGTCCCATAAAGGCCGTATTCAGAAGTAGATGTTACGACAGAACCTCAGTCCATAATTCGGTCATACACATACAGTGCCACTGCCGAGGAACAAGGTACGCCGTCAGTCGGCGTTTTCAAAACCCACAACTTTTAACGCACTGTGAGAATTTAAATGCGCGTGAAGGTTTTTTATAATGAGAAAATGAATCGAAGTGCCATAGCACGGAATCTACAGTTCCGACTCAACTCTCGCCCCCCCTCCTATGCAGCAGTCTGCTGTGTGAAGTGACCTCGTTCCCAGATGACTGCTGTTAGGAGTCTGTTGACGAACTGACAGCTGTTGGCAATTTTATTATGCATATGGATCGGTACTACTGAGTGGCTGCCTGGTTGTATATTTGAAAAATCTCTATACTGTAAGGGAAAGCATCCACAGCAGACGTAATACTCCTCAGACTCTTGTTTTGCAGCTCCGGCTTTTGACAAGTCTGGTCAAATAGTTGCTTTACTAGGGCTAAACATTTGCACGTGAAAACAGTGAAGCTTTGTGATTACAACTATCAGTGCAGCGTTAGGACAGTATAAAGGGTGTTAGGCTTCTGCAATAAACACAGTATGCATGCTTCCACCATATAATGGCTAATCATGAAAGAGACGGGTCAGACCACTTATATCTACCAGAATATTTGTGCAATACAGAAATTTGAACGTAGACAAAGTGGGAACTAAGCATTGCATAAGGCGAAAAAAATGTCGGATATGTCTGGCATTTTCACGTTATTTATTAGGATTCCTGCGTCTAAATACTTCTATTGTCTATTTTGAGGGCTACATTCAAGTAAAGCAAGGAACAAAGGTAGCTATGTGCTACAGCATGGATCTCGGTTTTCTGTGCTTGGCTTAAGTAAATATTGCCTGAAAAGGTATGTCACAATAAGGCAATAATAATTGGATATCTTGCAAAGTTAGATTTTCAGACACTCCTTTGAAGTTTCCAACCAATAAAAGCGCCGACCACCCTCCTCAACAAGCTGGAGCGCTACTTGCATAAGTGAGAAGTAGATTACGACTCGAGCGCTAGAACAATATGTTTATTCGCCTGACGTTTCGAAATACATCGCGGATTCATCATCAGAAACATACTCACAGAACAGTAGCAGAAATAGTTTGTGTGTGCACAGGGTTTTGCCGTAAAATTTAACCGTACAGAAAAATCGATAAATGCATTGAGTTTGCGCTGATTTGTTGGGTCACTTGCATGAGTATTCTTCAATAATTTTTCACAAAAATCTCGTAGAAGTACTATCTCTAGGCCCTTAGTTCTGCATTGTACGAAGAAGGCCGAAGCAACTAGAGTCAGAAACCAAATTTGAGAGCCTCTTTAGCCAGACTGCTGGCCTACAGTCTACCGAGCCTAGAGACGTTGACTACCCTAAGTTGATACTAGTTAACTGCTGCCAGCAGTACGTAAGAAGGGCCCCAACAAACAAATTTTCTTTAACAAAGGCCCATCTGGATAGCTTAAAGGAACTCCGAAAAATTGAAAACATCGTGCCGTCCAGACCAGACAAAGGGTCCGGAATGGTACTGATGGATAAAAAATAATTGTCGTGAACCTAAAAGCTATCTTAGCAGATCGTACAAAGTTCTCAAAATCCGAGAATAAGAAAAATCGGACTGAGACTATCGAGAATCAGTTAACAACAATTCTCAAAGATTTTCACAAGGAAGGTCTTTTGTCTGAAAGAGAGCTTAAAAGACTCAGACTTGTAGATACGACGATACCCAGAATGTATGGCATTCCAAAAATTCAAGAACAGGGGCCACCCTTGCATCCTATCTAAGATATTAGAAACTCCCCTTGTCACACCATTGCCGAATGGCTGGTACAAAAGCTGCAGTCATTTAGAAGTGACCTGTATCCTCGAAGCTTGAAAGACAAATTTGACTTTGTTGAAGCTATAAAGAATATGAAAGTTGGTCGAAGAAGGAGGCTCTCACTTTTTGCCAAAGTACCCGTGATAGAAACCAGAAACTAAATCTGTGACGTTATTCGGGACACGAACTACCAGATAGGTTTGCCCATGAAAATCGTCAAAGAGCTACTTAAATGATGCACAAAAAATGTAGAGTATCTCCGCAGTGGTCGGGTTTACAGACAAATATATGGTGTTGCGATTAGCTTACCACTTGGCCCGTTTCTCGTAAATATTTTGATGGGCAAGATCGAGAAAACGAGTCTAAGGGACACCATCAATAACCTTGCAGTTTACGGTCGATATGTGGATGATATTTTCTGTTTAACCGACTACAACGCAGAAATTGACTCCCTGGTCGCAAAGTTTAACACCTCTCAAGCATCGCTAATATTTTCTACAGAGATTGATGTAGACGAGGTAATTGCGTTTTTTGATGTCCCCCTACGAATGCAAAATGATGGATCTATCCTGCGAAGGATATTCCAAAATAAAACCTAGGCGGGACAATACGCCAACTTTCACAGTTTTGTTCCCCAAAGCAGCAAACGAAATCTAGTTCAGGGATTAGCAGCTAGAGTACGATAGATCTGCTCTCCCGAAACTGTCGAAACAGAATTCTAACAGCTGCAGAACACAGTTCTTGAAAATGGATACCCGCAAAGTTTCAGCCTTAGGGATATTGGCGAACGCGCTGAAAATCCTGCTACTTTAACTGCAGAAAATGAGGACGTGTTCATAAGACTGCCTTTCTTAGGTGATGCAACAAGCTAGCCGGTCAGATGACGCCTGAGGACTGCTATCGGAAGCGCTTATCCCGCGGCGAACTTACGTGTGTTCTTTGCGAACCCTCTCCTCCAACAATTGGGAGGTAAAGACTGTTTCCCGTTGAAGGCCATATCCATGTGTATCTACGCTTTCACATGCTCCTGTGGAACAGGATACACCAGCCGGACCGCGAGGCGCCTGGGAAAGAGGATATGTGAGTGCATACCGGCCTGGTTAGGTAAAGGTGAAACTACATCGATCCCGAGTTCTCTTCTCGCACATATTGTCGCTAAGAATCATCGAGTCGATACTAATGAAGCTTTTCAGGTTGCCGACCAGACACTAGCTAACTTTGCCATGGTTCTACGTCAACGAGTGCTCGCAACAGCCGAAACACTGATAAACGCCTAGTGAATCCAATGCTGCTACTGCCAAAAACAGGCTTCAGCAGCGAATGGGCCAGCTGCGTGGGGAAGAGCAAGAGGCATGAGTAGGCACTTAGTCTGGCGACAAAGCGAGTGGAGAGCGTCGAACCGGAGTGTGAGACGGGCTAAATGATTTTATAATGGCAAGCGTGGGCAAGAAAAGTTTGTAAATTTTCGAGCCCAACTGGTACTTTGGATTACGTAACGAACGGGATGCCGAAGACCTAAGTCCGTGCCTTAAAATACGCCACCCATAATCAGTTGGGGCATCAAGTAAATATTACATACTAAGACCTCTTGACTGTAATTAAACATTTAGGAAACATTGGCCTCAATGAGAGAAAATGGGAAGATGAGAGCTTCCAGTTTTACTAAAAATCGTTTATGCGGCAGCTTGTCGAATGCTTCGTTAAGGTCACAGTAGATTAAAATCACTGGTTGTTGCCCATTACATACGAAAGTGACAAGATGTAGAAAGGCTCTATGACAAGTTTCGCATGAGCTTTCAGGTAGGAAACATACTATGTAGAAAACAAACCTTTACTTGCTATGTAGAAATCAAGAAACTCATTGAGAATAATCTCTCCGACAGGCTCTCCCTCTGGTGTTTTTGAACGTCCCGGTAATTATTTACATCAGAACGCGATCCTGAAATATATGTGCTTGTGTACAGTGACTTAGCGTGAATGAAACGCCGGAATAGGTAAAGATTCCGTAGTAAGAGGTTTTTTCAAGCATTCACTAAGCATTTCTGCGTTCTCATCGTCATAGTGGGCGAAGCTTTACTCGTAATTTAAAGAAAGCAATAACAGCAAGATTTATTGGATCCATGGCATTTCGAGAGAGCTTTTCAGTTGCTGCCTCCTAGTGCATAACGTGAATCACATAAGAGAAAATACTTATCGAATCAATACAGAAAAATCAATGCAAACACAAGGCCATGGATCCAATAAATCTTGCTGTTATTGCTATCTTTAAATTTGCATCTGGGAAACATTGCTTTAAACTTTACCCGTAAGTTGGTAATGGATGGATTTACTGAGGGTGGAGCATTTGTGCGATTTTTGCGAGATAGTGGTCGAAATTTCCTGCGAAGAATCTTAGAGGCTTCCCTGCTAACACATGACCGCATCCACTTGGTGTGGTTAGGCGAGGCCAAACGCGATCATGACCATGTCTGTTTTACAGAAATGCCGGGTAAATTCTTTCAATGGTTTAAATGATCACTTTTACATAAAAACATACTGTCTTCATCTAAATAAACAACAATTCATCTAGAAAATCCCGGGAGACTTCATAAATTGGCGGTAGTGATTGATCTATATTGACTGATACCAAATAAAATAATGGTGTCCAATCGCCCATTTAGACACCTCGTTGTTGTTTTGTTTTCGGGAAATGTCGCAGTTTTCTCATCCGGCTTACTTTTGTGAGCCCTTTGGGACGTTATTCTGCGTCTATTTCTTGTACATTATATCTTAGCGCATTACGTAATACCGTTAGCGATTGATTATACCTTTATGAAGGTATAAACATGTATTTAAGACGATTATCACTTTACTGCCTAAAAGTGTAGATGATCCATTCATGTATCATTTTTAATGTCGACGGGTATCAATGGTAAAACGTACGCATTAAGGTTTTCACCCAAGCATAATTTACCAGCGAATTCTGCGCCAAAGGATGGCGTATGATGCTGAGATGAGGAACCTTCAGTTCTCCCAATATCGTCGATGGTCAATCAATCACTAGAATTGGACATGCCAAAAATAAGCCTAGAAATTCTATGAGAAGGAGTTTTATTATTCTATAGTAAAAGATATGGAACTCCCAGCCATTGAGTCTGTAGATATCGGCATGTGGGATCAGGAAGTCGATTTTCCCACTCGAGGAACAAACATACTGGACTGAATTTTTTGTAGGGGGTGTGAATCACTTTCAGTGTCATCCTTAGATGCACTTGGGAGTCCAGACCATCTCACAGTTGTTACTATACTAGAAATAAAGGTCGACAAAACATTTTCCCAGAAATAAAGTTTTTATCATGACTTCCGATCAGCAAATACGGTGGCATTACTGACATATCTAAACGCTCTCGACTGGTCTGAAATTTTCCAATGTTTGGATGTAAATGTTTGTACCGATACACTGTACAAAGTGCTGGATCCACTTATCCTCCAATTTGTCCAACGTAAGAAGGTAATACATGTCAAGGATGAAGTTTACCTTCCTCTGTCTTTCCGCCGTAGGCTGCGTAGTCTCTCTCATCGTTTGCATCAACAGAAGGACACTTCCGTTCTGCCCTTGATCACACTGATCTTTGAGCAGGCTAAGAAGCTCTCCGAAGAAAAGCAGATAGCCCATGAAGGCAACTTCGTTGAAAACTCTTTTCTAAATGTTGCGAAACTTTTTTTCGCGCACAGTCAAAGCACAGAGGAAAGCGCAAATCCCCATACTTCAAGACGCCTTAGGAAACCCCATAGTTGACGATAAGTTGACCGCAAATAGTTTAAATGCATTCCTGTCCAAAACGTTCAGTGCAAACTCGTTTTCCGCACTTCCAGCTATCCGAGCTTGGACGGGTGCCGTCCTCAAAACCATAAGTTTTACCCTCTGGGACGTCAGTGTAGCCATCTGTCGTCATCGTCAATCTTATAGTCCAGGACCAGATCGCGTCCTAGTTAGCCTTCTAAAAGCTGAAGCGAACGATATTTTTCCGTCTTTTCTTTGAAAGATATTTAATCTTGCTCTTGAGAGCGGAACGTTTCCTTCGTTGTGGAAGGAATCGCACATAATGCCTATTCGCAAGCATGGCCGATCGACGTCATTTAACAACTTTAGGCCAATAAATACACTTCCTGTAGCCTCGAAGATGTTGGACACCTTGATCAAAGAAAATATGATACGTCATTTGACAGAAAACAGCCTGCTTAGCGCACCTCAACATGGATTTATCGAGAAAAGATCTTGTGACACCTGCCAGCTCTCTTTCTTTGATTATGTGCTGCAATCTAGAGACAGCGGTTTTGCCCTTTATACCGTCTATTTCGATTTTACTAAGGCCTGTGATCGGGTCGATCATAACCTCCCGCTTCCGAAACTGACCACTTTTGGCATAGGCAGCAAGCTTTTGAACTTAATACCTCCTAATTGGGATGCTCGCACACAACGAGTTAAAATTTCCAATGTTATTTCCAACCCCACGCATGTGAGGAGTGGAGTTATGCAGGGTAGTATACCTGGGCCACTCCTATTTGGCCTTTTTTTCAACGTTCCAGATTGTTTTCAGTATGGTAAACCCTTCATATACGCTGATGATTTGAAAGTTGCTTATCAGTATAAACCGGCAGCTGATAAAAAAGGATCTTCACGCCTTCGCACAGTGGTGTTGCACATGGCGCCTCGCCCTTTTATGGCACAAATGTTCCGTTATGGTTGTTGGCGACGATAATCAACCGGAATTAAGCATTGACGGCCACTAACTAAATATCCCAGGAGTTATCAAGGATTTTGGCATATCCTATTCTAATAGTCTCAAGCTGTCAGAGCACTGTGCCCTGATAGCACGCCGAACCACGGGATTTATCCTTCGAAACTTTAAGACCATAAAGGTCAGGTCAGGTCAGGTTTTATTGAGGGAAATATAGGTAAATACCTTTGAACTCCCTATTGGTACAGTTTTTTTCAATGCATTTGATCTGCAGAACATTTCAGATCAGTGGCGTTGCCAAAAATTTGAGGGCCGACAGTGAAAAAACTCCTTAGGCATTGTTCAGAAGTCTAGGGGATTGAATGCCATTTGAGAGATTTAAGGAGAAAAACTGTCGCCTGGGGGAGGGGGGGTGCAGAGTATATTCGAAGCGGATGGCCTGTGCTAAGAGTGTTGGAAGCATGTCAGGGAGAGTCCATCACGGTTTTCGCCATAATACCAAGGGTCCCACGAAGAGAAAGTTGCAGAGGTCACGCGAACCTCATCGAGTGTCGGCGATGCGCTCATCGTGCACCCTTGTTGGTTTAACGAGTCTGCCTGCTAATTGACAGAAGAAATATAATCGGCAATTTTCTAAACAAACATATTACTAAAAATTAGCGAGTAGTATGTTTTTTATAATGTGATTATTCCACAATTTGCATTCGGCAACTGGCAGTTTATTTTCGGGGGCTCAGTGGCTATTTGTTCTAACTTAATAGTGTCGTAAACATGCCTACAGATGCGTCTGACGTGTGCTCAGATGGCGACATAACAATGTCCGCGCGCAGAGCATTCCAGGCCTGAATTGGGAAAAGTTTTACAAATCCGCGTTGCCTCGGATCACAACGTTTGGTGGACTCGAAGCTTAGTTAGAACTAGCCTTTATAATATGTACGTGAGACCTAGTCTCGAATACTGCTCGTCCCTTTTCAGTCTTCTGCGCACTAGTGATTGGAAGAAAATAGAATCGGTACAGCACTCCCTCACTAGAAGAGTTTTCACTACATAACACCGTAACTTAGCCTACCAAGAAAGGTGTGAACTTATAAAGCTGGATCCCCTTTGGCTTCGTAGATTACAGAAGAGTCTATAGGACTTAAGGCTAAGGCAGTTAACACTAACCCATACAAACTTCGATATCCTGGTTCCTTAGGAGGTAGAAAAAGTATTGGGAAGGCAGAGGAGATGGAAAGTTATATTGTTTACAGAAGGGATAAGGAGAAAGCTGCCAATAGGTCTTGCATGGCTTCCGACCAGGAGGCCAGTAGGAGAGACCGGCGTCGCCGCAACCGCGACGTGCCTAGGCGCAATTCCAAGTGAGTGTTTTAGAGCACTCGGGGCAGTAGACAGAGAGGGAATGGGTGGGTCCATTGGCTAGATCGACCTATGATTGGTTGGATACCGTGCGGGTGGACAAGGTGTGGGTGGATAGCGTATGGCTCGATACCGTTGATGGACAACGTGGGTGGCCTGTGTCTCGTGGCACTTGCAACGACCTTGAGGTCCAGACAGATTGAGATCACGAGAGGAAAGCCGGACAACGAGCAGGCAATGACTCACTACAGGTCTATTTTTTCCAGTTTAAACTTTTGAATGGCCAAACCTTTAATCCGCTCACTACAATAATGCTGCTCAAGCACTCTCGGTGCGCAAGTCATCGAGAGGTGTTTTTCTTTCTAAGGACGCACAGTTCTGTACCAGCAATATTTTCAGTAAACGCCATATCAATCTGGAATAAGTTGCCATGAAGTACTAAAACCCAGCAAAGCTATCCTATGTTTAAAAGGGCTATCACTAGTTTTCTTCATTCAGGACAACTTTCACGAATTTTGGGCGCTGACTCGGTTGAATCTCTCTTTCACTCTGATGGCGTTCGTGGACTTTGAACCCTGCCAGGCTTCTAGCAGAAGAAAGTGCTGCTGAAGCTGCGGCCCGCAATCGACTTACCCTTCAGCCGATAGCACGCAACTTTTGCCGACAAACATTCCAGGAAGACTAAGAACACTGTGTTTTTGTGCTAATCTTCTCCATCCAGAACTAATGTCCTTTAACGATATGCAAATTTTCTCCTGCTGAGGCGTCAACTCAGTTTACAACTGAACATATATTCCGTTTGTATCTTACCTTCGAAGACAGATTTTTTTTCACTTGAAACAAACTCTCTATCTTGCCCAGTATTAACAAAACACAAAATGGAAATAAAATCGATACTGGCTGCAAAAGAGGGTGCTTGTTTTAGGGTTTTTCTTGTCTTCGAGGTTTCGGAAGGCGCCCAAGAGGTGCTCTACCAACTCTTTAAAATTGCCTGTAAACTGGCATAATATATACACACATATATATATATCCCGATCATCATCCAACAAAGGAGGCGAAGAAAAACTAGGCGCTGTCTTGGACCACACTTTAATTGTGCTGACGTTTTGGAAATACACTATTTTCCATCAACAGAGTGGTGAGTTGTGTGTTCCTGCTTGCCGAGAGTTGGAATGCCGCGCAGCCCATCTGGTGTTGTAGCGATGGCTGACGCACGAGCGCTGAAATTCGTGCTGTCCGTGGATTGGCTGCGGCACCTCCATTGTGGGTGGCTGGCGCCCGTGTGTGTCATCCGTTGCCTGTCCATGCATCGTTAAGGCGTCTATGTTAACCGGCCCGGTAGTTTGACCACTGCCCGACCACCCCTCTGAGCTGGATGCGCTGATCAGCCCTCGTTCCGGCTCCGGTGTCCGTCGGTGGGTAGGTGAGTCATCCCGGTCGTGTGCGCGGCGAAGGGCCCTCTCTGCCCGTTCTCCTATATCTCCTGTCACCTGTCCGTCTGCTGTTGTCGCTATCAGGTCTGTGCACGCAGATGGGAGACTTTTGCGAAACGAGAGTCATCCATCTACGCCCAGCTGAAGTTCCTGCACCGTTGTCTTGATGAGGATGTCCTGCCGAAATGCCCCCGCTACAGCCTGCCAGTTAAGACTGAACTCTGCCGACGGACAGTGGCAGAATTCAAAAAGGAGTTGATCAGGGTCTTGATACGAGACTGCCATTCTCGGATCCATAAATACCAACGAGAAATGCAACAACTTTCCTCTACATGCCGGTCGATGTTTAGCGCGCACGAGCTTAAAGCTCTAGAAGCTACAATACCCAATACCGCACAGAATCACCGACGGTTACGCGACAGCCAACTGCTTCAGAAGTTCGCCAGAATAGGTCCAAAAAGTCAGTCCCCTGCTGATGGTGCCCTGGTCCATAACTTTTCATCACTTTCTCTCACTCAACAACAGTTGGCAGTCTTATCCGACGACACTAAGTTCAACACGAGAGATGCTCGCCCCGTAGACTTTGTCGCATCTTTCGAATCGGAGCTCCAGAAGTGTGAAGCAAACGAAGAGAGTAAGAACGCCATGCGACAGCAAGTGTCAACTCTCTTCCTCCAGCACAAACCTTTGACGACGATATCCGAGGCAGAAGTCCGAGAACTTATGCGAATCCAATAGATGAGGGATATCGTCACCTTGCCAGCTGACAAGAGACGCTCGACGGTCGTCATGGATAAGACTGAGTACACGGCGAAGCTACAAGGTCTGTTGGAGGACAAAAACGCCTACCAGCTTTCGGGAGCGGGAGAGTTCAAGAAACATGTGAACAGCGTTAAAAGGGCGATTGACTAGCTGAAGAAGTCCGGGGCCCTCAAAAGAGGAGAAGCACTGACCGCAAAAGCCACAGACGGCACGATGGCGCGTTTCTACGGTCTTTTAAAAGTACATAAGCCTGGAGTGCCCCTTTGCCCTATCGTCTCCTTGCGTGGTACTCCGACGTTTGGACTATCAAAGTGGCTCTACAAGCGGTTCCGCTTCCTCACCGAGGATTCCGAATCTACAGTTAAGTCGGTTGAACAGTTTCTGCGGAACATAAGGCATCTAGAAATAGATTTAGATGGTATCGTTTTACGTGGTGTCCCTATTCACCTCTATTCAAACTGGCCTCGCCGTAAGCACTATTGATGAACTATTCGCCAAATGTATGAGGACGAGGACCAGCAACTTAAACGATAACACGGCACTGAGCTGTTGGAATTGTGCCTCAGAACTTTCTTCAGTTTCAACAACCAGGTTTATGACCAGACGAAGGTAACACCGATGGGCTCCCCCTGTCGGGACTTATTGCCAAGGCAGTCCTGCAGAGGATAGAACGACTAGTCTCCCCGGCTTACTGTCCGAAATTCTGGACCAGATACGTCGATGACACCTTTGTCTTAATCAAAAGGAATGACGTTCAGAGCTTTAAGACCTTACTGAATTCTACAGGGTGCCCCACGAAAAACCCCTAAATGTATGATAATGTTTATACTGTTATAAAAATAAAAATAATTGATTACAATCATAACTAACAACTTTATTGTGTAATTAACAAACTGTTACCTAATAACAAGTTACAGATACCGTTCAAAATGCTGTCCATTAACTGCAGAACAGCGACGTAAGCGATCCATCCAGCTCTGAGCTGCTCGACGAATTACATCAAGAGGGATGTTGTTCCATGTGTCCATCAACACATGTTTTATTGACCCAATATCAGTGACTCCTATTCTTCGTCTCTGAACCTCCTGTAAGAGTACACTCCAAATGCAAAAGTCCATTACATTCAGGTCAGGGCTCTTGGATGGCCATTGCTGGGGTGTGATGAAATCTGGAGTGTTAACTCGGAGCCAGGCGACAGTGTCATTGGCAGTGTGTGGCTTTGCACCATCTTGCTGCCACGTCTAGGGTTCTCCCTGCATTACTTGATCAATATCTGTAAACGTCTGCGGGCACATCTCCTCTCTGTAAACAACTTGATTTACAGTTTTTTTCGTTCTCCGACTCGGTGCAACACTTTCCTGCCCAGCAGCATCGCCTTCAATAAAATAGAGGTCTGTTTTGCCTTGCCAGGAAACAGCACCATAGCACATGATAGATTTTTGCTGCTTGTCTATCTCCACTAGCAAATCTTCATCAGGAATATCAGTTTTGACTTCCACTGCACGATATATGCGTTCATTTTGCCTATTCAGTGGTGCAGACAAGCAGAATGATGATTCATCTGAGAACCATACTTGTTTCCATTTTTCTCCTTCACCGAAGCGCTGAAGCATGGCATTACACTTTGTCTTTCGAGCTTGCTGGTGTGCTTCAGTTAAAACATGGCATTGAATACGTCGAAAACATTTTAAATTGGATTTTGCACTTGTTCTGTGCACATACCCTTTTGACAATCCCAGTTCTTTACAAATTTCACGTTGACTTGAATGTCTTCTGTGATGATCTGGTGGAGTTACGGCAAGTTCCAAGACTGCTCGCCTTGTTGGGGAATCGTGCCTGCAAGAAGTGCCACTACCAGGCTTATGCACCTTTGCTACAGGTGATCCACCTTGTTTGAATGCAGCCGCGACACCTCTAAACTGGTCAGTTGTAATGGCACCAAAAAATTTAGGCAAAATGTTCCGACATTTCTGCAACCCCCATGTTGGATGTTCTTTCCGGAATAGGACGATGACCTCGCGCTGGAAATTGCTTAGCTGTGGCATGGGTCTACACGTCTTTCCAGAATATTCCTGGCATATGGTGCGCAGGTGGGCATTTTAGAACCTTCTCCTCTGCTACCACCACCCACGTTGTGTGGGTGCTCCTCACCACTGAGCGGAACATGGCGTGGGTGACATGAATGCGGGTGCGAACCAACGGGGGCGGCTTCACTTCGTATGTGGCACAGGTCTTCTGTTTTCTCCGCCATCGATCGTGACGGCATGGGCGGTCCGGCCGCCTTAACAATCACAAACTTAGGGGTTTTTTGTGGGGCACCCTGTATATTCCCTGACATCCAATTTACGATGGAAGAGGAAATTAACGACCGGTTGCGTTAGATCTCTATTCAAACGCCTTCAAACACACTGCAGCGATGAGTACGGGAAAAAGGCGGAGGCGAAATAGCTCAATTCTCTGTTCATATCTAACGGTATTCGCGATCCTTCATACGTGAGTGCCGACGAAATCCCATCCGGAGTCGACCAGACGACGAAAAACCAAAGTTCTGGCTAGCGATCCCCTACGTCAAAAATGTTCTGGAGGCGACAGCTCGACTCCTGAACATTTTCGGAATTGCGGTGGCCCACAAACCCGATTCAACCATCCGGCAGCAGATAATGAGACCTAAGGACCCGCTTCCGGCAACGGAACAATCTGCAGTGGTCTACAGCATACCATGCCGAAATTGCAGTGCAGGGTACGTTGGTGAAACGGGTAAACGCCTCTGCACAAGACTGCATGAACACCAACTTGCAGTCGACCGAGAGGATAAAATGTCACTGGTATACGGCCACATGGACCGGGAGAAGCATAAGTTTGCTTTCGAAAACGCCAAAGTCATCGGCCAATCCAACGAAAAGATGACCAGATTGGTGCTTGAAAGTTGGGCATCCGTGGGCACAATCAACAGAAATATTGATTTAAATGCAGCCTATGAGGTCCTCCGGACAAGACTCCAATCAGCCCCAACGAGGCCGCCAGTGCTAGCGAGCGACTTGCAATTTCGTCAACAGTGGCCACCGACGCAGAAGGGGCGATCTAATCGCGACTCAAACGGCCGACATGAGTCATCAATCCACCGACGAGCCCAAACATGTGAACCGGATCCGCACTTTGAATGCCAACCGGTCCAGCCACCCAAGTATGGAAGGAGAGCCGATGGGTGCCGGCCAAGTGCACACGATACGCACACAGACCTGATGGCGACAACAGCAGACGGACAGGCGACGGGGGATGCAGGAGAACGGGCAGAGAAAGCCCTTCGCCGCGCACACGACCGGGATGACTCACCTACCCACAGACGGACACCGGACCCGGAACGAGGGCTGATCTGCGTATCCGGCTCAGAAGGAGGTCGGGCGGTGGTCACACTACCTGGCCGGTTAACTTAGACGCGTTAACGACATATAGGAGTTAATGCTACGACGTTTAACCCTAACGTCTACAATCTTAGACACCCTGGTTCCTTGGGAGAAGGGCCCTCTCTGCCCGTCCTCTTACATCCCCCGTCGCCTGTCTGTCTGTTGTTGTCGCCATCAGGTCTGTGTGCGTATTGTATGCACTTGGCCGGCTACTATCGGCTCTCCTTCCATACTCGGGTGGCTGGACCGGTTGGCATTCAAAGTGTGGACCCGGCTCACATGTTTGGGCTCGTCGGTGGATTGATGACTCATGTCGGCCGTTTGAGTCGCGATTAGTTCTCCTCCCCTGCCGCGTCGGTGACCACTGTTGACGAAGTTGAAAGTCGCTCGCTACCGCTGGCGGCCTCGTCGGGGCTGATTGGAGTCTTGTCTGGAGGGCCTGATAGGCTGGATTTAAATCAATATTTCTGTTGATTGTGCCCACAGATGCCCAACTTTCAAGCACCAATCTGGTCAACTTGCCGTTGGATTGGCCGATGACTTTGGCGTTTTCGAAAGCAAACTTATGCTTCTCCCGTTCCATGCGGCCGTATACCAGTGACAGTTTATCCTCGCGATCGACTGCAAGTTGATGCTCATGCAGTCTTGTGCAGAGGCGTTTACCCGTTTCACCAACATACCTTGCACTGCAATTTTGGCATGGTATGCTGTAGACCACTGCAGATTGTTCCGTTGCCGGAAGCGGGTCCTTAGGTCTCATTATCTGCTGCCGGATGGTTGAATCGGGTTTGTGGGCCACCGCAATTCCGAAAATGTTCAGGAGTCGAGCTGTCGCCTCCGAAACATTTTTGACGTAGGGGATCGCTAGCCAGAACTTTGGTTTTTCGTCGTCTGGTTGACTTCGGATGGGCCTTCGTCGGCACTCACGTATGAAGGATCGCGGATAACCGTTAGATATGAACAGGGAATTGAGGTATTTTGCCTCCGCCTTTTTCCCGTCCTCATCGCTGCAGTGCGTTTGAACGCGTTGGAATAGAGATCTAACGCAACTGCGTTTGTGACCAATTGGGTGGTTACTTTGGAATTGCAGGATGCGTTTGGTGTTCGTTGCCTTCCGATAGACCGTAGTTTTTATCCTCCCCTCGGAAATCCTCTTGACATGCACATCCAGAAAAGGCAGCTGGTCGTTATCTTCCTCTTCCATCGTAAATTGGATGTCAGGGAATATAGAATTCAGTTAGGTCTTAAAACTCTGAACGTCGTTCCTTTTGATTACGACAAAGGTGTCGTCGACGTATCTGGTCCAAAATTTTGGACAGTAAGACCGGAAGACTAGTCGTTCTAGCCTCTGCAGGACTGCCTCGGCAATAAGTCTCGACAGGGGGAAGCCCATCGGTGTTCCTTTCGTGTGTTCATAAACCTGGTTGTTGAAGCTGAAGAAAGTTCTGAGGCAAAAATTCCAACAGCTCAGTGACGTGTTGTCATTTAAGTTGCTGGTCCTCGTCCTCATACTTTTCGGCGAGTAGTTCATCAATAGTGCTTACGGCGAGGCCAGTTGGAATCGAGGTTAATAGGGACACCACGTCAAACGATACCATCATCTCGTCTGAATCTATTTCTAGATGCCTTATGTTCCGCAGAAACTGTTCAGCCGACTTGACTGTAGATTCGGAATCCTCGGTGAGGGAGCGTAACCGCTTGTAGAGCCACTTCTATATATATATATATATATATATATATATATATATATATATATATATATATATATATAAACAGTGGAGACGGTGGGAGCCAGGTGCTTCCTGGTTGAGTGTCAGAGATTCTGCGTAAAGTGGAACTTGGCATAGACATGTTCTAGCTTATGTGGCCCGACCATCTAGAGCTACCCAAAAACCCAAGAACATTGTTAAAAAAGCCTAGAAGATGAACTGGCAAGGCCCTGGCGAGAGGAGATTACGTTGATTCGGGCCTTGAACGCGATCTGCTCGACGGACTGTTAAATCGCCGTGCAACGAGCATTGCTGAAATGGGCGTTCAACTG
>JAYGXS010000001.1:61510919-61528289 GCA_036362985.1 Ligula intestinalis
ATAGGCATGATAGGTACTACTAGCACTAGCCTTTTCCGTAGAAGGAAGCAGAAGGCAACAGTGAATTAATGTGTGATCACTTTGGAAGATGTCCTGCTTAAAATCAACGAAGAGAGGGGCAATACCATTTGTGAAAATCAGATCTAGGATATAATAATAATAAGTTGTATATTTCAGGCCCAATGGGCCTCATCAATAAACCAAAAAAATTCGATAACACGAAGTATTAGAAATAATTGGTTTAACAAACAGTATCCGAAGTCTATAGCTATAAGACGAGTATAACTGTTTAGAAGCGAATTTGTTAGATTCGAAAAAATGAATATAGCAGTATCATGCGGCAGGTGAAATTCAAGGGCACACACAGATGAGCCACATCGTTATCTGGATTCTGACTATGTATTCTGGTACCCACTGCCTCTGTTAGTAAGGGAGGGGGGGGCTTGGAAGCAAACTCAGTCGAAGCTGAGCGTGGGGCAGAACAATAGGTATTAACGTAACATTACTGGTATAGACGGGTTCCCGGCACTACACTCGGGTTCCCAAACCGGTGCGGCATAATGGAACATAGGGAACCCACCAGTTTATGATCGTGATGGGCACCACCGTATGATATCCAAAAGTCCGTCAAATCTACAAGACCATCGTTGGGGATGTCTGAGATGTGACCAAATATAAGGCCCTGATGATGGTTGATGACAAGCGAAACGAGAGCCATCAAGACTGCGTCCTGATTCAGGGGGACACGAGTCAGAGGAAGGTAGTTTCAAGAAGGGATCCTAAATTCCCGATGGTCCTTTCTCGGGATCGTGGAGAAAGCTGCCCGGAAAAGATGAGGAAAACAATCGGTTAATAGATTCAGTGTTAAGATAAACGTGCAGTCTTCGCTTGAATGCACATTGACTAGTCAACGCCCGAATATCAATCGGCAAATTATTCCAAAGATAGCTATACCTAGAAGCAAAAAATAGAGATCGCTTAGAAGTGGAAGAAGCAGGAGGAGGTATAATCAACGTTGAATTTCTTAGGTTGTAAGGGCGAGTAACGGGAGTAAGGGCAGAAATCTTGGGGAGATTTGAACTATTATTAAGGCGAAACAGGAGACAAAACCCTGCTTCCAGTCTTCTGACCCAAAGAAATTTCAGTTTCGTTATCTCACATCTATCTGAGTAGGTAGTATCTGAAAATGCCGGATAGAGGACCCTTTTAGTGAATCTTCTTTGGACACTTTCAATTTTTGAACGGCTAGATTCGTTCATTAGACCGAAGAATGGACAACAGTATTCGAGAATAGGAAGCACATACATACGATAAAGTCTTAGCTTCATTTCGGGAAGGTAGAAATTATAAGAGATGAAGCCGCAAATCTGAGCAGCTTTTGCTGTAATTCTATCAGCGTGAGGTGAAAGATCTAATTTATTGGTGTAACTAAAACCTAAGTCCTTAATGTTAGAACATTCAGTCATGGGGCAACCTTGAAAAATGATAGGCTGTGGCAGCCTTTCAGGCCCAAAACACATGAACTGACACTTAGAAGGCGAGAACTCCATCTGCCAAGTGGAGCTCCACGCAGATAGAGCGTCCAAATCCGAATGAATGCGTTCTAAGCATCCCTCAGCTGTAGAATTAGAGAAGGAGTATACACATTTCAAGTCGTCCGCGTATATATACGATTGAGAGTGTTGAACTATTGTTGAAATATCATTTATATAAAGCAAGAACAACAGGGGGCCCAGACCGGTACCTTGAAGGACACCGCTTAAAATAGCGGTAGGGGTAAAGTATGAGGACCCCACTAAGACCTGTTGTTTTCGATTAGAAAGATATGATTTATAAAGTCAATGAGAGGACTACAAAATCCTATAGCCTCTAGTTTGGCTAGTAGTCTCCTATGAGGTACTTTATCAAATGCCTTACTAAGATCAAAATAGATGACCACCACAGATAAATGATCGTTACGTAGAGAAGTGATGAGATTAAGAAAAGACATATGACATGTTTCACAAGATCGGTCCGGTAAAAAACCATGCTGGGATAAATTTAATATTTGATTGCTTATGCAAAAATCTGTAATTTTATTGGCGATTTATTTTTCAAACAGTTTAGCTAGGGAATATGATTCTGTCTTGTTGGAGAACTAACCAGTTGAGACCAGTTAGAAAAATTAATGGTATCTAAGAAAGGCTGAAATCTAGGTGGACAATATTTTGAAAGCCAGTCGATTTCAGGAAAATTAAAATCTCCAGCAATAATTTTAACTTCAAAAGTGGATTCTGAAATAAACTTGAATAATTCACACAAATTTGCATCTTCTTCAGATGAAGAGTTAGGAGGATTATATACACATCCGATAATCGCCTTTTGCCGGGGCGACAGGATAATAGAGGCGAAACAGTAATTTCAAGAGAAGGACGTGCTATTTAGATAAAAACGGAAAGTGCCTAAATGACGTTCTAATATAGAGAAGAAAACCACCACCACGCTTATTAATGCGATCGTGACGATAGAAATCATACTCGTCTATGATAAGGGAGGAGTCAGAAGTGATTGGATGGGTCCAAGATTACGTTATGCATATAACATCGGGCATCATCTCGACAGCGATAGCTCGAAGTTGATCCATTTTATTTATAACGGACCTGGCATTAAGCACTATGACATCTAGTGTGTTTCGAGTGACAGGACTATGGCTATCGTTATTCATAAAAAAAGCATTTGAGGGTGGGTAGGCAAACTGTAGGCCGTTATTATTTGTGATATAAGTACTGACGGGTATGTAGCTGTTAGCATACGGGTAGCCAACAATGGATGGCAGATAAGGTCTGAGATATCTAGGGGCCTCGCTTTCTGGCAGGAAAAAATGGGGAGAGGGTAAACCAAAATAAGCTTCTAGGGCGTTTGGGAGGCCTGGGAGGAGGCGAGAAGACATGTAGAAGTTAGCAGGTTTGGGTGGTAGAGGATGGGTAAAGGAACTGATAGGGGGGAACGGTGACATAAAATTGGTTTTGGGGCCGCTCACGTAAGGACTAGTGGTCTTAATCAGTGAATATCCTGTACGGCAACTCCGATTAGATTTAAAACTATACCAGTTTGGGTTACTGCCGTGCAAATTAAATTTTTCTTGGTTCGGGCCCAGCGTGTTCAATAACGCATTATACGGGGAATAATATGACTCCCACAGTCTAAAGAGGAGCTAGGTTGTGGTTGTGAAGCGCTCGGCCTAAACGCTTTCGATGGTGTTGGCGACATTCTTGATGAACTTGTTGCCGAGTTAGAGGCGGCGGAATTTATCGATCATTGGACAGAAAATGTATTTAGACTAGTTTTAATCGTAGTAGACGACGGAGAGGCGGGCCTTGACGGTCCCGACATCAAGAGGGATGGTCTTACTGATGCACTCATGTTTATGGACCTATAACAAGACATTCGGGAGGTAGGGATAGCAGGTGTACTGACGGTTATGGGACTATGAATAGACTTCTGGGAGGCAGGGATAACGGGTGTACTGACGTTAGTGGGTGTATGGCCAGATATGCATAGGGGAGGATTAGCGAGTGCATTTACCCTATCGGGACTACGAACAGATTTAGGAATAGTAGGCTGAGAAGTCATTGGTCTATTGGACTGGAGAGCCGTATTTATTTCGCTCCATTGTTGTAAGATCTCGACTGAGGAAACTTTTAGTCATTTCTAAATATCGGGAAATGCGACCTCGTTGAGCAAAGATTGAGTCCATCTCGATCGGTGAAAACAATTTAACTAGGATGGGCGGGTTTTTGCTACGCGATTGGAGGCGTTTGGCTTCTGCAATTTTGTAGTTGAAACCACCCGAACATAGAAAATCTTTTGCAATATCCAAAGGGCGACTTAATATGGAGGCATTTTTAGTATAAAGTTAAAGTTTCGCTTTTGTCCATCAAAAGCTTCCGAGGTTATAAGATGGACGAGGGAGTCTAACTTTTTACAATCTTGTGAGGGCACATCTAATAACTTACCATCAAACAGATTGCCTAGTATTGACATAACAGAACCAAACTTAATCATGAAGTCATTACAGTTCTGTAATGCAGATAAACCAATTTGCTTAGCCTTGAAAATGGGCTGCATGTTGATATCAAGGCATTGACTAATAGGCGTGGTCAGGCACCGCTTGCGTCTGGGAGCAGATATCTTACGATGAGCTATAATTTTCGTTCTCATAATTTTGATAAAAATCTACTTTAAATGTAAGATTATTTATAAAAATTCAGCCTATATGATTTTACCGCAGCTGGTTGTTAAAATCTCTTAAAATTGGGTAAGAAACTGTATTAGTTATTACGTTCAGAAAAAAAACAGTTGATATGATTTTCAGATTGTGACTTAGGACAAATAATTAGCGGGAACTTAACAAATACTGTAGCTTTTTTAATAAGCACTTTAAATTTATTTGAAAAAGTGTATTCAATATTGGAAAACGACTCAGCCTTTGAAGGTCTCGAGAATATTCTGATCTTGACAATTTCTTTTACTAGACCGCGAATTTGCTGGTTTGAAGAGGTTGCGTTCGGTTTAAAGAGGTTGTGTTTCAGTTTAATTGGTTGGAAAACAAAATCTTCTTAAATTCCGACTTCAGAAGATCGTCCACGCAAGAAAAATAATTCCAGCGGTGCAGAAAAAATTGTTTACGAACGGTTGCAGTCACAATATCCTAGATCGTAATTGATGGGGGATATCGATGTAGAATTTTCTTAGGAGGAGCGAGGGGAAATATCGACTCTGATCTTGCTATGTTCTAGTACCAAGAGATAAAATGCTCCTAGGTCGAACCAAATGATAGAGCTGATTAGGCCACTGTATCCTTTGGTACTAGTGCAGCGTGATTGCTCATATGAGCGGTATTCCGTACATTGACTTGGGGAGGTTTCGTGCCGTCATAGAAATCGATGGTCCAACACACATTCACAAGTCCCCCCTCGTTTGAGATGGTAGTCAGGAAGCAAGAAAAAAACTGCGTTTGCACATTCGGCTTAATTGAGCCTTCTCAGAGCGCACTTGACACACGTTGTCGCCCCTTACCCCCTATAGCCCCCCCTATTAGAACGTATTTAGATTGATCTGAGCACGGGTTTTTCGCCCTAAGCATACGCCGGCAAAAATTGTCAAAGCAAGACATCGATCCAGGTGCCATATTTTTTGTGGGGGGGGGGCAAACGTACGACGCATGCCTGCGCTTAGGTTTTTTGTTTGGGAGGGGGAGCTTGTGGGTTTTCGACCATCGAATTCGACGACTGCTTGTACACTCCCCCGATCAACGCACAGAATACCGTCCATATACGAAATCACGCCGCACTTGTACCAAATGATAAAAAGGCCTATTCACCTCTATCCTTTGGTCCGACCTAGGACCATTCTATCCTTTGATACTAGACCATTGCTTTTAGGGGTCATGACCTTAGCTGGTGCAATGGATGATATGAATTGTAAAAACGTTGCCTTTGTTCTTCAAATATTCCCATTCTTAAGTTGAGAAGTCAACTTGGTAAACATATGTTTTCAGCAAATCATCATCAGGCCATAACATTGGCAGGGTAATTTAAACTGTACAAATGGACAGGGTTAAATAGTCTAGTCTAATTACAACTCATCGTTTACGCGTCGCCCGCATGGCGGGGTCAGCGTGTAGAGGTTCGTAGGTTGGGGGAGGGGGGATGAGGGGAAGCGAGGTAATTGGGTTAGGTTGTGGGGGTTGATCAGATGGCAGATACATGGAGTGATAATTGCTGTTGTTTGCGCGCAAGCAACATGAGAGCAAGAGCAAGCAGGAGCAACGCAGAGAACTCGTGCGAGCGAAAACAGGAGTTTAGGCAGACTTGCACAGAATCTACCCACTCGCTCGCCACTCCCACCTCCGTATCCGGTGTAAAGACAAAGTCAATAAGACCAGGGATGAGGGAGGGTGTAGATGGCTGGCGTGGGGGCAAAATGCAATCGCCACCTGGCGTCGGGCTCAGCCACGGAAGTGTAAGGGCTTCTGTCAGCTTCTTCTGACAACACAGCACTGGACTAGCTAGCCGTATAGCCACTGCTTTGGCTGTTGCAAGCACCCGTTGGCGTAGGCCCTTGGAAAAGTTGGCTGGTATCCGGTAGACAACCTGAAAGGCTTCGTTAGTATCGACTCGATGATTCGTATCGACAAGATGTACCAGAATAGAACTCGAGATGAATATTCAGTGGCCGCAGCTCGGGAGCCAAAATTGAAAATTATCAACAAGAGTGTTGAGGCACTATAAGGTTTCTATACGTGTATTTTATTGATTATTGAAGAAAATTAATCCAAAATACATAATAGTGACTGAATACATTTACATTTGGGAAATTTGAATAAGCTTAAAAAATGGTTTAGTTTAAATATATATATTTCGGCATCCAGGTATTCTGACGCCTTTAAATTATTATAAAACTATCACTCAGATTCCGATCCGTGCACTACGTGACGCATTGCCTACATGCGCGGATGAAGAATGAGCCAGCACATCTGATACATATGCGCTATGTATATGGGATGGCCGTGAAAATATGAGTGCATTTAAAAATTTACTTCTGCATTTTCATCCAGATTTACCATCTTTTATAGAAATCTATGTAACAAGCGGTTTTTATACTTAAGGAGCCCGATACAGAAAATGAAAGCTCACCTGCCGATATCAGGTGAAAAGGATAATTAATTTCTGGAAAGAAGTATTTTATCTGTCAATAAATTATCCACCATCATTCATTTACGACTTGATTTTTATGTTTTACGAGCTGCAACAGCTGGCTGTCTTGCCACTTGTTCGATTGCCAAATTAAATCAGTCAGTCAGTATATTTGAGGGAAAAATAGGCTCGCGACTTTGAACTCCCTATTTGTCACATCAAAATATCAAGTGTTATAAGCAATGTTAACAAGTCTTCATTCAGGAAAATATAGACAGTCACGGGAACTGACAGAGGGGCTGGTGTTTCAAGGGTGATCTTTGTCTGGAAAATAAACTAATAAGCCCCTCATAGAATGGATTTCTACCTGAAAGCTCATACGAAACCTACCACTTGGCTTTTTTCAACCTCGTTTCATCACTTCGTAATGAGCAGCAATCAGTCATTGTGATTTACTGTGGCCTCAGAAAAGCTTTTGGCAAGGTGCCGCACAGGCGAATTTTGGTGAAACTGGAGACCCTTGGCATCAGGCCTCCTCTCCTCGATTGCATTGCTTCCTAGTTGTCTTTCTGCAGCCAGAGGGCCTTAGATGGCAATAGCTACTCGACGCGTCAGTTGAGCATGGGTGGCATTTTTCAAGGTACGGTTTTAGGCCCCCTTCTTTTCATTCTTTACACAAATTAAATTTTAAAAGCGCTTAATAACACAGAGAATTTCATTTATGCTGATGATCTTGAGTGTTTTTACTCATTTTCTAAGGACACGGCCAATAGTTGCGTTGATAAAGTTAACGCAGACTTGCGTTCCCTCTCAAGTTGGAGCGCCACATGGCAGGTTGAGTTTTCTCCATCCAAATGTAGTTTCATGTGTTTTGGTCCCACAAAGCTTCCTGAACCCATTATCTTCCGAAATAGTCTACTGTTAGAACGATCTACGCTAAAGGATTTAGGTCTAACTTATACAAATAAGCTTGCATTATCGTCTCATGCAGATCGAATTTCTGCCAAGGCCGCACGGATATGTGGGTTTTTATCACATAATTTTTCCTTCCAGAAATAAAGGTAAAATTATGCCACATGTTTATTCGCACTATACAAGAATACTGCTGTCAAATTTTAAGGTCATATGAACACGAGTGACCGTAGTAAGATTGAAAAAGTTCAGCGATTTTTCACTCGTAAAATTTTTTCTCTTCATGGGTCTAGTATTTCTTTTACAGATAGGTGTAATTTAGTAGACATTACATTTCTTTGGGGAAGAAGACTAGAAGCTGGTATATGTTTTCTGTTTCGCGTTAACAATAGTCCTAATGTCCCACAAATTAACACACTTACTCCGGTAAACTGATCTTACGTCACTCGTGACTATTTAATGATAATTTTACCCCCCGTAACTCCACATCTACGGAGAAATAAGATGACTCGCACGGTCAAGGGAGGAGGCAGCTTGTGGTGGGGAAGTGGCTAGGCTGAACGCTTTCGACGGTGTTGGTGACATAATTGATGGGTTTGTTGCAGAGATAAAGGCAACGCAATTTACGATCGTTGGAATGATAAAGTATTTAGGCTAGTTCTCATCGCAGTAGATGGTGGAGTGGAGGGGAGGGGCTTGTAGGTCCCGAAATTGAGGGTGGGTGGGTTTACTGGTGCATTGTGGTTAATGGGTCTATGACTAGAAATTCGACAGGCAGGGATAGCAGGTGTATTGACGTTTACGGGACTGAGACTAGACATGCTGGGGGCAGGGATAACAGGTGAACTGACGTTAGCGGGAGTGTGACCAGATATCCGCGGAGGGTGCATTGACGCTATCGGGACTACGACCAGATTTATGAATAGTAGGCTGAGAATTTAATGGTCTATTTGACTGGAGAACCACATTTCTTCATTTCATTGGTGTTAGATCTCTGCAGAGGACACGTTTAGTCATTTCCAATTATCGAGAAATGCGACCTTGTTGAGCAAATATTGAGTCCACCTCGATCGGTGAAAACGATTTAACAAGCATGGGAGGATTCTTGCTTCGCGATTGGAGGCGCGTTGCTTCCGCAATTTTGAGGTTGTACCCACCCGAGCATAAAAAATCTTTTGTAATATCAAAAGGGTGACTAAGTGTGGAGGCATTTTAGTATGAAGTTATAGTTTTGCTTTTGCCTTCTTTATATCGAATCATCTTTTGTGCATTTGCCATTTCATCTGAGCATTTCATCGTTTTCGGGAGATGTTTGCTTTATTTCAGTCATGCTCCCGCAAAATAAAAAATTTTAACTGGCTGTGTCTATAATCCCCCATGTTATTCTGGCAATGAAAGTGCGCTCTGCAAACTGTTTGCAAAAGTTGCAAAAGCTGAAGTTGATGTCAAAATAATCATAGGTGATTGTAATCTGCCAGACGTTGATTAAGAGGCAAATACTTGTCCGCCAAAATTTCAAAAATTGGTAGAAACAATTAACTTTGCAAACATGTCACAACAGGTCAGTTCAGTGACTAGAAATCAGAGCATATTAGATTTAATTTTTACAAATGACGTCCACCCTCCTTTTATGACGGCGCCAAAAATGTGCATTACAAATAAACCGTATTATTATTATTATTATGAATTTTCATCGTGCTCTCTTCACAAGTGACCACGCATTAATTCAGTGTTGTTTTCCAGTCTCTATTTCTAAAAAACCTGAGTTAAGATGCAATAACCTCGATTTTGCTAACGCAAACCTTGAACTCATAGATGACTTCGTAAGTACTCTAGATTGGCATACTATTTTTTAAATTAATGATCCAATCTTTTTCCAATTAACTTTTACAAAACCTTACCAAAAAATTCAGACTTTTATCCCACTTAAGCCTATTAAATCAAATTCAACTTCCTCTACCGTTCCGCATTTTCTTCAAAATAGACTTCAAAAGTTACGGACGCAACTTAAGGATCCATCTAATAGCTCTTTGTCGGTGCACTTAAAGATAGTGCAAATATTTGAATAAGCGCTAAAAATAAGGCTTGCACGAGATAGGCGTAGAGAGTCCCTGGCACTAAATGATGCTAACTCTTCCAAATCCGTTGCTCAAGTCTTCCGTTATCGGTCATCGGCTAAGCTTCAGAAAGTCATTCCGCCTTTACACGATAGTAGTAATAATTTTGTTACGGAGGATTTGGTCAAAGCAGAAATGTTAAATTACTTATTCGCCAAGTTCTTTACAACTGAGACTAGTCCAACACCCGAAAAACCTCTGATGTGTGATGCAAATCTCACTTCAATTTATTTCTCACCTACAAGTATTCATAAAGAAATAGCTCGTCTCAAAAATACACATTCAGTCGGGATGGATAACATTCCAAACTCATTTATTAAACAATTAAAGATTTTTCTCCTTTACTGAGCAAATTATCTACAATATTTTCGAAAACTGCTTTTTTCTGATTTCTGGAAAACTTCTATTGTAATTCCAGTTTTTAAATCTGGTTCCAGATCTGACATTATCGCGGTGTTCATAAAACAGCTTCTCTAGCTAAACTGTTTGAAAAATTAATCGCCAATAAAATTTCAGATTTTTGCATAAGCAATCAAATATTAAATTTATCCCAGCATGGTTTTTTACCGGACCGATCTTGTGAAACATGTCATATGTCTTTTCTTAATCTCATCACTTCTCTACGTAACGATCATTTATCTGTGGTGGTCATCTATTTTGATCTTAGTAAGGTATTTGATAAAGTACCTCATAGGAGACTACTAGCCAAACTAGAGGCTATAGGATTTTGTAGTCCTCTTATTGACTTTCTTAGATTATATGATTCTAATCGAAAACAACAGGTCTTAGTGGGGTCATCACAATCTACCCCTACCGTTTTTTTAAGCGGTGTCGTTCAAGGTACCATTCTGGGCCCCCTGTTGTTATTGCTTTATATAAATGATATTTCAACAATAGTTAAACACTCTCAATCGTATATATACGTGGACGACTTGAAATGTGTATAATCCTTCTCTAATTCTACGGCTGAGCGATGCGTAGAACGCATTCATTTGGATTTGGACGCTCTATCTGCGTGTAGCTCCACGTGGCAGATGGAGTTCTCGCCTTCTAAGTGCCAGTTCATGTGTTTTGGGCCTGCCGCAGACTATCATTTTTCAAGGTTGCCCCATGACTAAACGTTCTAACATTAAGGACTTAGGTTTTAGTTACACCAATAAATTAGATCTTTCACCTCACGCTGATAGAATGCCAGCAAAAGATGCTCGGATATGCGGCTTCATCTCTAATAATTTCTACCTTTACCGAAATGAAGCTAAGACTTTATCGTATGCATGTGCTTCCTATTCTTGAATACTGTTGTCCATTCTTCGGTTTAATGAACGAATCTAGCCGTTCAAAAATTGAAAGTGTTCCGAGAAGATTCACTAAAAGGGTCCTCTATCCGGCTTTTTCAGATACTTCCTACTCAGAGATAACGAAACTGAAATTTATTTGGTTCAGGAGACTAGAAGCAGGGTTTTGTCTCCTGTTTCGCCTTTATAATAACTGAAATCTTCCCAAGATTGCTGCCCTTACTCCCGTTACTTCCTGTTACAACCTAAGAAATTCAACGTTGATTATACCTCCTCCTGCTTCTTCCACTTCTAAATGATCTCTATTTTTTGCTTCTAGGTATAGCTATCTTTGGAATAATTTGCCGATTGATAGTCGGGCGTTGACTTGTCTATGTGCATGGAAGTGAAGACTGCACATTTATCTTAGCACTGAATCTGTTAACCTTTTGTTTTCCTCATGTTTTCCGGGCAGCTTTCTCCACGATCCCAAGAAAGGACCATCGGCGATTTAGGATCCGTTCTTGAAACTACCTTCCTCTGACTCGTGTCCCCGGAATCAGGACGCAGTCTTGACTGCTCTCGTTTCGCTGGTCATCAACCATCATCAGGGTCTTATATTTGGTCGCATCTCAAAGATCCCCAACGATGGTCTTGTAGATTTGACGGACTTTTGGATGTCATACGGTGGTGCCCATCAAGATCATAAACTGGTGGGTTCCCTATGTTCTATTATGCCACACCGGTTTGGGAACCTGAGTGTAGTGCCGGGAACCCGTCTATACCAGTAATGTTTCGTTAATACCTATTGTTCTGCCCCACGCTCAGCTTCGACTGAGTTTTCTTCCAAGCCTCCCCCTACTAACAGAGGCAGTGGGTATCACAATACATAGTCAGAATATAGATAACGATGTGGCTCATCTGTGTGTGCCCTTGAATTTCACCTTCCGCATGACACTGCTATATTCATTTTGTTTTCAAATCTAACAAATTCGCTTCGAAACAGTTATACTCGCCTTATAGCTATAGACTACGGATACTGTTTGTTTAACCAATTATTTCTAGTTCTTTGTGTTATCGAATTTTTGGTTTATTGATGAGGCCCATTGGGCCATAAATATACAACTTATTATTATTTTGTCTATCCAAAGCTTCCGTGGTTATTAGATGGACGAGAGAGTCTAACATTTAACAATCTTGCGAGGACACATAAGATAACCTACCATCAAAGAGGTTGCCTAGTATTGATAAAACAGAACCAAACTTCATCATAAAGTCAGATGCAGATCAATTGATTTGCTTGGCCTTGATTATGGGCTGCATGTTAACATCCAGGCTTTGACTACTAGGTGTGGACAGGCACCACTTGCGTCTGTGGGCAGATATCCTACGATGAGCTGTAATTTTTGTTCTCATATTTTGGGGAACTATGTTTTAAATTTAAGGTCTGTATGAACTCAGCCTATAGGATTTTACCAAAGCTGGCAGCTAAAAAACACCTAAACATTTTTTAACAGACTGCATTTATTATGAGGTTTAGGAAAAAAAGGTTTATATGATTATCAGACTATGACTTACGACAAGTAATCACAGTAAACTTAAGAAATACTGTAGCTATTTGTTAATCAGCTCTTTAAATTTATTTTTTGAAAGGTATTCAATATCGGAAAATGACTCAGCATTTGAAGGTCTTGAGAATATTCGGATCATGACGATTTCTGTTAGTAGGCCACGAATTCGCCGGTTTGAAGAGGTTGCGTTCGGTTTGAAGAGGTTGCCTTTCGGTAGAATTGCTAAATAAACGAATTCTTCTAAAATTCAGACTTAAAACGACCTTCCACGCAAGAAAAATAATTCAAAATACACAGAAAAAAGTTCTATACGTACGGTTTCAGCCACAATGGCCTAGATGGTAACTGTTGGGGGTTATCGATGTAAAACTGTCCTAGGAGGAGCGTGGGAAATATCGACAGTGATCTTGTAGGTTAAATTAAACTTTTGCAGCATATGGAGGTCAGACTCACAGGTCTGTAGTTGTTCGTAGATGCACGAATTCCGCTTTTGTAAACCGGTGTTATATGCGCAGTTACCACTCAGAGGATGTACTCCAGTATCAAACGATTTCTGGCACAGCATGGAAAGCGGTTTAGCTAGCTCTCTAGCAAGTTGCTTGAGCAGTTTCGCAGGAATCGCATCAGGACCCAGAGATTTACATTCCTTAAAGCTTTTTAGTTCTTGGAAAATCTTCTCTTTTCCAAACAAAATATCTTTAATATTTGGTGCTCCCACGACCTCGTCAACAGTTGCGACGAAGAGAGGTCAAGGTCAAGGCGAGCGCTGGTTTCTAAATTTCAGCTAAGTCATCAGTCTTATAAAAATCGATTTATCGAAGAAAAGATACGACTATTAGTCTTTCGTTTTAATATATAAATTATCCGTACTTGTTGCTTCTAAAAGTATGAAGGCGACACTTTCATTCAGTAGGAAGCCTCAGAATTCCAGACCCAAGCGGTGTCAGCGAAAGGCAAACATCATTACTGATATCAGTCTTCAGCCTGACATCAGTATTCAGCCTGATATGATTGCCGAGCAAATAGATTTGTCTGCAATGAAAAATTGCAGCGAGTTTATGTTGAAATTTGGGTCAACTCTCTCAATCCTTGGGATCCTATTTGATGGGAATATCTCTGCAATTTCCTCTCAGGAATGCAAACGTTTAGATACTCTCATTAATTTGGTCGCAAGTGAGTCACAGGATAGACAAAAAAGGACGTCCAATTATATTCTGAAAAACGTTCCGAAATCAATTCGGCCAATGGACGTTGCAATGCATTTCCTCTACTCCTGCGAATTTAACTATAAAAGAGCAGAAGCTATTCGACTGTCATCTAGCAGCAAAAACCCGCCCATTTTAGTCAAGCTCTTTTCACCCATTGAAATAGATGCTATTTTTAAACAGCAAGAGCTAGTTTCCAAATATCTGAGAAAAACAATGTATTTCCTCTGTCATGATCTCACTCCAATGGAGCGAAGAATAGCGTCAAGTTCTTCTAATAATATAGTAAATTCACCGAAACCGGCTCAAGTTCCTTGTCGTAGCCCTAGGAAGCCTAGCGAGCCATGTACTATTATTCCTGGCAAATCTAGATTACTGCTCCCCAGTACAGCAACTGTCTCATCCCCCTCAAGTCACAAGACATCCCCGTCTACTTCCAACTTCTATTACCAAACTGTTCCGTCGTCGGTCCTCCACTAAACGAGGTCACGAAATCCCTCCTTTACTGAATGAAAATAAAAACTTTGTGCAAGATGAGTCTGAGAAAGCTTAAGTGTTCAATGCATTCCTTGCAAAGCACCTTACGACGGAATCTGAACCGGTTTCGTCGTTTCAGTCATGCTCAGTCAATACTATCAGTACCATAGATTTCTCCATCGAAGTAATTCATAAGCACATTATCCGTCTAAAACACTTGCACTCCTCGGGAACTGACGGCCTTCCAAATTCACTTATCAAGAGAGTATTCAGCTTCCACCGATTGCTTAGTTATCTATTCTCAGCTTATCTTCTAAATAATTTCTTTTCTGACTCATATAAGACATCTTTTATTCTTCCAATCCTTAAGTCAGGATCTCGTTCGGACGTAAATAACTACCGAGGTGTTCATAAAACCCCGACTCTAGCCAAACTTTTGGAAAAGATCACTTTTAATAAAATACTCGATTTCTGTGAAGAAAATAAACTATTAAACGCCTCACAGAATGGATTTTTACCTGGAAGATCATGCGAAACCTGCCACTTGGCATTCCTTAACGTGGTTACATCATTTCGTAATGAACAGCAATCAGTCATCGTGATTTACTTTGACCTTGGTAAAGCTTTTGACAAGGTGCCGCATAGGCGTCTTTTAGTGAAACTGGAAGCCCTAGGCATCAGGCCTCCCCTCCTCAATTTCATTGACTCGTACCTGTCTAACTGCAGCCAGAAGGTCTTAGTAGGCAATAGCTACTCGATGCCTCAGCCGATCACGAGTGGCGTTTTACAATGCACGGTTTTAAGTCCCCTCCTTTTCATTCTTTACATAAATGAAATTTCAACAGTGCTAAATAATTCGGATAAATTTCATTTATGCTGATGACCTTAAGTGTATTTACTCATTTTCTAAGGACACGGCCAGTACTTGTGTTGATAAAGTAAACGCAGACTTGCGTACTCTCTCAAGTTAGAGCGCTAAATGGCAGATGGAGTTTTCTCCATCAAAATTTAGTTTCATGAGTTTTGGTCCCGCAAGGCTTCCTGGACCCATTATCTTCCACAATAGTCCACTGTTAGAAAGATATACGATAAAGGATTTGGATCTTACTTGCACGAATAAGCTTGCATTATCACCTCCTGCAGATCGAATTTCTGCCAAGACCGCACAGATATGTGGGTTAATATCACATAATTTTTTCCGTCCAGAAATGAAGTTAAAACTATACCGCATGTTAGTTCTCCCTATACTAGAATACTGCTGTCCGCTTTATGGTCTCATGACCCAGCATGATCGTAGTAAGATTGAAAAGGTTCAGCGAGTTATCACTCGTAAAATATTTTCTGTTTCTGGGTCTGGTATGTGTTATACAGATAGATGTCAATTATCAAACATTAAATTTCTTTGGGTAAGAAGACTCGAAGCTGGTACATGCTTTCTGTTTCACGTTAACAATAGTCCTTATCTCCCACAAATTAACGCTCTCCTTCCTGTAGACCGACCTAACGCCACTCGTAACTCTTCCATGATAATTTTACCACCCCGTAGCTTCACATCTAACCGTTCTCGCTTTTTAACCTCCAAATGTGCTTTTATTTGGAACAACCTTCCACTTGATATTAGACTGTCTTCTACACTATCGATTTTTAAAGGCAAATTACAGAAGCACTTAAATGTAGAGGAAAAAAGTCCTGACTGTCTGTTTCCTTTCCAAACACGCAAGTTTTAGATTTTGAAAAGGGTCTTCCTGGCGTCTGAAGCTCTTCCTAGGATACTAAAATGATTTCTTAATATGTTAACATTTTCCTCTGCAGAGTCAAGCATTACATCCAAGGGCTGCGAACTCTTCTCCGTGTTTGCAACCTTCGCTGTGGTCTTCAAGATTGGCTCTGGAATCTGGTGGGTCGAAAGTCGATGATGTTGCCTTGACTTCTACTGCCTTCTCCTGTTGTCCCGGATGACCCCTTCTTAACTCAATGATATATTATTTTTTCCAATGACCATAAACGTCCCGAACCCTCAGCATCAGTCCCAAACTAACCACATCAAACCCTGTTACCTATGAAGGCAGTTTTAACTCCTAAAGTTTTTTTGAACTCGGTGGCCCGCTGAACTCATCCACCGATTTGGGAGTTTTTTTACTGCCGATGACAATTATTTTATAGGCGTTCACTGTTTATCATCATTATTTTTATTTTAAGGATAGCACTAAGTTTTTAACGACAGGGCCCCTTGGGCCTTAAATATAAAAATTATTATTATTATTATTATTATTATTATTATTATTATTATGAAAACCGACTGAAAGAACTCAGCAAAATATTCTGCTTTGTTTTTACAGTCGGAGATTTCCATACCATCATCATTTTGCATAACAGGAATCGGGTTCCTGTTGCGCGTGCTTTGTCTTAAAAAGCTGTATAGCAACTTTAGATTTTTGACAGCTTGGCAAATAAAATCGCTCTCAAAGTCCTGTCGTCCTTCGAAAATCATTTTTACCTTGTTCTACTGGATTTTGAACTGTTGAAAAGCTTTGTTGCCGCTTGTGTTGAAAAGCTTCTTCCAAATTTTTCCCTATTTATTGATCCCCATTTCAGATCTCTCTTCAGCCATTGAGGTCGGCTAGATATTTTGGACACTGACAGTGGACATTAACGGCGTATTAGATGCAACAACCACTTCTTAAATTTATTCCAGTCCTCAGTGACATCCCCGGAGGAACGAAGACCCCAGTCTACTTGTTCGAAGAAACGCCTTCTCTCAGAGGATCATTGGAGCGTGGAACGGACTCCCGGAAGATTTGGTCCTCTCAGATGCTGTTAACATTTTTCACCACAAACTTGATTCTCACTTGCTGAGAAACTATGGCAGATATAATGAACAAAGTGTCAGTAGCAGCACCTCGCAACTGGCTCACACTTATCGCTGATGTTAAGCCTACATTTGTAATATGTACTATTGTTACGGTGGACCTATTATGCGTTTTGGTTATAAATAGGGAGCTCAAGGGCGAAAGCCTTCTTCTCTTAATAAAGTTACTTGACTTAAAGCCTCTACTCTCATTTGAGAGAAGTCGCTGGGCCATGATTTTGGCCTTGGTTCGTCTACTGTAGGGGGTAACCAATATCAACCATAATCT
>JAYGXS010000001.1:61528389-61541901 GCA_036362985.1 Ligula intestinalis
GTGGTTAAGAAAAGGTAAGTGACACTTTTCGCATGATCTTCCGGGTAAAAAACCATGCTGCGAGTCACTTAAAAGCTTATTTTTTAGGCAAAAATAGAGAATTTGATTGAAAATTATCTTCTTCAGAAGTTTAGCTAGGGCCATTTGAGACCAGTTAGAAAAATTAATGGTATCTAGGAAAGGCTGAAATCTAGGTGGACAATAGTTTGAAGGCCAGTCGATTTCAGGAAAGTTAAAATCTCCAGCAATAATTTTAGCTTCAAACGTGGATTCTGAAATAAACTTGAATATTTCACATAAATTTGCATCTTCTTAGTGTGAACCTCCTACTCTACTGCTACCACAATTTTCAGTGGTGTCCTTCAAGGTACAGTGCTAGGTCCTCTGCTGTTCTTGCTGTATATAAATTATACCTCATTGAGTGTTAAACACTCCCAATCCTATATTTATGCGGATGACCTTAAGTGTGTTTACTCCTTTACTTACCTTACGGTGGCGAAATGCTAAGAACAAATTCATTCTGATTTGAACGCTCCATCGGCGTGGCAGATGGAGTTATCAACTTCAAAGTGCCGATATATGTGCTTTGGGCCTGAAAGGCTGCCAAAAGTATTATTTTTCCAGGTTTCCCAATGACTTAACATCAAGGACCTAGCTTAAAGCCACACCAATAAATTAGACCTTTCTCCTCACGCCGATAGAATTAGAGCCAAAGCTGCACTGATTTGCGGCTTTATTTCTTATACTTTCTATCTTCCTGAAATGAAATTAAGACTTTATCTTAGAATTGTGTTGCCCATTTTTCGGTCTCATGATTGAATTTAGCCGTTCAAAAATTGAAAAAGTTCAAAAGCAGTTCACACAAAAACTGCTTTATCTGACAGCTTCCAGTACTTTGTAGTCAAATAGATGTCAATTAATGAAACAATGATTTCTTTGAGTCAGGATATTAAGGCAGGCTTTTGTCTCCTTTTTCCCCTTAACAAAAGCACGATTCTGGCCAGGATTTCTGTCATTACCTCCGTCAGCCGTCCCTACAACCTAAGAAACTTGGCATTTTTTATACCTCCACCTGCATCTTCCTAATATAAACGCTCGTTATTTTTTGCTTCCAGATATTGTTTACTTTGGAATAACTTGCCAATTGAAATAACGTCGTTAACTAGACTGCTTTCAAACAAGGACTGCAGATTTATCTTAACACTGATACTATTAACCTTTTATTTTCCTTATCATTTCCTAGCAGCTTGCTTCATGACCCCGAGAAGGGACCACCGGGAATTTAGGAGATCTTCCTGAAACTATTCTCTCTGCCTCGTGTCCCACGAGAACCTAGGTATTTTCATTAACCACCGCACAATCAACCGAAGCCACGTGAAAGTACTCAGTCTAAACTGCAGCGTTTCGTTGACTATTAACCATCAACAGACTTCCCACACCTTTTTCTACTCTACTACTATGTCTTATTTTCCGAAGCTGTTTTTTCTCATCCACACTTTTTCAAAATGGAGGCCCATTGAACTCTGCCTCCATTTTCACTGAAGAGTTTTATTAAACTGCCATGAGCTTGAAGTTTGCAGTTTACAATTAACAACAAAATATTGCTAAATGTTGACCCAAAAAGACAATTTCAACTCACACTATAACGACTTTCAACGTCTTTTTGCACACACAGTCAAATTCTTTTTGAATTTTTTATTTTTCAAACTAACTTTGTATAGACAGTGCCGTACCGGTGCTAACAAATATAAATTCCAAATCCCAAACTACGTTATCAAATGTGTAAACCTTTCCCAAAATACCTAGCCATATATTTTCAGTCTATCTCTCAAACGGTTTTTTTCCTCAATCTTGGAAAACATCCATTATTCTTCCAGTGTTTAAATATGGATCTCGTTCGGACGTTAATAAGTAGCGAAGCGTTCATTTCACCCCGGCCCTAGTCGAACTTCAGAAAATACTATTTTAAATCAAATTTTCGATTTTTGCCTAAAAAAACCTTTAAGCGACTCGCAGCACGGTTTTCTAACTAGGCGATCATGCGAGACGTGTCTCTTAGCTTTTCTTAACCACGTCACTTCCCTCCATAACGAGGGGCAATCAGTGTTGTTATCTATTTTGACCTGAGCAAAGCCTTCGACAAGGTACCGCACAGACGGCTACTGGTAAAACTGGAAGCCATCGGCATCCGTCCACCTCTCCTTGATTTAATTGGTTCCTACTTGTCTAACCACAGCCAGAGGGTCTTTGTAGGCAACAGCTACTCTACTATTAAGCTAATCACCAGCGGCGTTTTTCAAGGCATTGTCTTGGATTCTTTTCTCTTCATTCTATACATAAATGAAATTTCGACTATTCTAGCAATCTCATGCAATCTCAGCTATGCAGACGATCTCAAATGCTTATACCATTTTCTAAGGACACGGCCAATGTATACGTTGATAAAAGACACACGCACCTGCTTACAGTTTCGCTTTGGTGTGCCATCTGGCAGATGGAATTCCCTCCATCCAAGTTAAGTTTTATGTGGTTTGGTTTCTCCAAGCTTCCTCGTCTCCTACCCTTTCAAAATTTTCCACTTTTAGTACGATCCACCATAAAAGACTTCGATTTTAGCTACACAAATAAACTAGCATCAGCGGACCGAATATCTACGAACGCTGCACAGGTATGTGGTTTTATATCACATAATTTCCCCCTGCTGAAAATAAAGTTAAAACCTTACCTTAATTGTTCTCGAGCGCTGGTTTCGAGTTTTGAGGTAAGTTTCCAGTTTATATAAATCGATTTATCTAAGAGAAGATACGAATAATAATCTTTCGTTTTCTTATATAAATTATCCGTAAGTACCAGTACTTACGTTTTGAAAAAATCTGCTTCCATTCCCTTCTATGGTTTTGTTTCTGCTTGCTATCCTAGCCTTCTGCTGTCCATCTGCTTTGCTTTCAGCAAATCAACTTAGCTTAAACCGTTAGTTTACTCTGAATTCCCGGCTATTTTCATGGTTAATCTGCATGCTGCTTCGGAAAGTATGGAAGTGACAGTTTCATTTAGTAGGAAGCGTTAGACTTACAGACCCTAGCGGTGTCTGCGAAAAGCAAACATCAGTCTTCAGCCTGGCATCAGTATTCAGCTAGATCTGAATGCCAATCAAATAGATTTGTCTGCAATAAAAAATTGTAACGAATTTATGTTAAAATTTGGATCAGTGCTCTCAATTCTTGGGACCCTATTTGACAGGAATATTTCTGCAGTTTCCCCCAGGAATACAAACGCCTAGATACTCTGGTTGATTTGGTCACAAGTGAGTCGCAGTATAGGCAGAAAAAGACGTACAACGTTATTCTGAAAAACGTTGCAAAATCCATTTGGCCAATGGAAGTTGCCATGCATTTCCTTTAGTCCTGCGGATTTAAATATAAAATAGAAGATGCTATTACACTCCCATCTCGCAGTAACAATCCACCCATTTTAGTTAAGCTATTTTCACTCATTGAAATAGACTCCATTTTTAAACACCAAGATCTTGTTTCCAAATATCTGACAAATACAAAGTATTTCCTTTGTCATGATCCCACCCCAATGGAGCGAAGAATACCGTCGAGATCTTCTAATTAAGTTGTGAATTCACCGCAACCAGCTCAACTTCCTGGTCGTAGCTTAAGGAAGACTAGGGAAGCATGTGCTCTTACTCCTGGAAAACCTAGATTACTGCTCCCCAGTACAGCAACTGTCTCATCCCCCTCAAGTCACAAGACATCAACGTCTACTTCCAAATTCAACGCTTCCCCAATCGCCATAGCTAGTTATTCTGGTAGCTCTCCTAGAAATTCCAAAAAACCCTCTGCGTCAGGTAGGCCAATGGCTTCGTAGCTCGAACAGAGTACTCCCAAACCTATCAAATTCCCTAATTCAGGTCGTCGAAACGGTGTGATCCGGAACTCAACCGCGAGCATGCAGCCTTTCCAAATACTAACTATGTCCATATAACAGGAAGAAAATAGACATATAGGTTACCCTATTTATCACAATTACCATACTAGGCCAGGATTCCCACCGCTTAATCCACATAGTAACCTTACCTCACCCACCAGCCTCCCCATTTCCCTGTGACTATCAGCAAGCTCACCACAGCACTAATCCATATTGCCCGTCGGTGTTACACAGCTATTTTCCTGCAGCTTTTAGCTATACTGCTTAGCCTTTTTAGGTTAATTGTCCTGATCCAGTTGGTGGCTATTCTCCAAACTTTCAATTCAATTACCCACTTCCAGTTTTTATTAATTAATAAAGATAACCCTAGTTCGATAACTCGAGCTACACTAGATAACATCTTGCTTTATGCAAGATTTGTTTTTAATAAGATGGCTCAACTTAGAGCCATTACATTTGAGCTGAAGCCAGATATTATATGCATTACTGAGTCGTGGACGCATCCGCTAATTTCTGAGGCTTTACTCATAATAGAAGATTATGATTTCTACCGTCAAGACCACACTAAAAAGCGTGGCGGTGGTTAACTTCTATGCGTTAAAGCAATTTTTAAGCATTTTCCGTTCGATCTAGATGCTGAGTCATTCACCGGCAATTACTGCTTTGCATCAATTATCCTGTCTCCCCGACAAATGCGATTATCAGATACATTTATAATCCACCTGACTCCTCATCCGAAGATGATTAAAAACTTTGCGAAATATTAAGCCTGATTTCGGGGTCCGCCTTTGATGCTAAAGTTATCACTGGGAATTTCAACTTTCCCGAAATTGATTGGTCACTGAACTGTTGTCCATCCAGATTTCAGCCTTTCCTAGGTATCATCATTTTTTTAAACTGGTCTCAGTTGGTCTGTTGCCCAACGAGGGATCAGCATAGTAAAGACCTAATTTTCACGAAGGACATTTCTCCTCTTTTCGTTGCCTAAAATCACAACCTCTTCCAAATTGACAACATTATAATCCATTGTTGTCTTCCACTCGCCTCTAAGAAAAAGGCTAACACCGTTCGTAACTACCATACTTTTGACCTAGCTGATATAAATTTAATTAAAAACTTTATGGACGCACTAGACTAACAGGATCTTACCTCCACGCACAGTTTAACAATTATCTGTGGCTTAAAGATGGAAATTTAAAATAGCATTTTGAAATTTGTGCCGATCAAAAATGTTAAGCCTTATACTTCGGACTCCACCGTTCCTCACTTTCTCTTTCCTAGACTAAAGACATTGTAAATACAGTTTAAAGATTAATCAACTAGTTCATTATCTGTGCACCTCAGAATCGCATAGATTTTCGAATTAGCGTCTAAAATTTGGCTTGCACGTGATAAACAGAGGGAATCTTGCATACTCAGCGAGTTAAACTCTGCAAAATCTATTGCCTAACGGTTCCAACGTCAGTTCTTCACCAAACCAGGTCACGAAATCCCTCCTTTGCTGAATGAACATAAAATATTTGTACTGGACGAGTCTGACAACGCTGAACTGTTTAACGCATTCTTCGCAAAGTATCTTAGGACGGAATCTGAACCAGCCCCAGCGTTTCAGCCATGCTTAGTCAATATTATCAGTGCCGTAGATTTCTCCATCGAAGTTATTCGTAAGCACCGTATCCATCTAAAACCTCGCACTCCTCGGGAACTGACGGTATCCCAAACTAACTTATGAAGAGAGTGTTGAGCTAACACCGATAGCTGAGTCATCTATTCTCAGCTTATATTCTGAACGGTTTTTTGCCTGACTCATTGAAGATAATTCAGAACACAATTTTGGCGAGCGAACGCTTTCAGTAACTTCTCATCAGGCCAAACAGTTACAAAGGAGGTTTAAATTTAAAAATCGATAGTTTGTCTCTCTTTACATGCAGGGTCCAATTAGAACGTGGAAATGTGCAGCCAGTTAGGTAATCGTTGGCCATGCCAAGTTGGGGGCTTGCACGAGATTCTTTTGTGCACACAAAACCGGTTTCCTCAATCGGATTGCGGTTGCTTCTGCTGTTGCCAGCAGACGTTGACCCAAGGACTTTGGGTAGTTTGGTGGGACCTTGTAAATTACCTTAAAGGCTTCGCTTGGGTCCACACGATGTCCTGTGTCAACCATGTGTGCGAGGATAGAACTTTTTATGCTTTTAGTCTCGCCTCTGGCTAGCCATGCTGGGAGGTGTTCCCGTATTCTTTTAGATAAGCGCCTACTCGTTCGACCGATATAACTAGCTCCACAGGAGCAAGTAAATGAGTAGACACATAGAAGTGGTCTGAGTTGGCAGCTTATCCTTACCCTCACCGTGCAGTATCGGGTTGGTTGAAAATAACACCTGCATTTTCGCTGCTGGGAAGGTTTGTGCTACGGCTTGCTTGAGGCGTCTGCTTAAGAGTTCGCCTGCTGCATCCCCTCGAAAAGGGACTTTGAGGAATAGCGTCTTCTTTTCCACCGTGGGTGTGGTGGGCTTTGGTCCTTTCTCCATCATATTCTTTATAATGAATCTGTCTGGATATCCGTTCTCTCGAAGCACGTCCTGGAGTTTCTGGAGCTCCGTTTCAATAGTGTCAGCTGAGCAGATTTTTCTGGCTCTTTGCATTAAGCAGCGGACTAAGTTACGCTTCTGTTGGATAGGTACTAAACTGTTAAAGTTTGTATACTGTCCGGACCAGGTTTTCTTTCGGTAAACGCTCCTTTGGATGCTACCGTCAGGTCTTCGACTTAGGAGGACATCCAAGAAAGGAAGCGAACCTGCCGTCTCCACCTCCAAGGTGAATTTAATGGAGGGGTGTGCTTGATTAACAGTATTTAGAAGTGCATTTACATCAGTATCTGCTGTGGCGATGGCGAAGATATCATCTTCCAGTCTTCAAGTCAGGATCTTGTTCGGACGTAAATAATTACCGAGGTGTTCATAAAACCCGGCCCTAGCCAAACGTCTGGAAAAGATCATTTTTAATCAATTTCTCGATTTTTGTCTAGAAAATAAACTATTAAACCCCTTACAGCATGAATTTCTACTTGGAAGCTCATGCGAAACCTACCACTTGGCTTTTCTCAACCTCGATACATCACTTCATAATGAGCAGCAATCAGTCATTGTGATATACTGTGACCTCAGAAAAGCTTTTGCGAAGGTGCCGCAGAGGCGACTTTTGGTGAAACTGGAGGCCCTAGGCGTCAGGTCTCCTCTCCTCGATTTCATTGCTTCCTAATTGTCTTACCGCAGCCAGAAGGCCTCAGTAGGTAAAAGCTACTCGACGCATCAGCCGATCATGGGTGGCATTTTTCAAGGCGCGGTTTGAGGCCCCCTCCTTTTCATTCTTTGCATCAATGAAATTTGAACAGCACTTACATCTCGTAAAATTTCGTCTATGCTGATGACCTTAAGTGTATTTACTCATTTTCAAAGGGCTCGGCCAATAGTTGCGTTGATAAGGTTACGCAGACTTGCGTACCTTCTGAAGCTGGAGCGCAACACAGCAGATAGAGTTTTCTCCATCCAAATGTAGTTTCATTTGTTTTGGTCCCGCAGAGCTTTCGGAGCCTACTATCTTTCAAAGCCAAAAGCCTCCTGGACCCATTATGTTCCAAAATAATCCACTGTTAGAACGATCTTTGATAAAGGATTTGGGTCTTACTTACGCGAATACGCTTGCATTATCACCTCATGCAGATTGAATTTCTGCCAAGGCCGCACGGATATGTGGGTTTATACCTCATAATTTTTCCTTCCAGAAATGAAGTTTCAAATTTACCACGTTTGTTCTGCCTGTACTAGAATACTGCTATCCACTGTTTGGTCTTATGAACACGAGTGACTGTAATAAGATTAAAAAGGTTCAGCGAGTTTTCACTAGTAACATATTTTCTATTTCTGGATGTAGTTTTTATTTTACAGATAGATGTCAATTAGCAAACATAAATTTATGTGGGTAAGAAGACTCGAAGCTGGTGTATGCTTTCTGTTTCGAGTAAACAATAGATCTAATCTCTTACAAATTAACGCCCTTACTCCCGTAAACCAACCTTATGCCAATCGTAACACCTCCATGATAATTTTACCAACCTTTTGCTCCGCATCTAACCGTTTACGTTTTTTTCACCTCTAAATATGCTTTTATTTGGAACAATCTTCCACTAGAAATTGAACTGTCTACTACGCTATCGATTTTCAAAGGCAAGTTGCGGAAGCATTTAAATACGGAGAAAATAAAGTCGTTACTCTCTGTTTCCTTTCCAAACACGCAACTTGTAAATTTCGAAAGGAGTCCTCCTGGCATTTGAAGCTCTTCCCAGGATGATATAATGGCTTCTTAATATGTTAGCGTTTTCCTCTGCGGAGTCAAGCATCACTTCCAAATGCTGCATTCTCTTCTCCGTTTTGGTACCTTAGCGGTGAACTTAGTGGTCGCAATTTATCATTGTCTTTTGGTCGCCAAATTATCTGGAGCCAAGCGGGTGGCATCTCGGTGAGGTTGCCTTGACTGCTACTGTCTTCTCCTGCTGGCCCGGATGCCCCCCTACTTAACTCACTGCTATATTATTTTTCTATAACCATAAGCATCCCGAACCCTCAACAGCAGGATCTGATGTGTGTGTTTGTAGAGACTTTATCACTACAAATATACAAAACGTCTTAGCAAATACGCAGTGGAAAACTTTCGAGGGTAGACTAACTGCTAATAAGGGATTTACTAGACTATTCTAGTGGAAAAGTCGTAAAATCCAGTAAAGAGATTGACGGTGAAGATTAGAAATGATACAACTCACTTAGATCCTTCTCGATCCTAGCCGGCAGTAGTCAAGTAGTCGACTTGCCAAAGGATAACTCTGCGAGGACTGGATCCAAGTTCGTTGGGCTGTAAGTTGCAAAGATGGGGAGAAAACTCGTTTGTAAATTGTCGCTGGATTCTCCTGGAGCCCGAGAGTGATCACCAGAGAGGTGTCGTTGAAGGGCAAAATAAACAGCGGCAGGTGAGGAGAGAGTTGAGCGGTGGAGAGTGGGTAGCAAGATTGTTGCTGTCACGCGTCAAAACCGAAAGTGTATTGAGTTTTAACAAACTTGGTTATTGATAAATTTAAACAAAACGTAAGTAGGGCCAACAGCCCACATAACTCCCCCACCAGAGCGTTGGTGGGTTACAAACGCTCTACAAAAGAGGATGTACAAAAGGTTAAACAACAAAGTCTCGCAAGTTGGTAGGAAAGCGAACATGTCTACCAGAACGAGTGGAAGGGAAGGGGGAGGAGTGGGAGGGGTTAGAGGGGTGGGCGTAGGTTCGGGCGAGGAGGGTGGCGGTGGGCAGGGGCTGCAGGTGGAGTGCAGGGTGAAGGTGCCCCGAAAGTGGACGGACCAGGTGATAGTGGAGTGCATTCAACGTAGGCCGGCTTTAGTCTGTCGATGGAGACTGTATCAGTAGCATCAGCCCTTTGAATGACGAAATATTTGTCCTTCCGTTCAAGTACTTTGAAGGGACCATCGTATGGTGGGCAAAGGGGCCTGCGAACTGCGTCGTGCCGGACAAACACGAATGGGGTTGTGTGCAAGTCGTCGTGCACGAAAACGCGTCGAGGTGTCGCGCGGGTGGGGGTTGGGCGTAGTGCGGCCATGCGTTGCTGCAGCTGTTGCACGAAGGTGTTCGTGGCGTCAGGGGTGACGGAGGAAGACTGCACGAGCTCACCAGGTAAACGGAGGGATGTGCCGTAAACAAGATCGGCGGCAGTGCACTGAATGTCTTCCTTAACAGCCGAGCGAATGCCGAGGAGGACGAATGGCAGGTTGTAGCTCCAGTTGAGCGGGGCAGGTTGAGACGTCAACGCGAACTTCAACTGACGGTGAAGGCGTTCCACGAGGCCGTTTGATGCTGGGTGGTAGGCAGTGGTTGTGATATGCGAGCACCCAAGCAGTTTGGTGAAGTCACGGAAGAGTGCAGATGTGAACTGACTTCCGCGGTCAGTGGTGAGTGTATCTGGAACATCGATTTCGATTAAGTCCACCCAGTGAACCAACAGGTTGGTACAGTAGGTGACGTCCTCAGGGGTTAGTTTCAACTGATAGAGGACGTAGTTAGTGTGCGTGGATGATCTTTTAAAGTCGGAATTTAAGAAGATTTTGTTTTCCAACCAATTAAACTGAAACACAACCTCTTTAAACCGAACGCAACCTCTTCAAACCAGCAAATTCGCGGCCTAGTAAAAGAAATTGTCAAGATCAGAATATTCTCGAGACCTTCAAAGGCTGAGTCGTTTTCCAGGATTGAATACACTTTTTCAAATAAATTTAAAGTGCTTATTAAAAAAGCTACAATATTTGTTAAGTTCCCGCTAATTATTTGTCCTAAGTCACAATCTGAAAATCATATCAACTGTTTTTTTTCTGAACTTAATAACTAATACAGTTTCTTACCCAATTTTAAGAGATTTTAACAACCAGCTGCGGTAAAATCATATAGGCTGAATTTTTATAAATAATCTTACATTTGAAGCAGATTTTTATCAAAATTATGAGAACGAAAATTATAGCTCATCGTAAGATATCTGCTCCCAGACGCAAGCGGTGCCTGACCACGCCTATTAGTCAATGCCTTGATATCAACATGCAGCCCATTTTCAAGGCTAAGCAAATTGGTTTATCTGCATTACAGAACTGTAATGACTTCATGATTAAGTTTGGTTCTGTTATGTCAATACTAGGCAATCTGTTTGATGGTAAGTTATTAGATGTGCCCTCACAAGATTGTAAAAAGTTAGACTCCCTCGTCCATCTTATAACCTCGGAAGCTTTTGATGGACAAAAGCGAAACTTTAACTTTATACTAAAAATGCCTCCATATTAAGTCACCCTTTGGATATTGCAAAAGATTTTCTATGTTCGGGTGGTTTCAACTACAAAATTGCAGAAGCCAAACGCCTCCAATCGCGTAGCAAAAACCCGCCCATCCTAGTTAAATTGTTTTCACCGATCGAGATGGACTCAATCTTTGCTCAACGAGGTCGCATTTCCCGATATTTAGAAATGACTAAAAGTTTCCTCAGTCGAGATCTTACAACAATGGAGCGAAATAAATACGGCTCTCCAGTCCAATAGACCAATGACTTCTCAGCCTACTATTCCTAAATCTGTTCGTAGTCCCGATAGGGTAAATGCACTCGCTAATCCTCCCCTATGCATATCTGGCCATACACCCACTAACGTCAGTACACCCGTTATCCCTGCCTCCCAGAAGTCTATTCATAGTCCCATAACCGTCAGTACACCTGCTATCCCTACCTCCCGAATGTCTTGTTATAGGTCCATAAAAATGAGTGCATCAGTAAGACCATCCCTCTTGATGTCTGGACCGTCAAGGCCCGCCGCTCCGTCATCTACTACGAATAAACTAGTCTAAATACATTTTCTGTCCAATGATCGATAAATTCCGCCGCCTCTAACTCGGCAACAAGTTCATCAAGAATGTCGCCAACACCGTCGAAAGCGTTTAGGCCGAGCGCTTCACAACCACAACCTAGCTCCTCTTTTGACCGTGGGAGTCATATTATTCCCCGTATAATGCGTTATTGAACACGCTGGGCCCGAACCAAGAAAAATTTAATTTGCACGGCAGTAACCCAAACTGGTATAGTTTTAAATCTAATCGGAGTTGCCGTACAGGATATTCACTGATTAAGACCACTAGTCCTTACGTGAGCGGCCCCAAAACCAATTTTATGTCACCGTTCCCCCCTATCAGTTCCTTTACCCATCCTCTACCACCCAAACCTGCTAACTTCTACATGTCTTCTCGCCTCCTCCCAGTCCTCCCAAACGCCCCAGAAGCTGATTTTGGTTGACCCTCTCCCCATTTTCCCTGCCAAAAAGCGAGGCCCCTAGATATCTCAGACCTTATCAGCCATACATTGTTGGCTACTCGTATGCTAACAGCTACATACCCGTCAGTACTTATTCCACAAATAATAACGGCCTACAGTTTGCCTACCCACCCTCAAATGCTTTTTTTATGAATAACGATAGCCATAGTCCTGTCACTCGAAACACACTAGATGTCATAGTGCTTAATGCCAGGTCCGTTATAAATAAAATGGCTCAACTTCGAGCTATCGCTTTCGAGATGATGCCCGGTGTTATATGCATAACATAATCTTGGACCCATCCAATCACTTCTGACTCCTCCCTTATCATAGACAAGTATGATTTCTATCGTCACGATCGCATTAATAAGCGTGGTGGTGGTTGTCTTCTCTATATTAGAACGTCATTTAGGCACTTTCCGTTTTATCTAAATAGCACGTCCTTCTCTTGAAATTACTGTTTCGCCTCTATTATCCTGTCGCCCCGGCAAAAGGCGATTATCGGATGTGTATATAATCCTCCTAACTCTTCATCTGAAGAAGATGCAAATTTGTGTGAATTATTCAAGTTTATTTCAGAATTCACTTTTGAAGTTAAAATTATTGCTGGAGATTTTAATTTTCCTGAAATCGACTGGCTTTCAAAATATTGTCCACCTAGATTTCAGCCTTCCCTAGATGCCATTAATTTTTCTAACTGGTCTCAACTGGTTAGTTCTACAACAAGACAGAATCATATCCTAGATCTGCTTTTCACAAATGGTATTGCCCCTCTCTTCATTGATTTTAAGCAGGACATCTTCCAAAGTGATCACACATTAATTCACTGTTGCCTTCTGATTCCTTCTACGGAAAAGGCTAGTGCTAGTAGTACCTATCATGCCTATGACCTCGCAGATATTAGCTCAATCAACAATTTTATTGACTCATTAGATTGGCAGAGCCTCTCCTCCATTAACGACGCTGCATATCGTTCTGAACTCATATCGGTCGTTTCTAATAAAATGCTGGAATTTGTGCCCACTAAAATTGCGAAACCCTTCACACCAGAATCGACCGTCCCTCATTTTCTTTTGCCTAGACTAAAGAAATTAAGGAGGCAGCTGAAAGATAGATCAACTCGTTCGCTGTCTGTGCATCTAAGGATCACAGAGATCTTCGAATAAGCGTCAAAGATTTATCTTGCACGTGACCAGCACAGGGAATCTTGCGCCCAGAGCGAGTCAAACTCTGCAAAATCGGTTGCACAACTGCTTCGTCGTAGGTTCCCCGCAAAACGAGGAATTGAAATACCCCCATTGCTTAATGAAAACAAAACATTTTTAATAGATGAGTCTGATAAGGCTGAATTATTCAATGCTTTCTTTGCGAAGCATTTTACGATAGAATCCGAACCGATCCCGTCGTTTCAACCATACTCAGACAATACTCCTGGGAACATTGATTTCTCCATAGAATTAATTTGTAAGCAGATAATTCGTCTAAAATACTCGCACTCTTCGGGAACTGATGGTATCCCTAATTCAGTTATCAAAATAGTGTCGACCTTTCCCAAATTAATTAGCCAAATATTTTCAGTCTATCTCTTAAATGGTTACTTTTTGGACGCTTGGAAGACATCCATTATTCTTCCAGTCTTTAAATCAGGATCTCATTGAGACATAAATAACTACCGCGGTGTTCAT
>JAYGXS010000001.1:61550590-61561780 GCA_036362985.1 Ligula intestinalis
ATCTGTTTGAACCAGACTGTCGGGTCGCGCACTTCGTAAGGTGGAAGCTTAATAGATATCTGAAAAGCCTGCGGCTCGTCGTGAGCAGATGGTGCACACGAGTTGTTAGAACCAGCGTCATCGTCGTCGCAATCGTGAAATGGGTGGTATTCGTCGCCCATGGTGAAAAATTTATGAACGGCAGATTCAAACGGCAAAAAAAAAAAGGTGAATGGAATAAATAATAAGACGTGGATAACAATAGAAACGGGGTCACCAAATTTGTAGTGGCTTTATCGCTACAAATATATAAAACGTCTTAGCAAATACGCGATGAAAACTTTCAAGGGTACACTAAATGCTAATAAGGGATTTACCAGTCTATTCTAGTGGAAAAGTCGCAAAATCCAGTAAAGCGATTGACGATGAAGATTAGAAATGATACAACTCACTTAGATCCTTCGCGATCCTAGTCGGCAGTAGTCAAGTAGTCGACTTGCCAAAGGATAACTCTGCGAGGACTGGATCCAAGTTCGTTGGGCTGTGAGTTGCAAAATGTGGAGGAAACTCGTTTGCAACTTGTCGCTGGATTCTCCTGGAGCCCGAGAGTGATCACCAGAGAGGTGTCGTTGAAGGGCAAAATAAACAGCGGCAGGTGAGGAGGGAATTGAGCTGTGGAGAGTGATTAGCAAGATAGTTGCTAGCACGCGTCAAAACCGAAAGTGTGAAAACACGTGTTGTATTTTGTTTTAACAAACTTGGTTATTGATAAATTTAAACAACACGTAAGTAGGGCCAAGAGCCCACAGACCTGATGTTCAGGGTTTGGGACGTTTATGGTCATGGGAAAAAATAATATATCGTTTAGTTAAGAACGGGTCATCCGGAAGGCAGGAGAAGGCAGTAGAATTCAAGGCAACATCATCGAGTTGCAACCCACCAGATTCCAGAACCAATCTCGAAGACCACAGCAAAGGTTGCAAAAACGGAGAAGAATTCGCAGCCCTTGGAAGTGATGCTTGACTCTGCAGAGGGAAATGCTTACATATTTAGAAATCATTTTAGTATCCTGGGAAGAGCTTCAAATGCCAGGAGGACCCTTTTCAAAATCTACAACTTGCGTGTTTGGAAAGGAAACAGACAGTCAGGACTTTTTTCCTCTACATTTAATTGCTTCTGTAATTTGCCTTTAAAAATTGACAATGTAGAAGACAGTCTAATATCGAGAGGAAGGTTGTTTCAAATAAAAGCATATTTGGAGGTAAAAAAGCGAGAACGGTTAGATGTAGAGCTACGGGGTGGTAAAATTGTCATGGAAGAGTTACGAGTGGCGTAAGGTCGGTCTACGGAAGGAGAGCGTTAATTTGTGGGAGATAAGGACTATTTTTAACGCGAAACAGAGAGCATAGACCAGCTTCGAGCCCTCTTATCCAAAGAAATTTAATGGTTGCTAATTGACATCTATCTGTATAACACATACCAGACCCAGAAACAGAAAATATTTTACGAGTGATAACTCGCTTAACCTTTTCAATCTTACTACGGTCAGGCTGGGTCATGAGACCATAAAGCGGGCAGCAGTATTCTAGTACAGGAAGAACAAACATGCAGTATAGTTTTAACTTCATTTCTGGAAGGAAAATGTTATGCGATATAAACCCACATATCTGTGCGGCCTTGGCAGAAATTCGATGTGCATGAGGTGGTACTGCAAGCTTATTCGTGTAAGGAAGACCCAAATCCTTTATCGTATATCTTTCTAACAGTGGACTATTGTGGAAGATAATGGGTCCAGGAAGCCTTGCGGGACCAAAACTCAAATAACTACATTTTGATGGAGAAAACTCCATCTGCCATGTAGCGCTTGAACTTGAGAAAGTGCGCAAGTCTGCGTTTACTTTATCAACACAAGTACTGGCCGTGTCCTTAGAAAATGAGTATATACACTTTAGGTCATCAGTATACATGAAATTTCCCGAATTATTTAGCATTGTTGAAATTTCCTTTATGTTAAGAATGAAAAGGAGGGGACCTAAAACCGTGCCTTGTAATACACCACTCGTGATCGGCTGCAGCATCGAGTAGCTTTTGCCTACTAAAACCTTCTGGCTGCGGTTAGATAGGTAGGAGGCAATAAAATCGAGGAGGGGAGGCCTGATGCCTAGGGCTTCCAGTTTCACTAAAAGGCGGCTATGAGGCACCTTGTCAAAAGCTTTACTAAGGTCAAAGTAAATCCCAACGAATGATTGCTGTTCATTACGCATTGACGTAAGCAGGTTAAGGAATGTCAAGTGGCAGGTTTCGCATGATCTTCCAGGTAGAAATCCATGCTGTGAGGCACTTTATAGTTTATTTTCTACACAAAAATCAAGAATTTGATTAAAAATGATCTTCTCCAGAAGTTTGGCTAGGGCCAGGGTTTTATGACCACCTCCGTAGTTATTTACGTCCGAACGAGATCCTGACTTAAGGATTGGAAGAATAAAAGATGTCTTATATGAGTCAGGAAAGAAACCGTTTAGAAGATAAGCTGAGAATAGATAACTTAGCAATCGGGGGGAAGCTGAATACTCTCTTGATAAGTGAATTTGGAAGGCCGTCAGTTCCCGAGGAGTGCGAGTTTTTTAGACGGATAATGTGCTTACGAATTACTTCTATGGAGAAATCTATGGTACTGATAGTATTGACTGAGCATGGCTGAAACGACGGGACCGGTTTAGATTCCGGCGTAAGGTGCTTTGCAAAGAACGCATTGAACAGTTCAGCCTTCTCAGACTCATCTTGCACAAAGTTTTTATTTTCATTCAGAAAAGGCGGGATTTCGTGACCTCGTTTAGCGGAGGACCGACGATGGAACAGTTGGGCAATCGATTTTGCAGAGTTTAACTCGCTGAGTGCGCAAGATTCCCTCTGTTTGTCACGTGCAAGACGAATCTTAAACGCTAATTCTAAAATCTCTGCGATTCTAAGGTGCACAGATAATGAACTAGTTGACTGGTCTTTCAACTGTCTTTGCAATTTCTTTAGTCTAGACAAAAGAAAAATGAGTAACGGTGGGGTCCAAAGTATAAGGCTTAACATTTTTGATCGGCACAAATTCCGAAATTCTATTTGAAATTGCCGTCATTAAGTCACCGAGGATTGTTACACTGTTCGTGGAGGAAAGCTCCTGCCAGTCTAGTGAGTCCATAAAGTTGTTAATTAAATTAATATCAGCTAGGTTAAACGCACAGTAGGTACGAATGGTGCTAGCCTTTTTCGTAGAAGCAAGCGGAAGGCAACAATGGATCAAAGTATGGTCACTTGGGAAGAGGTTCTGATTGTAGTCAACGAAAATGGGGGAGATGTCATTCGTGAAAATTAAATCTAAAATATGCTGATTCCTTGTTGGGGAACAGACCAACTGAGACCAGTTTGAAAAATTGATGGTATCTAGGAAGGGCTGAAATCTGGATGGACAACAGTTCAATGACCAATCAATTTCGGGAAAGTTGAAATCCCCAGCGATAACTTTAGCATCAAAGGCGGACTCCGAAATCAGCCTAGATATTTCGCAAAGCTTTTCATCATCTTCCGATGATGAGTTAGGTGAACTATAAATGCATCCAATAATCGCCTTTTGACGAGGAGACAGGATAAGGGATGCAAAGCAGTAATTGCCCGAGAAGGACTCAGCATCTAGGTCAAACTTGAAATGCTTAAAAATAGCTTTAATATAGAGAAGACAACCGCCACTACGTTTACTAGGGCGGTCTTCACCGTAGAAATCATACTCGTCTATTATGAGTAAAGCATCAGAAATTAGTGGATGGGTCCACGACTCTATAATGCATATAACATCTGGCTTCAGCTCGAACGCAATAGCTCTAAGTTGAGCCATCCTATTTAAAACAGATCTTTCATTAAGCAGGATGATATCTAGTGAACCTTGAGTAATCGAACTAGGGTTATCTTTATTTAGTAATAAAAATTTGGAGGTGGAAAATTTGGTTGGAAGTTTGGAGAATAGCCATCGACTGGAGCAGGACAATTAACATTAGAAAGCTGAGGGGGATAGCTAAAAGCTGCAGGTAGATAGCTCTGTGAGATCGATGGGCCATAGAGATTAGTGCCATGGTGCGCTTGCTGATAGTTACCGGGAAATTGGGAAGACCAAGACGGGAAATAGAGGCTGGTGGGCGAGGTAAGGTAACTATGAGGATTGAGCGGTGGAAAGCTTGGCCCAGTATGATACTTGTGATAAGTAGGGTAACCTATATGTTTGTTATCTTCCTGTTGTTTAGGCTTAGTAAGTGTTTGGGAAGGCTGCATGCTCGTGGTTGAGTTCCGGATCCCACCCTTTCGACGACATGAATTGGGTGATTAAATCGAAGGTTTTGGAGGACTCTGATCGAGTATCGAAGCTGTTGGTCTACCTGACATAGAGGGCTTTTCAGAATTTCTAGGAGGGCTACCAGAATTAATAACTATGGCAACTGGGGAAGCATCTACGTTGAAAGTAGACGGGGATGTCTTGTGACTTGAGGGGGATGAGACAGTTGCTGTACTGGGGAGCTGTAATCTAGGTTTGGCAGGAATAAAAGTACATGGCTCGCCAAGCTTTCTAGGGCTACGACCAGGAACTTGAGCCGGTTGTGGTTAATTTACTATTTTATTAGAAGAACTTGACGCTATTCTTCGCTCCATTGGAGTGAGATCATGACAGAGGAAATACATTGTATTTCTCAGATATTTGGCAACTAGCTTTTTCTGTTTAAAAATGGCGTCTATTTCAATGAGTGAAAATAGCTTGACTAAAATGGGTGGGTTTTTACTGCGTGATGACAGTCTAATAGCCTCTGCTTTTTTATAGTTAAATCCGCAGGAGCAGAGGAAATGCATTGCAACGTCCATTGGCCGAATTGATTTCGGAACGTTTTTCAGAATAAAATTGTACGACCTTTTGGTCTATCCTGTGACTCACTTGCGACCAAATTAACGAGAGTATCTAAACGTTTGCATTCCTGAGAGGAAACTGCAAAGATATTCCCATCAAATAGGATCCCAAGGATTGAGAAAACTGACCCAAATTTTAACATAAACTCGCTGCAATTTTTCATTGCAGACAAATCTATTTGCTCGGCAATCAGATCAGGCTGAATACTGATGTCAGGCTGAAGACTGATATCAGTAATTATATTTGCCTTTCGCAGACACCGCTTGGGTCTGGAATTGTGTGGCTTCCTACTGAATGAAAGTGTCGCATTCATACTTTTCGAAGCAACAAGTAGATTAATCACGAAAGCAGTCGGGAATTCAGAATAAACTTACTGTTTAAGCTTATATAAGTTGCTGAAAGCAAGACAGATGGTTAACATAATGCTAGGTAAGCAAGCAGAGACCAAACCAACAAAGGGAATGGAAGCAGATTTTTCAAGCGTAAGAACTGGTACTTACGGATAATTTATATAAGAAAACGAAAGACTAATAGTCGTATCTTCTCTTAGATAAATCGATTTATATAAGACTGATGACTTAGCTGAAATTTCGAAACCAGCGCTCGACCTTAAATACTTTAGATCCAAGTCAATAAGCGTTATTTCAGACTGTTTTCGCACGCTTCGGCTGTAAACTGTGACTCCAGTTCAATGACTCGAGAAAAAAATCCCATTTTGATTCCGTCTACTGATGAAGTACGACACAACAACAAAATTTGCGACTTGCTGCAAGTACATTTGCACGTACAGTTAAAGCGATAATATCCAAAACCGTACTGGCGAAATTTAATCAGAATCCAAATAGTCCACGTTGGAGAGCAGAAATTATAGTTGTGTCAAGTCGGGCTCAAGGTGAAGGTCCTTGAAGCAAGGTTGTGAAGCAAGACGGAGACTCACAATCGCTCACAGCCCGTCAACCCCAGGCCATGGTTCCTTCCCAATTTCGAAGAGCTGTTCCCTGCTGTGAGTGCCAATAGCCTGACCTCCTTTCCAAACTCTGATCCTGCTCCTACTGCCAACATTATCCCTCCATCTTCTCAACAAGCACTGAAATGGCATATGAAATTGCCGTCGAAGTTCAACGCAACCAAATTGCCTCTTTCACACGTAGTCAAGATGACCAATCTCCTACCAACATGCGCATGCAAGTCACAAACGTCCCTTCAACCTGACACACTTATGCCAGCCACAGCCAACCACACTGTTTGCAACTCTTCCGTTGGTATGTACCTCCTTTCCCAACTTTTACTTATCCTCCTTCATCCGTTTTCTTTTATGAACAAATTTCGGTCTAGAAGGGGGGGGCACATAAAGTGGTCGCTGCAGCCCGAGGCTCACCTAACTCTTGATGACAAAGACAAGGACACTCAGCGCAGGACGTTGTGCGAATGTTCTTTTTGGCCTGCCTCCGAGCAGATGCAAACTGGCGCATGAGACACTCACCAGCCTCACCAGTGGCTACCTTCGTGTGCTCCAACCAATCAGCATTAAGGCCGCGAGACAGAGTGAGGATTCGGCAAACGCCCCCGATTACTGACGCTTGACTTACTTGGCATTCTGCCCCCTCACGAGGTGGACGCGCAGCCGCTGCTCTCTCACATGGCTCTCACGGTCGAGCACCACGCCAGACCGAGTCAATCTTCCTATGAACTATTTTGCAACTCATTCTGTAAGCACTATATTGTTCCTACTGCTCTTGCTTTCCAAGTCTTCTCTCGTCTTAGCAACCGGACCTGGAAGATCGCAGCCGTTAAGGTTCAACCGTCATAGCCTTAACACTTTACGATGTACAATCCACAAGACTCAGTAAGCATGGTTGATATCATTAGAAGATGTGTCATTATCGCGCACCTATGGCAGCAGAATCCTTGTCCGTACAGCTCGGAAGATCAGTTTGAGAGTGCGGAAGCCAAGACAAGTAGAGCTTCACATAGGTCCCCAAACATACACTTATCTGAAATAGCTAAACCTAGATTCAGCTTGCTCGTTCAGATCGAGGTTATATGATCCCTAGCGATGTCTTAGTGTGAACGCTGACAAATGGTGGCATCAGTTCTAGCATGCGTACATCTACAATTCTTGTTGAAATTGTGCAGATATAAATTCCGTGCTGACTTAAGCCAGCGTCATTTCTGATTTACAATACAGATGGAAATAGTACGAACGAACACATCAATCAGCTGCACCCTATTCTAGCTACATTTTCGAGTAGCGGTTAGCAGAACGAGACCTGATATTAAGGATCAGGCTAGACACCTACTATAGTTGAGTGAAGGTAGGCAGTGTTTACGGCTCTGGCCACCCCTCTCTCTGCGCGGTCATCTGGAATTTGTCTTGTCGCCGTTTAAATGCAATTGACAGGGTTCAGAGTGAAGTAGACAGCAGCGCGTCTACTTTCACCATAATTGGCCACAGTCACCATCCCTGCTCTCGTGCATATGGTTAGACATCACCAATTACGGTGGTCGAACTCACATAGTATGCCTTACAACACAAAATCCGCTATATCTGTGCGGCCTTGGCGGAAATTTGAGCTGCGTGAGGTGATAATGCAAGCTTATTCGTGTAAGTGAGACCCAAATCCTTTATCATAGATCTTTCTAACATTGGACTTTTTTGGAAGAAAATGGGTCCAGGAAGCTATGCAGGACCAAAACACATGAAACTACATTTGGATGAAGAAAACTTCACCTGCCATGTGGCGCCCCAACTTAAGAGGGTACGCAAGTCTGCGTTAACTTGATCAACGCAACTACTAGCCGTGTCCTTAGAAAATTAATCAATGCACTTAAGGTCATCAGCATAAATAAAATTTTATGAGTTATTTAGCACTGTTGAAATTTCACTGATGTAATGAATGAAAAGGAGGGAACCTAAAACCGTGCCTTGAAAAACGCCCCTCGTAATCGGCTGACACATCGAGTAACTATGTCCTACTAAGACTTTCTGGCTGCGGCTAGACAGGATGGAGGCAATGAAATCGAGTAGAGGAGGCCTGAAGCCTAGGGCTTCCACGTTCCCTAAAAGATGCCAGTGCGGCTCCTTGTCAAAAGCTTTACTGAGGTCAAAGTAAATCAAGATGACGGATTGCTGTTCATTAGGACGTACAGTAACGAGGTAAAGGAATGCGAAGTGACAGGTTTCGCATGATCTTCCAGGTAAAAATCCATGCTGTGAGGCACTCAATAGTTTATTTTTTACACAAAAATGGAAAATTTGATTAGCAATGATCTTTTCCAAACGTTTGGCTAGGGCTGGGTTTTTATGAACAACTCGGTAGTTATTTACGTCCGAATGTGTTCCTGACTTAAAGACTGGAAGAATAATAGATGTCTTCCATGAGTCAGGAAAGAAACCGTTTCGAAGATAAGCTGAGAATAGATAACTTAGCAATCGGGGGAAGCTGAATACTCTCTTGATAAGCGAGTTTAGAATACCGTCGATTCCCGAGGAGTGTGATTATTCAGACGGATAATGTGCTTATGAATTACTCCTATGGAGAAATCAAGGGTACGGATAGTATTGACCAAGAATGGCTACAACGACGGGGCCGGTTCATATTTGGTCGAAAGATGCTTTGCAAAGCATGCATTCAACAGTTCAGCCTTGTCAGACTCATCGAGCATAAGTGTTTTATCTTAATGCAGTAAAGGGGGAATTCGTGACCTCGTTTAGCGGAGGACCGACGACGGAACAGCTGGGCAATAGATTTTGCAGAGTTTAACTCGCTGAGTGCGCAGGATTTTCTCTGTTTTTCACGTGCAAGCCGAATCTTAGACGCCAATTCTGAGGTGCACAGATGATGAACTAGTAGATTGATCTTTCAACTGTCATTGCAATTTCTGTAGTCTAGGCAATAGAAAGTGAGGAACGGTGGGGTCCGAAGTATAAGGCTTAACATGTTTTATTGGCACAAATTCCAAAATGCTATTTGAAATTTCCGTCATTAAGTCACCGCGAATTGTTACGCTGTTCGTGGAGGAAAGCTCCTGCCAGTCTAATGATTCCATGAAGTTGTTAATTAAATTAATATCAGCTAAGTCAAAAGCATCATAGGTACGAACGGTGCTAGGCATTTTCGTAGAAGCAAGCGGAAGGCAACAATGGAGTAAAATGTCGTCACTTTGGAAGAGGTTCTGATCGTAGTCAACGAAAAAGGGAAAATGTCGTTTGTGAAAATTAAATCTAAAATATGCTGATCCCTCGTTGGGCAACAGACCAACTGAGACCAGTTCGAAAAATGATGATGCCTAGGAAGGGCTGAAATCTGGATGGACAACAGTCCAGTGACCAATCAATTTCGGAAAAGTTTAAATCTCCAGTGATAACTTCAGCGTCAGAGGCGGACTCCGAAATCAGCCTAAATATATCGCAAAGCTTTTCCTCATCTTCGAATGATGAGTTAGGGGGATTATAAATGCAGCCGATAGTCAAGTTTTGAGGGAGGGCCGAATAATGGATGCAAAGCAGTAATTGCCTGAGAATAACTTAGCATCTAAATCGAACGGAAAAAGCTTAAAAATAGCTTCAATATAGAGAAGACAACCGCCATCACACTTTCTAGAGCGGTCTTGATGGTAGAAATCATACTCGTCTATTATGAGTAAAGCCTCAGAAATTAGTGGATGGGTCCACGACTCTGTGATGCATGCCCAACCCTTCCAATATAAAACACACACTCAAATCCCACCTCGCACAACACAATAACCTCCGATAGTTACACAATGCCATCGAAATCCATCACTATCATCAAAAACCTTTCCCAATAATGCACAATTCGCCACAAATAGTCCAACACCACCATATTATACACCAATCACACAATTTCCGCACATGAGCCCTCAACACAATCAAACAAGTAATAGGAATGCATTTTTGCACAACAGATTCCAGCTTTTGTATCCGACACCATAAGTGTTGCTCTTATTAATGCTAGATCGATAGTAAACAAAGTTCCACGACTTAGGACTTTTATTGATACATACAATCCCCATATAGTCTTTTTAACAGAAACATGGGTAAACGGATCAACCTCCAAAGCTTCACTTTTTATAGCAAACTACACCTTCTATAGACAGGACCGTGCTAATAAACGAGGAGGAGGTTGTGTAATCTACATTAAGTCTACCATAGAACAGAGTGGCTTTGAGGTTCTACAGGAGACGTTCAATGGTGAAGCGTCTATACGGAAGATGCGATGTACTCAGCTGATTTCTGTAATGCTCCTGTTGGGGTCGAGGTTGTGGGATAGCCGGTATACACTGCGTAACGTCGAATGCCGGTGGTAAGTACGGTCTAAGGCAGGTCTGAACGGAACTGTCAAAGTCATCACAACGCATGCATACGATAGAAGACGGTAAGTCTGTCAAGAATGTTAAGCATGTACTAAGAGCAATAGGGGGAGAATATCTAGGGGAAAGGGGGTGTACATGAGGACAAGTTACCGCGTCTGGATAGAGAGTGTTACTGTCGAACAAGCTACATAACCGGTGGGGAGCACAGAGCACGTTGCAACTGCAGGTAGAGGATTGGAAGCCGGAGTCGTTGGATGGGCATAGTTTCAGCCAGTTGGAAACAGGAGAGCCTGTATAGAACGCCTTATAGAGCTAATTCTGGGACTGCGGGAAGGGTCGGCAGTTGAAAGGAAGGGACACCGGTCATTTTCACTCACTCACGAGCTTCACATCGTCATCCCAGGTTCGCGCGTAAACAAGTCCCACCTCAGTCGAACAAACCCATTCAGTTTCATGGGATCGTTACATTTCTTCGACTTCAAACTGACCGCGGCTTAGTCCACCTCAGTTAAAGGACATGGCAGTATTTCCAGAACCCAAGTATTCTTACTATAAAACCGTAACACGCACAATGTATAGTTATTTTATTGAATGTTTTTTCTAGTATTGTACCTTAAAATCACGTTTTTTCACTTAAAACAAACTCCTTATTTCGCACACTATTGACCTAGCAAAAGACCAAAACAGAAACAATAGTAACTGCGAAAGAAGGAGTTTGGGTTAGGTTTTTTACCTGCCTTACGGTGTTTTTGACGGCGCAAAAGATGTGCTTTACAAATAAACCTCATTAAACCTTATTATCCAAGACCCTTAAAAGCATTCTAATTGGATGTTTGTACACCCTTCAGGAATATAGAAATGATGACAAGGGCCTTACAAATCTACAAGATATTCTATCAAATACCCAAACCGAATATAAGATAATTGCAGGAGACTTAAAC
>JAYGXS010000001.1:61561880-61611509 GCA_036362985.1 Ligula intestinalis
AAATAGTCCACATTGAACGAAATTTTCTTTGGCCGGAAGTAGTCAGGCGGAAAACTTAACCAAGGTCAACCGACTGGTTCTAGAAGATACCACAAGCAATAGTGGCCGCTGCCTCGAAATCTATTATACCAATTGTCAGAGTCTCTTCAATAAACTTGACGAACTCAAAACAATAGTATCTGAGCAGAAACCGCATATAATTGCATTAGCAGAGACTTGGCTGACCGAAGCAATAGGGATCAGCGAAGTCACCATTGAAGGCTATCAACTGTTCCGCTGCGACAGATCTCAACGTAGGGGCAGAGGAGTGGCACTTTATGTAGCCAATGAAATTTCCTGTTGACAGAGGGAAATCGCAGACATAGCCCTACGACGATATGAAATAATTTCATGTAAAATTAAAATAAGGCAACATCCGGCACTCAATGTAAGCGTTGTTTATCGGCCTCCCGGCTCCAGCGAAAGTGACGACGTAGAACCGCTAAGTTCACTGACGGTTATCTGTAAAATGGAAAATCTATTACTCCTGGGTGATTTCAACGCTCCTGGCATCGATTGGATGAGGCCTGGAGTAAAGGCCGCAGCAGCACCTTTCAATTATCAACTACTTCAGTTTTCTTTGGACGAATATCTCATTCAACACATAGACTTCACAACCCGACTGCGAGAAAGCCAAAGATCAAATTGTCTAGATCTTGTTTTTAGTAAAAAAGAGGGGATCATGAGGGAAGTGAACTCACAACCGCCACTTGGGTTAAGCGACCACGTTACTTTTACCTGCGTGTGTTACCTATTGTCTCCAAAATTGCAATTTAGAGGCGCAGAAATATTTGGAAAGCCGATTTTGAAGAAATGAGACGTACCGCTTCCGTAGAAAACTGGTTACCCAGTACGAACGATACAAATGAATTATGGCAGCATATCCAGGGGACTGTAGAGCGCTTAATTGAAGTCAATTGCCCAATGAAAGTAATAAGACCATGTGCCAGACCTCCATATGTCAACCAGCCGATAAAAATGGCCATGAAGAAGAAACAAAGGTTGTGGAAAATGTACGAGCATCTTCAAGATTCAACATCACTTGCCGAATATAAAGCGCAACGAAATATATGCCGTAAGGAAATACGAAATTCTAGAACTGCCTTTGAGCGTCAACTTACAACACAAGCCACAATATGTCCAAAGAAGTTTTATGGATACATCCTTAGTCAAAGGATGTACCGGGACGACATTGCAACTCTAAGGGATAACCTCGATAACGTAGTAACGGAAGGACAGCGGAAAGTAGAGTTACCGTCGGGGTTTTTCAGATCAGCGTTTACGATGGAATCCCCCGACGATAATTCGGGAGTAGAAGTGGGCGAAGGTACAGCCGTTATTGAAACTGTTACCTTTTCTGTCACAGACGTAAGACATGTCCTCAGTCACATCAAACCAGACAAGTCTCCTGGGCCGGATGGGATCCCTGGACTGATACTTAAAGAACTGTCGACCGAGCTATCGGTGCCTCTTTCAATTCTGTTCGAGCTTTCCATGCGATTAGGGGACTTGCCTTTGCAGTGGAAGACGGCCAACATCGTATCGTTATATAAGGGAGGTAGCAAGATGTCTACAAACAGCTTTCGGCCCATAAGCTTGACTTGCCTCTCCTGCAAAATGATGGAGGTCCTTGTGAAGCAGGCCATACTAAGATTTTGCGATGAAAGTGACATCATACAAAATTTTCAACATGGCTTTCGGCGAGGGCGCTCCTGCCTTTCAAATTTACTGACTTCAATTGAGGCCTCGACAAGTGCTTTAGAAGAGGGCTTCGAAGTGGACGTAGTGTACATCGATTTCCGCAAAGCCTTTGACGGCGTGCCCCATCAACGCCTTTTACACAAACTGAGCGTTCTTGGCATCAAGGGAAATATTTTGGACTGGATCAGGTCATTTTTAGTCGGTCAAATCAACGCGTTTGCATCGGGGAGGATAAATCGGACTGGGTTGACGTAGTTAGTGGGGTTCCTCAAGGCTCCGTTCTCGGTCCTCTACTCTTCATTCTCTATGTCAATGACAGCCTTGAAGAACTGGACTGCGGGTAAATCATTTTCGCCGATGACGTTAAACTCAGGCAGGTCATTAAGCGCCCAAGCGACCGAGATGCTCTGCAAAATAATAGCTGCAAACTGCAGACGTGGTCTGAGAAATGGCTGCTGGATTTCAATGTGCAAAAGTGTTCCGTACTCCACCTGCGTCCAACAAACTACCCTATCCCCCAGAGCAGCAGGACATATCACCTGAAAAACATCCAAATTCCCGTAGCATCTACGCAGAAAGACCTAGACATTTGGATACAGAGTAATCTGAAGCCCTCATTACAGTCTGTCAAAGCTGCAAATAAAGCCACGGGAGTGCTGCACGCTATCAAAAGGGCGTTTCTAGCCTTCGATGAAGATCTCTTTGGCAGAGTGTACGGCACATTTGTTCGACCACACCTAGAGTATGGCATACAGGCGTGGCGGCCATGGCTAGCAAAGGACACAGCATGTCTGGGGAAAGTGCAGCGTCGGGCTACAAAGCTAGTAAGAGGTCTAAAAAACCACACTTACATAGATAGACTGGCATGCCTAAATTTATTCCCTCTGCATTACAGGCAACAAAGAGGGGATCTTATCCTCGCTTACAAGATAATAAACGGTCTTGAGAAAGGATTACGCTTTGAAGACAGGTTTCAGTGTCACCTCTCGCCTCATCTCCGTGGGCACACAATGAAGCTGCGCACGAAAATGTCCAAGCTAAACCTCCGCTCTGAATCCTTCACGCAACGTGTCATACAACAGTGGAACAACCTTCCACAGTCAGTCGTGGAGGCAACTTCCCTTCAAATGTACAAACAACGCTTGGATAATTGCATGCGTCCCCTCTCCTCTCTCCAAGTCTGAACTCTGAAAACCAGACATATATTGTAAAAAACAATGCTACTCTCCTCCCTCCAAGTCTGACATCTAAAAAACCAGACATATATTGTAAAAAACAATGCTTTTCACTGTTTGCCAATACTATGCTAGTAGTGGTAAATTTACACGTGCTAAATAGGGTTTTCAGAGGCATTGCCTATTATCCTCACCAAATAAACTGAAATAAACTGAATGAACAAAAAAAATAGAGCTGGATTTTTCTGAGTTAACCTGTATATGCCTTGGTTTCCCCTCTTTCAACTTCATCCGTTGAGCTGTACGGGCTAATATGCTGCTGCTATAGGTACGTGCCTGTGCCAGAGGTACTAGAGTCGGCACGGGGTTCAGATTTTCTCAATGCAAACAGGTGGTGAAGTAGTACTGGGGCTAGCACTGCTGACGTCATTTGTCAACGGTGATGCGGACTAAGCCATTACTAGGGCTCATATCCCTTTCATCTGAACAAGGAATATTCATCTGTGTTTAAAAATTTGGGGCAAGTACATGATTGGGGGCGTGAGCAAGCTGTGCTTGACTTGGTTTCCGCACTATTACCTCGACGACAGTAGTACTGCTGATTGGAAATAGGTCTGGGGCTGTGTTCCCTTGAGCTCCAGAAAACTGTTGTTGAAAGTGCTATACCTATGCTAGGATGCTTATTCTAGTGGCCATATTTGCTCCAGAACTAATAAATTGATTAAGGGTCTACGATTTGGTTAAGCATAAAACATCAGACGGAAGCTCGGAAGAAACGGCTTATGTTAAGACGTTTTATTTACACCCGTAATTGCGGAGGAACTACGGCTAAGGATATTTCGAAAAAAAATTGGCAATGGACAAGTAAGGTGCAAACGAATAATATTTGATAAATAACTCCAGATTGGCCTGGATTTATTACAAAGAGCAAAAAATTTAATTCATCTTAATTGATGAAAAATATCTTACTGATATAATGGAGTTCATACGACGTGACGGGGGGTCTTTTACTTCCGCTCATGTGTAGTCATAGTCACACGTGTACGAAAAGTCTACAGCAATATAAAAGGAAACTATAGTCTCTTCTCCGGTTGTAAAATCCCTCACTGGCTGCTCGGTAAACGGTAGAGTCAAAATAACAACATTCCTTAGGGGTAAAATCAGTGGTATTTCCATTGAATGAGTTCCTAAACATGGAAAATACTGATCTGAACTTCAGCATACGCACATGTTTCTTTAAGTCAGAGAGGGTGAGCTGTTCAACTGTAACAGAGGATTGCATATAAGCATTAATACTGTGAAAACTACGTGTAACCAAGCAACAGTGGGGTAGGGAATTAGAACCGTGAAACTGATGTATGTCCATATCCCCTAGACGCCTGATTTAAATACATAGTTCAAATAACGTCATGAGATTACCAGAAAATAAGGTATATAGTTAGAACGAAGGTCAGCGCATGAAAAATGACCGAAAGCTATTTATACGGCACTTACCATTGCTTATCCGACAAGGTGTTATGTTAGTTTTCAAAATAAATGTGCTTCATAATTGGCATTTTCTATGACTAGCTGATGATGAATAATAAGTTAGCGCTTGTCACGCGAGTCTTTGTTGGCTTTGGCGTTAATCCGTTACTAAGCCATCGAATGTGGATAGAACGATTAAGATAAAAAGACGAGAACATGGATTCATCCAAGCTTACACCGAGTGGCATGAATAAACTAGTAATGTTTATTCGGAAATTCATTTAAGTAATTTGTCGGGGACGAAACACTTCAGTAAGCATGACCGTATGTATTGTGTTAATCGGCTACGGCATATCCATCGCGTCGTAATCATAATGCTTAAACAGTTATGCGAGTGGAAATTTTTTATATTCGAATATCTGACTATCTTAACTACTAACTTATGAAAGGAAGTTTTATTTGCCATGCAAATCGTGTGTTTGAATTTGCGCGAAGATTCAAATGACCTCGACGGCTTTACTGTATTGTGATATCGTGCTTTACAAACGAGTCACTTTATTAAAGGAAGAAGGCTTTCACCTTTGAGCTCCCTACGAGAAAAATATGATTGTGCACATAAGGCTACCGTGGCTTGTTTTATGTAGCATGTATCTAACGAATTATGGAATGATTCCGCTTGAGAAACTCACTGATCAATTGGCACTGTATGAATTATTAAGTCCAAGTGAATATAGCGGAATGGAGAATACAACCCATTTGCTTTTTATTTGGTCAGCATTCACAAGGTAAGGTCACACAGACATTGTGGCGTATTTTGCCCCTAATTAATTGTTTTCGATGTGCATACTCGGCAATTGTACCTACTTCTACTAGCAGCTGTTATATGGCCATGGTCATGCATGTAAACACCCTGACGTTAAGCTTTAGCTAATTCGGGCTCAAAGTACAAAATAAAAATAGTCTAGAAACATTAAGCATATTTTTTTCCAGGTTGCAAGTACAGATTAACTCTGAAAAGATACGCATACACCTTTATATCATTAACGTAACCAACTTTATATTGTACGATTCAAATAATGTCTGCGTTTCGTAATCCTCGCACCATGCACTTCTTTAATGCTCAACAGTAAAATATTAGGTTAACGTAATTGTAGGCATGCAATATAAATGCATGCATTTAAATAACATGCTTAAATGCAAGTATTAGACGAACTGTCAATTCTTTTAGTCATTAAAACGTTCAATGCATTTTGAGTATTTAAAGCGATAAATAAATAATTAGCTTTCTAAACAAGACCGTTTCGATACAAGCTATTTGCTTTTTCCTGCCAACAATGAAAAAACAAACTCTTAGATATGTGCATGCACTCTTGCTAGCCACCGGCTTGAGTTCAGGAAGATGCGGGTAAAAATTGACGATCGAGAATACAGACTGGAGTCAAACTGCAGTACTTAGAAAAGCCGCTGATAGATAATGATTACCACAGCTAAACAAAAATCATCTTTTGTCTCAAAATTGTAATATGGTGTGCAATTTTCTCTGTAGTGTTGATAATACCGCATAAGATCAACAGACCCAGTGGATACGTAGCACATTTTACAGACCATAGCAGACCACGAGCAACTCGATGTCATCCAAATAAACAGCATTTCATAATCATAGACTTTGAATATCACTTCTTCACCATGTATTGTCATCTTTAAGTAAGCTGCAAGTTACTGCAATATATTTGGTTAGTAGATTTGCAACTAAATGGGTTGAAGCAGACGGGAATCACAGACAAATATTCGTGAGCACAAATTAGCAGCGAAGAGAATAGGTCCTAAATCTAAAGCTGTTATACATATTGGAGGAACTGTCTATTCTCTTAACTTGTCAAGAAGCACTCATGCAGTCACTCAGCGCATTTGTCTATGCAGTCATACACACATCCATGACAGTGGAATTCACTACGATGCCGACACGTCAGCACATTCTGCACCCCGCAACAACTGTCAACAGATATTCTATATCAGACCATAATATCAGCCCACTGTGCCTTGTGTGTTGCGTGGCTGACCACAGGTCTGGGAGTCAGACGACGGCGGTTTCTTTTTACCTTATAGAATTTGGTAATGCAGATTTAGCTAATAGGGAGCTATGCTCTCCTGCGGTGCGCTGAGATGGGTTCACCAGCACTGTAATATACTACGTCCACAACACACCAGCTGAGTTGGTGACCTGATTTTGGGAGTGGGGTAGACCTTGAGGCATGCAGCACAGCACACTGTCCGTACTATTAGCAATATGGCGCACTCTCAACTCCTACGATTCACTTGAAAGCGTAACTTGGAAGGCTACAAACTGGCGGCCTTACACAGACCGCACCGTCAGCGCAGTTAGTGCGCTTGTGCGCATTTACCAAATAGCAGACTGAGAAGGTCGACTAGAATAGGTTCTTCTTAATTTAGCCTTTTTTATTCTGAGCCATTTGGGATCCGAGAAATAGCTTCTGTTTCACTGTGCTTTTTTTGTTTATGGTAGCCAAAAGTGCTTTTTCTGCACCCTTGGCCATCTTTGGACATTTCGATTCTGTCTTGACACCGCGAAGAAATCGGAGAGTGGAACAGATTGTGAGGTATATGCTGCAAAAATCCATTTTCACTGCAATGTAAGGTCAGTCGCTGTGCTTGCAACATCACTGTTTACAGCACACGATGCACAGCGCCATTATTGGAGGTGGATTTGTCCGAGGTCAAAGCATTTTCGTTTTCACAAATTTTGGTTCAATTAAGCATCATGACCAAAGGAAAAAGAAGCATAATGTTGTTTTTTAAGCTTATATTTTCTTGACTGGCAAAAAAACTAACAACAACGAAAAATCGTAGAAGTTTGACTGCTCTTTAATATACTAAAAGCACCTTGCATAACGCGCAAACCTAAGCATTTTTAATCACAAAAGGTGTACGGAATACTGTGGACAATCTTGATGTCCACATACTTTGGAACGCATTAGTTGTCATTCGCAGGTATTAGCTTACTGCTTAAGACACGTTTAAGGTTATACATTCAAACTTAATTGATATATTTTAGACATTTTGAAGCTCTCCTCTGGCCTGCCCAAACATTTGTATCGCGTGACATACGAATTACAATCGCCGACGGCAAACAACTTCCAACCACGTCATCGCTGATTCCTACATTCTACAAAGGGAAGCTTTTGAATGAGGCTGCTTCAAAAATTGTTGCTCATGAAAACTTTAACGGAGAGATCTCTATGACCGTTATTCCAGAATTTGGGACACTAATCGTACAAGTAGGTCTCTTATTTAACATTTATATTTTAGTTCGCCTCCTTGGTGTTGCCCAGAAATTATTCGACCTACTTACTTATATACAGACTAGAGGACGTTAAACATCCCAATATGTAGGTAAAAAGTTATTTATAGTTCAGCTCCTTACTCAACGACATTATGCGTGCTAACTTTGGCCTCAAGGGTAAGTTCCGTTACCCTTTCAGGTGCATTTCACCTTGGCGAGCAGCCGGCAGACCAAACTAACAAGAAAGGCTGCGCATATAATATGGATTCTCGTTGCACATAATTTCGTCGTTTTCTGAAAGCTAAAACAGACTTATGCGTGTTCATATTTGTGATAGTCTATTTCTTGCACGTTAAACCAGCTGTAATACATTTACTTTTACTCGAAATTTGAGACATTTACATTACAACTCAGAGGCAGTTCATATGAACTTGACATGATTAATAAAACATGGTATCAAGTCGGTTAAAGTCACTTCCTGATAAGAAACTAGGAGAATATATAGGGTGAATAGTCTGGTCCTCAATTAAGTCAAAGTCAAGGACTGAAAAATTAACCTAGAGTGAAAAAATTCGCTACTAGACAAGCGCAAGCAGCCAACTTACTCGAACTGTCGCAGGTATGTTTCTGTGTCGTGCAGAAGGATCTTTGTTGCCGCGCCAGCCTCAAAGCCGGAGCAAGACACCCAGTTCCAAATCGGAATGTCATCAACTTTCCCTTGTTTGGTTGCACATATTTTACCCTATCGACTTAAGTAGTATGCATTTGCCCGTTGACCTTCGATACCTTTTTAATTCAAATATATTTTATGAACTACCAAATAGCAAATACCACCTTCCTTAAATGTTACATGTAAAGAAAGGTTATTATTTGGATAAAAAACTTTTGACTTATGCTGACTGTTAGTGTTGCAATCAAGGTTTCTAATCTGCGTGGGCTATGCATTCCGTTTAAGGACGACTATACATTTTCTTACGCTGGATGAGAGAAGTCAATTAGTCTTCATTACATTTTTAATATATATGTTATAAACTTCGTGATGCTTTTTTTATCGTTCAAAGAGAGCAACATATTTTTGTACGCGAGGATGAAGAGGTCATGGTGTTTTCATAAAATTTTGCAATAGACATGGATGATTGTGTACATTTTAATAGACAAAATGATAAATGATCGAATATGATTCAGGAACATTTCACGGTCATAAAAAGGCCCATACGTGCTTATTTATCTAAAACGACAAAATATATCTTTCGTGCCAAACCGTTTCATCAAGGTATTTTTTGTTTCCAATCAGTTATTGAATGCCAAATTGCATCTGAGAATCAAATGAATGGCCTCTGCTTGAAGTGTGAATGGGTGTAAACTATTCAAATCTCTTTCTTAGGTTTATCTTCGGAGAATATTTTGCGTACAGAGCGTTCAAGGCCGATGGCAGAGCACCACTTCTGTGGAGTCGTATTTGTTGCCGACTATAGTTTCTTTGAAGAAGTGTCTGGATACAAATATGCAGTAGTGATTGACCTACTCGTGATTTTCCGGGCTGTGCAAAATTCATATGGATGTTTAGGTCAAGCTATTTGATCACGTGAACGAAATCTTTTTGTCAACCGAATTTATCGGCAGTGCAGAATGGCCCTTAAAAGACTACGGAATGTTCTTACACTCGGTAAGGTCTTTCCCAAACCATGCATTTTCGAAATTTTTAAAATTTTATATCTTATATTCCTTGCATTAATTATCTTCTATGGGCTGATAGTGACTTCATTTGTGAACTGAGCGTACTTGTGATGTGCAGTTTATATTAATTGGTATCTGAGCAGCGTAACTTGTCACAGTCTAGACCCATTCTATGTAATTTAAACTCCACTGCGTAGATTCAAAATCCTTAGTCTGTCAGGTCGTTCACTGAGAGAACAAGGGCAATGGAATTTAAACCACAATATGCACGAAGCAAACAAAATTTAGTGTTATTTAGTAATAATGTGTAAATTTATGAGCTATCATGCATTAATGTATCTCCAAGTGGTAAGGATTTGTGCTGATTATTTAAAAAAATTACTACTTGGCCCGAGTGTTCTGAATACTTACTTTGACTTGATATTTTATGATTATTTTGACCCAGATCTCAATAGATACTAAGCGACACGCAACGAACTTGTCGAAACGTACGCCAGAAGAAATTTTGAATGTAGGGTTACCCTTTTAAAATAATGTTAAAGGGTTCTATTTGCGTTTTTTTCACAATGTGCTCTTATATCGTGTTCCATGTTTCCTAGGACTTAAGTCGCAGAGACCTACAAAAGGCCTGCCTGGCGCATCTATTTACCTTTTCCCCCGACCCAAATGGTATACTCAGATATACGTGGCCCGCATACCTCTCACCTGGTAAAGAAGGTGGCATATGTTCAGACCTCTGTAAGTTAACAACGTTTTAAGCTTCTGTTGCATGCAAAAACACTTCTTTTCAGTTTAGATATGTGCTACTTTCACTTAAAACGGCACATGCGTGGAAGCTCCTTAAATATCAACCGAAAGTATTCACAGAAGTCGACATAAACCAGCTAACTCGGATGACTAAAGGCAAACTTAAGCCTAAGATAAATCAAGCAAGATAGGGGCGGCATTTAATTTGCGTGGTTCATTATACATTTGACACCAAAATTGCGGAATCACTTTAGATTTAGTAACCTCTTTATAAATATGCAATATTCAATTTTTCGTGGCCTTTATCTTAGTTTAGAGAAAATAATTACTCAGCCAGCTCATTTTATAATTGTTCAGGAGGAAGTCACCTCGCGGTTAACATTTCTAACTAGCCTAACCATATCATCACAAGCCCGGGATTACCTAGTCAAAATCCCGGGGAAATAAGAGGTAATCCGGGGGCGGGGATTGGGGTTTCAACCCGTATATTACCATCGCCTTCATAGAATGTGCGCAGCGGGCCGTCTTCTTTCCGCCTTTTAACTCCCCTTTGCAATATCAATTTCCTCGTGTAGACCCCCGCAACCCTCAGGGTGCCCTCCTTCTCCCCACCCTAATGTTCTATGTCCGTGATTGCGACTCAAGGCAACCCCTCATGCAGTCTTTTGCAAAGAAACAGGGAAGACCGTTAAATATAGACAAACTTCTTATAACAGATATAAACGTAGAAGGTGAATATAACTAATTCCTGCATTTACAGTTTGTGTACTCATGTAAGTCTATGTACAAAACTCGGGGTAGATCGCGGAAGTCAGGGGCTCTGCCGATAGTCCTGGGCCTGAGTCCTGAGTATAATAAAATTTACGATGCAAACATATAACTTTGAGTCATAAGGATTCATAATCGGGCAGTGCTAATAGTTATTACATACATTTTAATTTAAGGAATTAAAGCTATTAAACTATAGTAACATTAATGTAAAAAGTATTCGAAGATACGCTTACTACCTACGTAGGCATTATAGGTACAGGCAGGCAGTACTAAAGGCCCTTATTAAATAATTATTTACGTAAATCGCACAGAGTACTTAACTGGAAGTAAACTTTAACCGCAGCGAATTTACGCTACTTAAGAAGTCACGGAAGGTGCCGGCAGGGAGTACTGACGGTACTTACTAAATCGTGAATCGTAAGCACTAGATTATATGTTTGTGCACAAAAACAAGCGTTGTGCACAATCGACAGTGCAGGCGGTTGATTTAAATTTTGAGGCAAAGTGGAAGAATTCTATAAATCGATTTATTCAAGAGAAGAAACAGCTTTCAGTCTTTGTACTTGTTACACAAATCATCTCCATTAGCATCGTTTTATTTGGAACCATGACAATTCCAAGTGCTCTTAGTGTAACAATACTGTTACTGGCAGGAGCAAGGCTGTTTTCTGTGTCCTATGTAACAAATGGGTACACATTTAATGTGCGAAAATAGCACCAGAACTATATGAAATCCTGAAGCAATATGACTCGAAAGGGCTCGTTCCCTTTTGCAGCACATACAAGGTAAGTTTTCTTGGCAAGGACGCGGTCGACACAAACACCGAGTCACAAGAGGCAGACCTAGTCCTGGAGCAGGATAGAAATAAGTCTGAAATTGAGAAGACGGACTCAGGCAAATCAAAACATTATACGAATACGCCACCGGCGACGGCGGCACCAGTGAAAAAATCCGAAACCTAGGAACACACATCTCGTACCTCATACAGCAGTAAACGACGACAACGCAGGATGGCAAACACCGAAAACGACAACCATAAGTACAGAGCCGCAGGGAGTGGCGAAGGATGTTCAATCGATCACCAAAGCATCGACTGAACAAAATGATCGAAAGAAGGTACTGCTGTTCTTTAGTGTTCCGGAATCCGAGGGGCTCGATGCAGAAACACGTGTTGAGCATGACTCAGACAAAATGAGCAGCATTATTCTAAAAATGCTGGACCCAAGCGATGGCCGAATATCGCGTGTTCAACTTTTCAGACTGGGTGCGAAGCCTACAGAAGGCGGACGGCCTAGACCACTTAGGCGGTCTTCAAGTCCGGGCAAACCCCAAAACTACTGCTAACCCGCGGCTGGATGCACTAAAGGCAGCAATATCTCGATGCGGGCAGATCTGTCGCCTGAGGACAGAATAAAACAGCAAAAGGCAGTCACAGAACTGAAACAACGTCGTGCCGAGGGGGATAATAACCTCCGCATAATAAACTTTCGGGTTGTCCAGAAGAGGAGACCCTTGTTCAAACCACTGCTACTAATGGCCCAGGAAGCTCTGATAGAGCTGTAGGCATTCTGCTAACAAATGCGCAAAGCCAACTTAATAAACTGGCTGAAATACAGTTACTTGTAGAGCAGAAGTGCCCTGCGATTGTTGCAGTGACGGAGACCTGGTTGTTCGAGTCAGTAAAGGGAAGTGAGATCGATGTACCTGGGTACCGAGTCTTCCGCTGTGACCGTAATAATAAGGTACATGGGGGTGTTTTGGTGTATGCTACTGAAGGCCTAGTGGCATCAATGCTAGAATGCGCACGCACCGAAGACAACCGTGTGGAAAAACTATGGTTGTCAGTCAAGGTCGCTACTGGTGCAACTACAACCGTGGGTGTTATATACCAAAGCCCTCAAGCTAACGGTATCAGCTGGTTGACTACACTCCAGAAGTATGCCAAAAGGTCACGGGTCTGCATTGTTGGTGATTTTAATTGCCCACATATCAACTGGTCTCATCTTATTCTTGAAGGCCCTGCCTCGGAGACGGAGAGCGCATAGCTAGAAATGGTAAACGAAGCTCATCTCGTACAACATGTTGTCCAGCCTACGCGGATAGCTGATTCGGGTATGGCCTCATGCCTGGACTTGATATTCACAAATAGCCACACAAACTTGTATGATGTAAGAGGTTCTGCACCCCTCGACACCAGTGATCATGCTACTGTCTTAGCAGCACTCCATATAACCGGATCGCCGTCAATGCGTAGATGCTACAAGCCGGTACATTGGAAGACTGATAATGACGAAATGAGACAGAGTGCTGTGAACCTATCCTGGGAACCGAGTAGCTCTGCCAATGTCGAAGAACATTTGAACATAATACGTGGAAACATTGAGCGGCTCTGTACAGACTTTGTCCCCCTAACGCTCTGTGGATGGGCAGCAGGTCACCCTTATAGATCGATGGCGGGACAAAACGCAAGTTGAAGGCCAGGAAACGTGCCATCAAGGCCCTCATGATCTTGAGAACAGCCGAAGCAAAAGCGACGTACAAAGCAATCAGAGATGAATGCAACCGTATGATGAGGTCGAAGAAAGCAGCGCACGAAGGAGATCTGGTTCAAAACGTTGATACCCAGCCCAATCGATTTTTTTCATTCCTGAAAAAAGAAAGTGGCGCAACCCCGGGCATTCAAGATCTCCACAATACACATGATGTGCTCCAAACAGATGCGTTATGTATGGCTGAACTCTTAGCTGAACAATACTTCACTGTCTTATTGTCACCAGTGTCCATACGTGAAGTTCTCGACATTCCTGACCGGACTGAAAGGGGCATACTAATTGTCATTGCAGATGTGAAGAAAACACTAAGTTGATTGATACCTACTAAGGCCGCTGGACCCGATAATCGAAATCCGAGGGTTATTCGCGAGTTTGCTAAGATAATCGCACCGAGCCTCAAATAACTGTTTCTTTCTACGCTAGCCACTGCCACGATACTGGATGACTGGAAGCAGAGCCTAATAACTCCGAGATACAAAGGTGGTGACAGTTTTCTGCCCCAGAATTATCGACCAGTCAGCCTGACTTCGGTGTTTGTGAAAGTTCTGGGAAACTTTATCTGCCGCGAAATCGATGCCCACATTGGGACATCCAAAATCCTGTCGATAGAACAACAGGGATTTGTCAAAGGCAAATCATGCACTACTAACCTCACGGTGGCACGCGAAGCTTGGTGCAACGCGAAAGAAAAATGACTACCGTTTCATGCGCCCTTAATCGACTTCAGCAAGGCATTAGAAAAAGTTGATCACGTGCTCCTTCTGACCAAGCTCAGTAATACGCCCATCCCAAGAGCTGTAGTCAAATGGATAAAAGGGTACCTGTTCGGTAGACAATGCTGCGTCAGGGTCGGTGAAGAGTGTTCTGTGTATGAGGCTCGGTGCTGGGTTCCAGACTATTTTCCATATACGTTTTGGATATCCCATCAAGACTTTCGTCCCCATGCCTTCTGTTTGCCGACGACCTCAAGGTACGGCGTGTTATACGTAGCCCTGAAGATACAATGACCTTTCCAAAATGAGCTTAATGTGATCCATGAATGGTCATTGGTGATAAAGATACCAGTAAACGTAAACAAATCACACTTGCTGATAATTGGGAGAAACCGAGACTACACACTCTATACAATGGGCAACATGACACTGGCCACTGTTAGGATTACTCGTGACTTGGGCGTTATCATTCAAGACGATCTCAAAACCCGAGAACAATCAACTCTGGTGAGCCGCAAGGGACTGACACTACTTTGGATGTTCAAAATAGCATTTAATTCCTGGCCCATGCAGTTATTCTGTAAGCTCATGTTCACATTAATCCGCCCGATCATGGAGTATGGATTTACCACTTGGTTCCCGTGTACGAATGGCGAGATGACCGATATCGAATATGTGCAATGGCTGAGGTCAAGAATGGTGCCCGAAGTGAGGAGTCTGACATATCCGGAGCGTTGTAAAGCACTGGACCTGTTCACCTTCGAATTTCGACGCTCCAGAGGCGACCTAATCAGGATGCACAGAGTGATCCCGGAGATAGCGCAGTACTTCAAACTGGCTGTTGATATACCTTTCGCACGGACAATGCTTCAAACTGGTGGTACAAAAACAGATGGCCTCCTGCAAATCTATCGACTCTCACCCTCGATGTTGTTAATGCTGACAAAGTTGCCGGGTTCAAGAAGAAATAGAACGTCGTATTTGAACAGTGATCTGTAACGTTCACGGGAGTGTCGCTGCTTTGACGGGGAGATTGGTGTAGCCTGAAAACTTTCTCTTGTCCGGTGGCTGCAAAGAAGGGGGTTCAATGGATCCGTGCACTACCCTCTATTGATAAACATGAAACACGATGACACGTACCGCGTCATCTGATTGAAACAGTATGGGACAGCCATCGGGCCAAACACGTTTATGAGGTAACTAAGTAGATTTTATAAATCAAATAAATCAAATTTTCTTACATTATCGTTAGTGTTCCGCACTGTTCTTTGGTCGCCTTAGCAGTGTCACGATCTGCGAAACCACTCTGTGACAATATTACCGATGCTTTCTTCTAAATAAGTTTGCGGCGTTCTATTCTGTTGGACAGCCTCTGCACGTGATAAAAATAATTTAAACGTATCACTTAACACTGTGTAAAGTTGGCTTTCGATGAAAGACTGCTTGTATTTTGAATAAGCCTATATTTAATTCAATTTTTATTAAAGGAAATATAGTTGAACGCCTTTTAACTGCCTATTGGTACACAGTATCTAAGAAATGCATCGGCACAGCCAAACATTTTAACGAAGTCGTTGACACAATTGTAGGTGACTACTCGCTTGTTTCAAGGAATATGCTCAAATGTGGTGATGTCAGTTAGCACGAGCCATCAGTGTAACTGAGCAAGAAGAGCAGATAGTGAAAAAATTCCTAAGGTTCGGCTCATAATTCAAAATGGAATGTCATTTGCGTTTTTAGGAGAAGAACTGTTGCTCGTAGGGGAAAGGTATGAAAACGATGACACCAGGATGCTTCCGTGAATGTTTGCGGCAGCCATGGGACCAATGGCGAGTAATATATACAGCCGAGGGCCATACAAGGAGGAAACCGCAGAGTCACGAGTACGTCCGCAAGAACCGGAGATGCGACCATGATACGCCCTTGCCGTGACAAGAGCAGAGGAACCCGCCACGTCGTCAGCAGTCGGTTTTTAGGTCGATACGAGAAAGGGCGAAACAGGGCCGCATAGCCTAGGACAATAGGCGCGATATATGCGACTGCAGACGCGATCAGCGCTGTTCGCATAGTGAGCAGAGACGTCGGATACCTAAGTTGGCTTAAAACGTATTTTAATTGAATAAATTAATACTACTTAAAATACTATTAGTGTATATTTATAGCACTTCAGTGTTTAGATTCGGAGAACTCAGTTGTGGCGGTACTCAGTTGCGGCGGTGCGGCGGTGCGGGTCAAGCTTTTTCTTGAAAGTGTCCACGGATGGGGACATGGCAATGTCTGCAGGAAGGGCATTCCAATCTCATTCACTTAAGTAAATATGCTACAACTAGCAGATTTGACAATAAAGGATATCATGTGCTTTAGGCATATTTATTTGTTTTGGTGGTGATGGTAGCGTATGTAACAGTAGTTAATCCTTCTCTCACAACTTTTCTACATATCTTGTATCAGTAGGTATGTACAATTAACGTCTGCTTTTTGAATTATATTTTCCTCACGTAGAGAGAACTTAAACGTTTGCAGTTTTAATCCGGAACGCTTGCGACTCACCAGCCTGTTTTTTTGGTAGATTACAGTGCCAGTTTTTACTCCTTTTCTTCAGGACGATTGATTCCTCGCGAAGTACCCCGGGCCTTCGGACTGATTTGCAGACGCTTTTGTGTATTCTTTACGCGTCGCATTTGTTCTTGTCAGCGAGCACCCGCATCGAAACCATCGTAGAACAGGAGTCGGGGTATTTGCTTATCATCCTTCCTCATCGGATGCCCGCTCCATTGCATTTTTATTAGCTTCAGCATGGTGTGAATCCTGGTGATTCCAGGTCGCTCCAGGACTTCCAGTGTCGGGATTCCGTCCTGCCAGGTTGGATTCAGTAGTCTGCAGAGGCAGCTTAGACAGAAGTGATTCAGCTTCTGGGCGTAGTTGGCATCGACGGTCGAGGTCTCCACTCCGCACAACGACGGTCGTTCAGTCTAAGGCAGTGGCGATTCCACACAGAGGCTTGCAAGCGGCTAAAGTCAAGACTACTTTTGAACATCCGTTGGGAAAACTCAGCATCATTTGACGTGTTCCGGGACAGTGGGCTTCCGAGATGGGAGAAGGTGTCTACAGTTTTAAGTTGGACGCCGTTGATATTGATTTGAGGATCAATATATCTAACAGCAGGTGGCGGTTGGTGTATGATTTAACTTTTTTTGTGTTGCTGGTGATTCCAATATTGGCACAGCCGCTGGCGAAAGGTCCATGCTGCTTTGCACGTCCTATTCTGTCAAGATTTGAAGGGCGCAGTCGTCCACTAAGAGCAGTCCGTGGACTGTGGTTACTGATTTCCGATTTGCGGCCTGTGTGTGTCGGTAGGTGAGGCGGTGCCAAATTGCTCTCTATCCGAAGTGGCAATGACCGTAAAACTGAAGGGCATGGGAGAGAGGACGCAGACCTGCTTCACTGCATTCGTCATTGCAAAATCTTCGGATGCCGTTATATTGTCATTGGCGCGTACCATAACGCCGTCGTGAAACTGATGCACCATGCGAGTGAAGCGTGCAGCGAAGCAGAATTTCTGCATGACTTACCACAATACGTCGCGATTCACAGTTTTGAAGGCTGTCGTCAGATCAAAGAAGGTCACGTAAAGGTGTGTTCGCATTTCAAGAGACTTCGCGTGGTTGGCGTGCGGTGAAAATAGTTTTGGCGGTGCCGCAACGACGAAAGCACTGGCTTTCCGGCAAGAGACGGATGTTGAGGTGGTTGAGGTGGATGCGAATGAACATTTTTCATTTGATATTGAGTGGAGCGATCCTTCTGCGATTGTCAAAGAATTGGCAGTTACATTTGCGTTTGATGAAGTGGACGCTTATGGCTTCTTTGAAATACTGGGACTTGTCGTTGACGCCACGTTGCCCTGAAGAGCGTTAGGAAATTGTTCATTAATTTGGGGCAGGGTTCGGCACAGATCTCATCTGATACGGATTATTTCCAATTCGGGGGGAGAGGTTGCTGCACGACCACAGTGGTTTCTTTTATATATGTCGGAAGACATAAGTGTCCAATTGGAGCCGTCGACAAATGACAACATCGGAGCAGGTGAAGGGTAGTTTGAGAACACTTTTCAAGTGTTCGGTCAAGAGCTTCAGAATTCGCGTCTTCTCAGTGTATAGGGTAGTGGGTAAGGTAGCTGTGAGAAGCCGAGCAGCTATTTTGACTGAAGACATGGGCAGTCTCGATTGCAGCGAAAAAAGGTCTTTCATTCTTTGCGGTCCACGGTACTTTAGATCTTTCGGCCTTCCGATCCATCCATTTCCCGCAATGGCTCTTGTACAAGGCAGACATTTCGCTAGAGGGGTTCCTTATTTGCATCGGTAAGGCAGTCAACATAAGTTTTGTGCAGTCGGTTCTTCTACGCAACGCTAATAGCTGCGTCGTTTTGGTAAACCCAGTCATAATTTTGGTGATGTTTGCGGTGGAGGACATTCAGGGTGGTGGATTTGACTGCGTCCCGTAGTTGACACCACCGGTTTCCTACGGAGACGTCCACGTCGGCTACTGGAAAATTGGCTAGACATTGAGTTAGCTCGTCTGTGAAATGGAGATAATGAGCAGACAAATTCAAAGCGACAATGTTCAATTAACCTCGTGATTGCTTACTTTGAGGTCTCCGGCGTGGCCAAATACGTTTCCTCATTATGGAGCTGACGAGGTAATGATCGTTCCATCAGTCAGCTTTCGAGAAAGCTTTTGTCGGCGGCACGTCCTGTTGGTCCCGCCATCGAACGAAGACATAGTATAGTAGATGCCCATGCGGAGAACGGCGAAGCATCTAAGTTACCTTTTACCGCACAGAAATGCCAAAAAAGCTGTTAGTCGGTATTAGGCGTTGCTCTTTTCAAATTCGCCGAATGAGCAGGCCATTGTCATTAAAGCCGTCGAAGGGACCCGATGTGGGCCCAGCAATCCTCTTCAGAAAGTATGGTTCGTGCTGACGCGGGCGTTGGAGTCACTGATAACAGTTAACTTTTCTGCCTTTGGCATCGTGGCCTGGAGGACAAACAGATTCTCGTAGAATCTGTTCTTTATCTGGTCATTGGAGGAGCGTAGACGCTGACCGTGTTGGCAAATTTTTCTCACAAATATTTTCGGTAATTATTTGTTCAACCATCTAGATATTGTGAAACGTGTGCGCAAAATGCCCAGCAATAATTTCTGTGGTATTTTAAAATCCCACTCAAGGAGATTCAACAGACATCTAGAAGCAAATGTTCGGTTTCCAGGTGCCGTTCTGGGTAAAGAAGACGAATCGCCAGATCAATAAACCGATTGACTGAGTTCTCATCAAAGGCCCAGGCTTCATTTAATTCTCGACTTGACTTGCTGCTATCCTGTCCATATGGGATGACCCATGGGTTGGCATTTTCCCCTTGAATTTCAAAAAAGGCATGCTCCAAGACTCCTTAGATTACTTCGGCCAATAATGCACTACCTCTTCTAACCTTACGAGTGTTTTAACATCTAAACATACAGTTTACCCGCCGAGTGGTCCCCCGATGAAGGTGAATACCGGATACACATCCTTTGCCGACGAAAAAGGTCAAAGGTTGTCGAGTGCAATAGGCATGCTGATTACAGCTCATGAACTTGATCATTCTTGGGGCGCATTTCACGATCCGGCAGGAGACGAGTGCACTCCCGGTGCTGCGAATGGTGGTCGGTATTTGATGTTTCCGCACGCCATATCCGGTTACAGTCTGAATAACTACGTAGGTTCACCTATTTATTGCAGTATTTATTTGCTCCGTGATTTTCACTGTTGTTGACGCAGAATACTCTTTTAAACTTGAAGGATTAATGTCACTGAAAATTACTAATTTGACGAATTAATCTAATGTCTTCAATTTACTGTTTTCCCTGTAGTGTTTGCAATAACACAGACGTTTGAAGATTTTTCAGCAATGGATACTTACTGAATCTATTCAAACTCTTACATACCTGAACGGTTTTTACGAAATGCTCTTTTTCTCTTGCGTCAGAAAAGTAATTTCGTCCAAGAGAGCCCATCTTCTTTGTACGAGACACATAAAAATCGAAAGTTATTCTCGCTATTTAAAATAATGTTTCAAACACAGAACTTGCTATGTACTCAAAACAGAAGGCAGTTTGTAGGCAGAATGTTTTATAGGCAAAACAGGACAGGTAAGCAGTTTGTGGCATAGTCAGATTAACAAAAGGGATTGCTGGTGGGGCTTAAACTTCATTGGCTGAAAGGTAGCCAGTCAGAATAGAGAACACGTGACGCATGTTAGCGAGCATAATTGCCTAGCACGAAATGTCCCGACATCACGTGCGGGCCTACATAGCAGAATTAACTCTCAAAATGCTATATTAAAGAAGATTTGCACTTTTTAGTTGTTTTTACTCTGTTAGAAAAATTTAATGCTCCTTAATTAATAGCGCAATTCGCCTAGAATCATTTCTTTGAACTTATTTGCATTCCAAAAAGGCTTCTTTGGTGGGTTTACTACTATGGATCCTACTTCTATTGGATAAGTGATCAAGTTTATTTTGAAATTTAGGTAAAAGCTAGTGCTGACGCAGTGTTGCACCAACCGGTAGTGGTCGTGGCCATTCAGATTTTAGAAGGTTGCATGTTGTCTGCCTGTCTTGAATGAGACTGTATTACTGCCACTGTAACTAATGAGTTTTTCCTATATAAACAATCTGTGATTGATGTTAAAAAATCCGCAAGAACTAAAAGCAGTGAGTCGTGACATGTAGGAGACTTGTTTGTCGACCCACAGTTGTTGTATAAGCGCATTTTAGTTCATGGCTCCATAGTTTATGGTGAGCCTTTGCCAAGGTAAAGTAATAAGGCACGCGAGGACGACATGGGTGGTCAAAGGCTCCAGAGCAATCGACACAAAGGTCCGACTCATCATTAAGCTAAAATTGCCGAAAATTGTCGACTTAGGTGCGGCTTGACCAGCAATCATCGCACGCTGTAGGACTTCCCCAGATCAAGTTCCGCTTAAAAAGCACACACGTGGTGACATGACAACTGCGTCCTTGAAAGACTGCACTGCTGACGCCATCACAACCCTTCCCTGTGATGACATCGATCAAGAAAACTTATACATCTTCACCTACTGCTAGTGCATGAGTAAATTGGATCGTCGCCGACGGCGATTATCGCCGTGCCTGCAGTCTACATTCAAAAAATCTACCTTACCATTATTTTACCATCAATATTTACTGCTATGGTTATTTAACTTCGGCATAGATCACAATTCCCCTGCACACATGTTAAAACGCATATTTCGAATGGATTTTTTCTAATAGTGTATGATACAAACGAACCAACTTGAAGTTCAGAAGTCAAAATCATTAGTTTAGTTTTTTTGCTTTCAATGCCTCATATAACCTTTTCAGCTGATTATTACCGGTGTCGACAGACGACTGCATACATGTCAAACGAGAGTTAACGGCAAGTTCTACAACGACAAAAATGTTTTCATCGTATATGGAGCGCGACAGATTGGCCGTCGCGAACGACGACGTTCATCGACCGTCTAACAAAAGGAGCGCAATACCAGTAACTTTCGTGGCATCTACTACCCCCTTCTTTTCCCGCCCACCTTGTGCTCCTGGCAAGACGATGTCAAGAAAATCGAAGATGCATTCGAGAACAGATTCAGACATAAATAACCAGTTCGTCATTATCAGCAGAGTAGTTGGTTGTCGGCGTCTATAAACAAATTCTATCGCCACAGAGGCGCCAGTCAAAAGTCCAGACGAACGCGACTCTGATGTTCTGCGAAATTCTAGTCCAACGTTATAATTAAACTAAGCAATATCTTTCTTCTGTTCTGTCGCAGCATTCTTTAATGGTTCATAGTGTAGTTCCAGTAGTCTTTTTATGAATACAGTAGTTAAGTAACCGGTGAGTTCACGTAACTTTAAAATAAGCCACCAATCGACCCCTACTAAAACGCGTATAGTATTAAGGAAGCTTTAAAAACCTACCCTGACCTAGCTTCAGTAATCAATCGGTAAAGGACATCTTTAAGTTTTGTATATATTCCGGCTCTTCAAATTCGACATCCAAAGGTTCTGATATCGTTAGTGACCCCATGTAACTTTAAAATTCACTCTTGCTGCAGGTCATATTAGTTTTTAATTGAGATTCAGAATTTATTCAAATTAACTTTTTTATATTGCGCAGCAAGGGCAGATATGTTTGCGATTCTAACCTCTACTAAATTGATCGATCGAAACTACTATAGCCAACCAATACAAGGGAAAGGAGAGTTGATCTACCGAAGAATCCTGCACGAACCTTAGATTGTATATCTGCGACAGGTTGCATCGAGCTTGAGGGTACATGCCAATTGTTGGATTAGGCTTCATCTTCCAGTCCGACTGGGCCTTACACTATAAGCAAATTGAAGTTCGACTTACCACGTTATCGATTTTAATAAGGATTCCAATCCTCCTTCTCCTTATGCACCATGTTCTCGCGAATGAGGGGGGACGTTTGCGTTCCAGGTGTTTGCATCTATAAAGAAGAAAGAGGGGCAAGCACCAGAACAATTTGTTCGTTATTCTGAGCTTTCGGACGCCTATAAGAGTCCATCGCAGAGATAGGAAGCAGCAACAAACGGGGGTCTAGCTAAGGCGTGTATACACAATAAAAGTGTGAACGCGTAGAAAATTAATTATTGTCTGGTGTGGGTTGCCGATTGGCCACTGTTGACCATGTCAGTCTGCGCCAGTAGGCAAGATCGGCGTGTTAGGTGGAAATATTTACATAAATAAAATCAATTACGAAAACAAATAATATTTATAGGGGAAGAGTCAATTAAACGTCATAGGGGAGGGAGGAGGTAGGAGGGGGAGGGGATCAATTAACCACCAATGCCGTGAGTCTGGAGATACTTTCGCAAAGCAGCATATGCGGGTGCTAGCCAAATAAATCTGTTGACTGAACTCCCGTCCGTGGACAGGCTTCAATCAGTTCTCGGCCCGTCTTGCTGCCAGCGTAGAAAATTATCCTCACGGCTGATAAGTTGAAATCGTAACCCGTCTCGTAAGTGTGGGCTACCACTCCCAATAAAGTCTCACCCCATCAAACAGAACAGAGCACAACCTATAACAGAACAGAGCACAACTTCTAAGTTTTCACAGCAACCATCCAGTTGCTCACAAACGGAGCTGCGTAAAAACGCTCTTCAAATGGAATCAGCCTGAATGCAGTAAACCGGAGAGAAAGGTACGCGAGGCCCGATATCTTCGGGACTGATTTATGTGAAACAGTAAGCAAAAAGCTTTTATAAACAGTTGCACAGAGGGTGATAGATGATACATGAGAGTCTAGTTGGGTGCAATTAGTCTTTAAGGCGTATGGCTTTCTGCGTGTGGTGGCTTCCTACCATTTGGTCCCACAAACCTTTAAATGGACGTCTCTGAGTTCGAAAACCTCGGGCCATCTAGGAAGTAAGGCAATGATAAAAGCACACGCTTCCGCAAAAAACATTTGCTGAGGAGAGCCAAGGGCTCCAAAAATAAATTGCATCCTATTTACAAGCCTTTACGCGCACAAAACGAAGAATATGTCCCACTTAACTTTTGGTGAGTTCCACCATGCTTCGCGTTAAGCGTTGCAGGTGCCGCGCGGAGCTTCTTTGCTAAATTTCGCGTTCTACCTGCTTGCTGAGACTGAACGCAGAACTGCTCAGTAAGTGTAGGTAATAAAATACCCTTATCTGAACCTAAACTCCATCTTCCCTAACGGAAGACTCTTCTCTTATACGGTTGTTTCGACAAAAATCTTAATATGTTACTTTTCTTCATTTTCACATACATTCGCAGAAATTTTCCATATGTAGTCGGCGCTCTATCGGTGCGGTGCTTGAACGTAGATCAAGTCGCTGTTTCGTGGACAAGGATCCTACTTCAAGGGGCCTATGCGGAAACTACCAACTTGATCCTGGCGAAGAGTGTGATCTTGGTAGAACTGGCGCAGATGAGTGTTGTTTAAAAACCTGTAAATTGGCCCCTGGAGTCCGGTGTTTGCCTTTTAATCACAAGTGCTGCACAGAAGTTCAGCGTTATCATAGGAGCTTTTATTCATTTTGTCCGGGTTTCTTTGGCATCAAAATCATAATTCGGCTTCCTTGTATCCTGAGCAGGTCTGTTAAAAAACTTTCAATTTTAGCAATGAGCTGCGAGCTTAGGGCAATGCATTTTCAGTGTAGTATCCAGAGAGCAATGAGATTGATCCTTGTTTTAATTACGTCGGCGTGGGGACTTTGAATCTAGTCCAGGATGTAGTAGGTGGTGTTCCATCGCAGGTACGGTGGTGTATTGGTTGTCCCCTCCCTGGTGGTGGTCTCCAGCCCCACCCACTCTAGTAGGCAGTTGTGAATAACAGTTGCCCTTCCTGCCAGGGCCCCACAGAGTGTTTCATTTCCCCGGTGGTAGCCTCCAGCTCCACCTGCTCCCGAGTGTCTTCTTCGGTTGCGTGTGTTCCCCTGTATGACGGTTTATTATCTTTTTAATTCTACTGTACTCATAATAAATATGTGGGTGTTAACACTTGGCCTCGGCTTATCATCTCGATGAGTGAACGTTCCTGTGATCGAGCATTCTAGTGGAATTACAGTGCGTGGACACAGCCAGAAGACAACGGACGTAGGCGAACGACTGAGTACCGGCCATAATCAGGAAGAAGTTACACTACCAAAGGACAACAGGGCGCTCGGGCGTTACATCAGAAGCAAATTTCGCGTGAGCGCATATCTTAGCGGTCAATATGCATACAAGACGCCTCAAACTTACCTTGTCTGGCATATTTTAGTTTTTATTTGTGCCAAGAATCGAGCAAAATACCCCTCCTGTGACATCTAATTACTAGGTCCAGATACAGTACGTTCCGCATCAGGTTAGTGGCTCATATTTTTAGCATAGATGGATTGCTCACAACTTTCGAAATATTTCATGAGCTCACAAACTTGTTCAAAAAGACAACATTTCTTTTTCAGATTGCAAAATCGCTGACTGGTGGACCCCTTGCGGAGGCGCCTTAACCTGTTTAGAGCATTCTCGGTGTAGTGGACTATCACCTGACTGTCCTGTACTCAGAGATGGCGAACTTTACTGGTGTTATGAGCATGGTTTTTGTGAAGATGTCGTTTGTAAACCTTTTTGCAGTCAGTTCGGCCTCGAAACCTGCATTTGTGATAAGGGTGAGTTAATTAATTCGAAACAAGTAAAATCGTACTGCTTGTCATTCGCATCTCAACACTTAAAATAATTCACCCGCAAGTTATTGCAGTTGCCTCCGAGATACTGAAGGACGCGATGGAAAGCGACAGTCGACCTGTGGGTTATTTTGGAAGGAGATAATGCGCCTAGTGCTAGTTGCATTACGGTGGACCACTGTCTCTATCTTTTGTCTGCCAGCGTTTTAACTTGGAAATCAAAGACGGGCAAGGGATTTTTGACGTTTTCTTCCACGGTTAACTAGATTTCGGAAATGCTTAAATTTATCAATGGCTTGGAATTCTGCTACTTAGTCCTTTTGATTATATCAAAGGTATCGTAAACTTATCTGGCGCAGACCTTCGGGGTGTTTGCGCTAAAGACAAGCTGTTCAAGCCTCTGTTTACTGGCTTTGGTTAATTGTTCAGAAAGAGGCGAGGCCATTGGTTTGTCTTTCATTTGCCCGTAGATCTGGCTGTTGAAAGTGAAGAAAATCTTCAGACACAGTTCGCGAAGCTCTATTTTATCGCTAGTTTAAGCTTCTGGTCTGCACTGTCATATGATTTGCAGAAAGTCGTCAACACTACTGGAAACCGGTGCGTGTGGGAAAAGTATAAATAGCGGAATCACATCAAGGGACAAAATCGCCACATCTGTTACTAAAATATCTTGGATGTGCCACTAAAAACACATCAAACGACTTTGCTATCCACTCCGAGTGCTTCGTAAGAAAAAAAAGCACTTGTTTAATCACTTTGAAAGCCCTGAGTTTGGGGTACTATGTAAGGAGGTGATGAAAAAAGGAGACACTCCTAACTTGCAGACTACTGGCAGGCTCTAGAAGCGCGCCATATTGGCATAAAGAGCTTCCTCGTTCAGAGGTCGCTTTCTTGTAAGAGCCCACGCTTTCCTCAGCTTGCTGATTGTTTTGTTTATGTACATCAAGATATTACTAAATTTTGTCTAATACTCAACTTAAACTATTATGACCGGCGAGCACACTTTATCGGTGGCCAGCGTTAGGACGTCCACTTTTTTATATTCATCGATACCGTATATCCTATATTACATTAAAGTTTTGCTACTTGAGATCTTAAATATCTGAATTCCGTCCATGAATATGAGTACAGGTCCAAAGCCGATGCAATTCTATTACCTTGATGTCTGCTGTACTGGTAAATGCTATGCTTTGCTTATTCACCCATAAAATGTTTACCATGACTGTTTATTATTATTTTGCTTCCTTAAATTGCAGCTGAATTCTCCTGTCTGATTTGCTGTGCGGTCCCATTAAAATTAAACGGCGAGGTAAAAGAGGTCTGTCGACCAATCGCTATTTATACCCGTGACAAACCTTACGGTCAAAAGTACGGGACTTTATCGCCTTACCTAAGGGCTGGAAGGCGATCCGTATTAAGGGTTCGCGTGAGAAAACACCCACCGATTTTAGAGATGGCAGGCCCAACATCTTCTTTTTTTCTTCTGATATATATTACCTCTGGAACATGACTGATGAGAAGCCGAGGAATGACCTCCTTGTAATGCACCTCGAAGACAATCGAGCATGCCTCTATGGATTCTGCAAGTCAGGTGTCTGTCAGGATTCAAGAGCGAGAAACACAAACCGATTGGGGGTATTAGTTGAACAGGTTGTAAATTATAAAAGAGGTACGCAGGTTTGCGCATGCAAGTCACTTTGATTTTCTACCTTTCTTACATCGAAGATCCTTCTGATGTCAATATACCAATTCTTCTATGACATACTTCACTATATTTAACGAGAAAGATAGTTGCTTACCAAGCCGTTGCTGTATACCTGATGTTGTGGGGGCTAGCTGAAGCAAAGGCAAAAAACAAATAGTTCTGGGGCATTTTATTCCAGACAAAATGCTAACATGAAATGGGCAATTGATTATATATGACGGGTAAATAGACTGAAATATAATATTGTCGGCAAAGACCAGGGAGACGGCATGGCTATCCATGCCTTATTAGTCGTTGCCAGTCAGGCATACCCCAACCCAAGTAGAGCCCCACCCGAGCCTCCAACTCGCGACCCATTTAATCAGTCTAACGCTCTAATCTTTGAGTCACGAGCTCCTTGTCTTGCAGCTTTGTGCATGGAAGTCCCCTCGCAGGTTACCATTCAAACTTCGGAATACTTTGAGATATTTCCCGAGGAAAGTAGTAGCTTACGGAGACGTTTCTGCGGTACCTGCTGGTGAGAAGGCAAGTTGGATCGACGCCAAAAAGAAAATAGTTTAGTAGTATTTTGTCTCCGATTAAATGCTACCATGTAGTGTGCATTAAGTATGACTGGCAGGTAGACTGAAAGTAGGATGGTAAAACTTATTTAGGTGAAGAGCACCAATTTCGCAGTAGTATGTGGTTAGTAGTCAAATGTCTCAAGCACGTATATACATTCCGCCTCCAGAAAGTGCGCTGGGTTAGGAATTCTGGGTCGCGTCGGCCGAACGGCTAGAACATATGCACGCGCAGCTTTCCGGGTAGCCACTCATAGGCATCCACATACCAACTCACTAAGGTGATATTGATGGATTCTCACAAGACGCCCACACCATCCTAGAGGATAAACGCGCGCAGACCCGAAGGACACCGTACCTTGGAGTCAAGATTGGTAAGGACTCAACATGCGGCTCATGTCCGGGTAATGGTTATAATTATTAACTAGTGAAAGTAAGAGTTGTATAATTCGTTTTGGGTCATTTTCGTGGCTACATTTAGGCTACTGCCAAAGGCGCAAACAAAACTGGATTCGAAATTTCTTCTAGGTCAACAAAATTTTAGGGAAATTCAAACATTGCTACAAGGACCCAGTCACCAAAAGCGGTAATCGGAGGATGCTACATTTGTTGGCTAGCGAATCTGAAAAACAGTGCAGAAAAAGGCCTAAGACAACGGTTAGGCATGTAGCTTATGTTTTGGAGCATTCAGTGGCGTGTTTGGAAATCTTGTTTTTAAATATTTCAGGTGATGTAATGATTGATCACCGCAGCATTGGGGTGGAAATATTGGTATTAGTATTGTTCTTACGTAAAAATGACCTGATACTGTTTATTTTTTGTGATTGCTCTTTCTCCCTTACTAGTGAGGTACATCTGGGCCAACATCTTGGTCATTATCCTCTGTCTCGCAGCTGTGGTCTGGGTGCCTCTGAGTATTCTGGTTAACAGCTACGTAAGTTCTTGCATGTTTGATGTCAAAAAGTGTGGGCTACGTATATAGGTATTTGCCACTTTCACTAATCCCATAAGCTTTTTGAGACTACATAGCCTTTCGGAATTTCGCTCTAAGCCTGTATTTTAGAGAGGCAACGAGTGAGCTCAGGGGCCTATTTCTACCTTTATTTTGGAAGATCAGACTATGCTGACTGTTATCCTTTCGTTTTCGGAATAGATAATGGTTCATGAAGGAGGCCCATTTACTGCACTTTGACATGTTTTGGCAGCTTTCTAATGTGTTGTTTGATTGTAGCGACAAAAAACTTAAACTAGTACAGAAAATGCTTTAGCCGAATTGCTACTAGAATTGACAGCTATTCGTTGATCATTATCTTATGTAGAGCTCCTGGGCATTGTTTAGGTTTGGATGGACGATAGGCAATGCGAGGTTGAAAAGCAGTCAGCGCTCAAATCCTTCGAGTTTCGAGGCCCAAAATAGAACAGTCATTTCAAGTGCGTTTCTATGAAACCGATTAAAACACTGATCAAGTAAACGAACATTTTGGTCACGTACCTGTTTTTAGATTGTTTAAACAATCCTGCTAGTGTAGTCAGCTTACTGTATCAACCATACTAGTGAGCTGTGCCAAACAAAATTATACTCGCATCTTATGCCGGGGTCTCGTTCCTCAAATAGTTAGAGCGTTGGCTGCAATTAAACATTGCATTTCTGTCATCGGTGCAACTTCACTAAGCCAAGCGAACTTTAAAAAAGGGGGCAACTAGATTCAAGGGCTCTGTCAAAATGCCTATATTTCGAGGGATAACGTATGCCCACCAACTGCTCTTCGGGTTTATTGAATACATAAAATGATGATAAGTTTACTGCATAATTAGTGTCATTTCAGTGGCTGTCAATGGCCGATGTTTATGTCCGTGACATTTGGAAAGTAATTTTTTAGCAGAAAATAAGCTGCACAAATAACAGTTGCTGGAACTTGACCAGCAATTACTTTGCTTTCGTATGCTAATAGGAAATTTGTTATCCTATTCGATTCTAAATATTGTAAGATATCAAAAAAATTATTTTATTCCTGACCTTCCGAACTTTTCTCATCTACAGGACGTACAACTGGAGGAGTCCCGAAGACATTTGGAGAAGTTATTAATTTTCAATAGGTATAAACCTCCTGCGATTGTACTCCAACCTCTGAAAAGAACCCGATGGAGGACTCTCTAGTTTTGCGCACTTACATACATGAGGGCAAAAACGAGTAAACCGCCGGAGATGTCAACGTCCCCTTGCCGAAGTACATGTCTCAATTACTCCACTTGACACAATTTTTTATCTTAATTACTGTGCAGTACTTGCGCGCCCCTAAATGCGTACATTATATATTTAAACTCATGACGCTTAGGTAGAAAAAGGTCATTCGTTTGGTGACAGGCTAGCTTATAATTAAGTAAAACTGGCAGTCGGATGTATGGTCTTTCTTGCTCTTAAATACTCATTGCATATTATGCGGCAGAGCATTCAAGTTTGGTTTGGTCGAGCTATACCCGACTATGGATGCAAAAGTACGGCTTTTTGGGATGTTGTTGCCTGAACTGACAGAACTTCTGGGGCACCGTCAAAAAGGCGACCACTTCAGCTTGGCTCTTTATTCCAAGAACACGACTGCGTTATGCCTTCAGTTCTTCATTTTCCGAGTCACGACTTTTAGCTACTGTCATAGATCACAGTACAGCGGGTTGTGGGTAGTAACATAAATTGTAAACCCACTAGGAATAGCATCCCCAGCCTTCCGAACAGCGTGACAGGCACCGGTAACCACAGCACCACCACCAACGTCGACTTTGCTTCGCCCGAACTATCCTGCCCTCACTGCCATCGCACATGCACACCATGCAAAGGTCTGGTCGGTCAGTTGCGAATCCTTAGCAGAGAAACTGGTGGGTCAGTGCATAAAGCGCCGACCTTCGGTTGCCGCACCCATGCTTTATTACGTTATAGAGGCCATATGCACACCTTTGCCAGTGACCTGAGAGTCGTCGATTCCGTGGCTAGTGACTAATGATGTGGTACGTCATTTTGTATGCTGTATGTGCCCATGAAAATATGTGTGGTAATTTGAGTTGCCCGGTAGGGGTTTAGCGTAGGTTTTCAAGAATAAGCATACGAGCATGTTGATCCGTGTGGTGACGGCATGCATGCTCTAGACACTACTTCTTTAGTCACTGTTTGATGGATTTTTAAGTGACTGATCAAACGAACGCATTTTGTGATAGTTTGCTTACTGCGAAAACAGCTTAGGGGCAAGTTAATATTGTCAAATGCGGGTGCATCGGTTGTGAAGGTTGGGGTAGAGGAGGGACCAGTTATATCATTAAGAGATGGGAAACATATCGAGAGAAATAATCTAAACAGATGTGCTAACTAAGCTTGAAACGCGTTGGCAATCCAACAGACACGACGACCATAGTCCATTACATACATCCAATAGGCCAGAGACGCCGTTATCTGTTTAGTTCTAGCTCAGGCAGAGCAGCAGACGAATCCGATTCCCAATAGGACGTAAATACCGATTTAAGCTCACAGGAAACCTGAATGGTGCTGACGTTACGATAGCATAGCGAACGAAACAAAATCAAAAAGGAGTCTTGACAAGGAGGAAAATTAAGGTATGATAAATTGTCGATTTCAAATGTGAAATTCATTTTCAGAGCCAAGAATGTCTTACCGAAGCAAATTTAGTTCTGAAACGAAATAAAATGTGAGCAGATAAAATGCAAATGTTAAGTATGCCGCCCGATTATGAGGAAATGATTATGGTCAAGCTATATAAATGGATTGACGCTGATATGGATCACTAACGAAGGCAGGCGCGGAAACGTTATATTTATGACTACATCCCTGATGCCAGTGCACTTGATGTTTTGATTTACTGACCATGATAACAGACGGTAAATTAGGCAAAGGCGCACTCTCATGGATCTTTCTAGATGCCGTGAATATTTTTAGTGAGGATAATGGTGTTCATCTGTTAGGTTAAGAGAACTGCTTGTGTAATTGCGAGTTCAAACTTAAATAAGAACTGTCCCTGTAATTTGCATGGTGACCAGTTATACATACGTAGGCAGGATACGGGTATTCATAAGGCTTCCTTCCACCATAGATTATATTTATATTTACCAATCCAACGGGACGAGGGTCCTATGACCGAATGCCAGTACGTCACTCATCAACAAAATAACTCAAATAAAAAGCTCAGGTAATCCTCATCTGGTTTTGAAGCGGGCTATAAAATAAAATATAAAAAGTCAGACTTTCATCGTCGTTGTCTACAATCTCATTGTTGCATACTTTCTTCCTCTTTCTTCCAATATTCTGATGGAGATTTAGTGAGTGATACACTCGCCAGTACTGAATTTTCTTAATTCTCACTCTTTGCCTGATTTTCATAGACGTCGTAAGTCTCCCAGGATTTGAATATTTATTTTAAAAAACAACGCGGAGTCCGCAGAAAATAAACAACGTGATTTTGTGCGTTCTTACTGCGACAGTTTTGACCTCCATATCACCCAACAGATACCGTGTGGGCCAAGTTGGCTGGCATTGTACCTATAGAATTACTTTTTGCGTTACTTGAATTGTTTTTATTTTGCAGAAAATCATCAGAAGTTGAAATGAACGGAGCTTTTGATTTTCCAGTAAGTTATGCCAAACTTAGAACCGACGAGAACGGAAATTATGGCTTAGCGAAAAAAAGTCGCCCACCTACAAGAAAGTCGGTAGTTATCCAAAAGCCTCGAGGCCTACAAAGGGCTGAATCGTCTCTGTACATCTTTTATAACGGTTCTTAATTTTCAAAGTAAGTTTGAACAGGCTGTTGTAGTGTTTGCTTCATTTATTTTGAATATTCGTCAACAATTTTCCAACGTATTCGCCAAGACGAATAGAAACATGCAATTTTATTACATCAGTCATGAGCAAACGGAGACCTCACAACATTAACACGACCTAAAACGGTATTTTTTTCTTCAAGGCCCTCGTTCAACTTCCTCTAAGTGAGCAAACATCTTATAAGTTTTCACAGGCTTGAAGAAAAGCAAAATTGCGGGCATTCTTTTAACCTAACGCAGTGATTTTTTAATCTGAAAGCCGAAATAGAAAGCATCATTTTATTGGTTCAACCAGCAATCTAGATTCCAAAAAAATGAAAGCATAAGGAGAAGAAAAATAAGAATGTCTTCAAGCAGTGTAAAGGAGACCCCACTGCAAGAGGTAAAACAGCAGAAGAGGTAGCGCACCTGGCCATCCTACTTGCTATAGGAAGTCCAAAAATTTAAAAATTATGCCCGTGAACAACAGAAACATTCAGTGGTTCAGGCCTCATCCACAACTGACGCTCGTACGCTTACTTCCAGCTATCCTAAAGAGACATTTTTTTGAAATTTAAGGTGAAAATGCATGGCAAGAGCGATAGATCAAAGAGTATAGCAGAATTAAAAAGCCGCAAACAATGTCCATGAATTTCTCGGAAACAAGGCAGACCCCAAAACTAAGTTAATGATTTCACAAAGTTCGGCATCATCCCCGGATGCTGAGTAAGAAAGATTGTGTATACAAACAGAAATTGACTTTTGTCGGGGTGGCAGGAAAATAAATGCGACGCGATAATTTGCAAAGAATGAAGTGGCATGTAGACCAAACTAAAAGTGCTTGGAAGGAGCACTAATACGAAAAAAATATCTCCATAACGCCTTATAATGCAGGCTTCAGGGTAGAAATGGAACTGGTCGAGTATCAGGGAAGAGCCAGAAATGAGGAGATGGGTCCAAGATTCAGTTAGGCATACAACATCGGGCGCTAGCTCGAAAGAAGCAGCTTTATGATGAAACATCTTTCGCATAGCAGACCGTACAGTGGACCTACGGTAAGCGCTATTTATGAAAAGTGTTTTGGAGGCAGGTAATTAGGCCGCAGATTAATATTAATTGATGAATAAGTATCAATTGGTCTAGACCTATTACCGTATAACGGGTGGTTGATAGCAAGGTTTTCTATATTTGGGAATGCAAATGTCTGTTATGGGACAATTTAAACAGTCTAAACCGAGATAAGCTTTTCGACAGTTAGTGAGAAATCATGGATGGCCAGATGGATATGAATTTAGCGATGGTGGGTAGAGAGCTATAGGAAACAAGTGGTTGAAGCCTTAATTCGAAGGATTCTAGTGCCATTCAGTTAGGAACTGATGGCCTTAAGTAAGGCGTGTTCTGTGCTGCAAATCAGATTAAAATTGAATTAATTCACGTTAAACCTAGTTTCGGGTGACTTTAAATCTCTTTGTTTGAAATGAGGGGAGTTAGGGTCAGAGTTACAATAAACTCTCCCAGTGGACACTCTTTTTTCTTCTGAAGTAAAATACCCCTGGTTACTATGGGATATAATATGATCCGTAAGAGGTCAGAGACGAGGTAAGTAACATTGATTTAAATCAATTTGTCTTGCTTGGCGTGAAGGCGCACTTCGTATTGGAAACGCGCTGGTTTTGCAGCGTCATTCGGAAGCTTTCGCGAGACTACGCTGGAATGAACAAGCCATTATAACACTGTCCAGAATTGCGAATATTAGGCTTAATGTCGATGATATATTTGAGTGGACAGACCTTATTCATCATTCTACTGATGTAAGGTCAAGACATTTTTCTGTTTCCAGATGACAAGAAATGCGATCTCCACGAGCAAAGATTGAATTTATCTTTGTTGGTGAAAAGTATTTAAATGAAAACTATGAGACGAGAGGCATTTTTGTTTCGCTGTTACATTGTTAAATTCACACAAATATAAGAAGTCCACAGCAAATTTCGATTGATCTTTTGCTCCTGGGGACATTTAAAAAAGAAAGTATGGTTTCTTCTTGAACTGTCACATCCCTAACTGGCTACTTTGTGAAAAGGAGAGTCACACAGGCTGCAGAATGCAATCGCTGGTAGCACAGAATCCGAATGAGTACTAGTATGTTAGGAAGGCACAGAACATAAGCCAACACTCTGGTCGTCCTGAGGTAAAGATGACAAAGAAAGCCCACATACTAAAGGGCGCCTACACAAAATGCCACACGCGCGCGCGTAATTTGCCGCCATAATTGTGCCCCCCCCCCCTGGGGACACACACGATGGCTGCTCGAATAGGCCACTCGTGTGTGGTCCAATAAAAAGAGACAAAGCCGTAAATCCTCAAGATAACCGCGAAATGCACGTCGTAATGTTCCCTTTGATGGGCGATTCCACATGCTGAAGAAAACAGCAAAAAACAACACATTTACCGAATTAACAGTCATGGCAAGGAGAGCTTGCTTGTGCACCTTATCAGCAGATTGCGCCACGTCACACTGGGGCGCGTGAGAGCATAAAAAAATCGATAAGCCGATCATCTATCGATTACGTAATTAGCCCAACCAATGAGAATCAAGCACGCGTGTAGCTCGCGTTTGCGTAGTACGATAACGCGCACATTGCTATTAGCCATTATGCTATAGCATTGCACGAGTTAGCGTATTCCAAACACGCGCTTCACACGTGCTTGATTGTCATTGGCTGGGATAATTACGTAACCGATAATTGATTGGCCGATTGACTTTTGTCAGCGCGAACGCTGTGGACGTCATCATGACGTGGCGCAATCTACTGATAAGACGCACAAGCGAGCTATCGTTAGTGTTACTGCAACTCCGCTCATCTTAATATTTTTGCTGTTTTCTTCAGTATGTGGCAGCCGCCATCACAGAGAACATTACAACGACATGCTTTGTGCGGTTATCTGAAGGATTTACGTCAAATTGAGCAGGAAATAAGAGAAAGCTGAGACTGCCAGAATGTGTTGACTCCTCATAATTGTAAACTAAACATTTAACTTAATTTCACCCATGACGACAATTGATAGGTTACATTTCACATATTTGTTAGTTCGACCATCGCAACTGAAGGTGTCCACCATTTGCCCGAGAGTATGGACGGTGACTGTGGTCAGGCATAGTGAACGTAGACGTGTCGCCATCTACCCCACTCCTAACTTTCTCAACTGCACCAAACGGTGACAAGACAAAGTTGAGATGATCGAGTAGGGAGAAAGCGTAGGCCACAGCCATACACACCACCTAACTTATTGTTTATTGACAGTAGACTTTGCATGAGTACTACTGCACTGTCTTCCCTCTCTCACCTATAGTAGGCTTCCAGTCTGACTCTAAGGGTCTGGGACTCGGACTACTAATACCACTGTTATAATACTACTAACTAGGGTGTAGCTGAGTGATGGTATTTGCTGGTAATTTTACTGACTGTTTTGTAAGTCAGATGTAGTGTTGATTAAAGTCAGCACTGGGCTCATATCACGTTAATCTCTACAAGAAGTGTAGTAGTACTGATGCTAGCATTGATGCCATAATTTGTCAGAGGAGGCACTGACTAGGCCAATACTAGGGCTCATATCTCCTGGTCTCAACAAGGAATGTGAATCTGCGTTTAACTATATCGAGCAAGTACATGCTTGGGGTCCTGAGCAAAGCTGTGTTTGCCTTGGTTTGCGCACCGTCAACTCAATCCATTGAGCTTTATGGAATAAGATGATGCTGATGCAGCTGCGTGCCTATGCTTGAAGTTATAATTCTAGTAAACATGCTTACTAAGGCCAGTGCTTAGCATACTATAAGCATTGCCTGTGTCTGCTTTTTAAAGAGTCGCACCCAGTAGGCACCCTCAATCTGCGTAAGGTAATGGTGATTAGCATTTGGATAATGATAAAACGTTTATAAAGTATTTCAAAAATCCTACCATCCCCTTTTGTCGAGCATTTTGTCGTGTATAGACTACATTTTGGCCTAATAGAGTTTATATCTGTAGTATTACGACAATACAGTATCAGGTAGGTATAGTAGGACAGTCCATGTCAGTGTAACAGGAATAGGGCAATTTCAGTGATGCCGGTAGTGATAGTGGTGATATAAGCACAGTAGGGCTCTCCATTATTTCTGTCGTCTCAGCTCTATAATGACAATATAATATGAGGTAAGTGATAGTTTGACCACCGACGTCAATTATGTCTACTATATGCCTCTCTTGTAGTCACTGGGTACCGTCTTTCTGCATGATTAGCTCAGTGATTACCAGGCCTTTATCTCGCAAGCTTCAGGCTAATTATAGAATTGCTACCGTATCCGGATATATTTTGGCAGTTACTGAACGTCTCCTGTCTAACTAAGGGCACTGCAAGTTCCAGAATTTGCTTATCATACTAGTATGGTAATTCCTGTACTGTAGCAATATCTGAGTGGTACGACATGCATCTTATATTTGCGATAAGCATAGCTGAAGGCAGCATGCGCTTACAGGTTTCCTTGTCCTACAAAGTATTGGTTATCCTCGGTTGATTTTGGTCGCTGTACTGATGACTCAAAGTAACAGACAAATGATGTGGCCGTTAAAAGTCAGCTGATAAATCTTTGCGTCGGTTGAGTGCCCAGACTGCTATGTGACCAACCAATATCTGTTGGTTTTTCACGCGACAGTTCGGCCATATATTTTGTTGATGCCCAATTTTTGCTCCAAGCAGATTGTTGCAGTGGCCTAAGCACGAGTCAGGTTTTAAGTGATAGTCCACTTCCCCTAGCAAGAACCGCATTCTCTCTCATCTATTTCACATTTAACACATTTCAGATTGCACACCTCACAGGAATTAGCGGAGGGAGTTTGCTACTATCCGCCGACAGGGTTTTTAGAACTCTTTTTGCTGATGAGGTGTCTGAATGGCTAAGTTTTCACGGCCGAATGCTGCACCAAACGTCCTTCGAGGAGTCAGATATCTATACCATACTGAAGAACAAGTAGCAATGGCACAGGACAAGAATAACAGACCCTAAATTAAAGCAAGCCCCGGAACGCTTAAATCCGACGACCAGAACAAAATAGCAGGACAACTGACTTCGAAAGACGCCTCGAAAAACCTGGACAAGTGGCTTCGATGATTACCATCCCCATCGCAGGCAATACCGCGAATAAATTCCCCAGCACCAGCAGTGATCTCCATTCCCTCGGCGGAACCACCACATGCGATTCAAAATCGCCTGAACCGTGGACTTCACCGAAGCCGAAAAAAACGGAACAGAAGTAACATATAGCCAAACAGCATCCGCTACGCCATCACCAGTGCGCAGCACGAAAGCTTCGCACCAGAAAGCGTACGAACTTCTGAACAGAAAGTTGATACCCAATATGCCAATCGAAGTGTAAAAAAGCCTTCCGCTTGGAACAACGGCCAGAATGCCCATCTGAGCCAACGTATCATGTGCCTCTTAAAGCCATCATGCCCAGTAACTAGGACACCAGGCTCATTTTGCCTAAGTGCTTTAATATATAAGGTGCCAACCCTCGAGTTTTTTAAACAAGACTTTTGCACTTGCGGGACGGAAAAAACGCCGTCAAATTGTTACCAAACTGAGACAGAGGCTGCACCAAGGGGAAAAATATTTGAATGTTTATAACAACCAAGTTATCCAGCGTACAATGTTCTCCCCCTGGACAGGCGCGGTCCAGATGACCACGCAGTCTAACTAGTAACAGGAGGTTGGAGCCTGACCGTAACCACATCCCGAACAAACCGAAAAATAACGCTCATGTACACGAATGCATAGAGTATGATATCAAAGTTTGACGAGCCGAAGATTCATGCCTGTAAACTACCACAATATCTAACTTCCCAGCAGGACTGTCTGTGCAGGTCTGTTTTGCCTTTTCTTTACAAAAATAACCTACTTTTTACATTTTCAGCAACCTGACTTTTCCTTTTTTCGTTAAATTCCGCTAAATTGGGTTGAATTTCCCTTTTTAGTTAAATTCTGCCAATATAGGGTTGACTTTTTCTGAATTGGCATCAGCACCCTGGGCCACAGCAGTTTATGTTGATGTCACTAACCAAAGATTAAATTTTTGACCACGAAATACGTTAGACAGCTGGGTGGTATGAACAGATAATTTGGGGGCCCTACAAGGCAGTTTTACCAATTTCCCTAACGGAAATCCATTTGTATGCATGCGTGGACGACCACGGGGTAACCATGCCTGGCTACCAACTGTTCAGAAATGACAGAGAAGGGTGGCTAGTCGGTGGCGTACTGACATACGTGAAAAATGCACTCATGCTTTTAGACAAAACGGATAAACTGGCGTCTACTTCCGAGGCAATCTGGCTATCCATTAAAGTACCAGGTGCATCAAGCCCCGATATCCTGGCACTCTATTGACCACCGAGCTGAAATCGCGTACAGTACGTCACATATCTGATGCAAGGTTGGGGATTGAGGGATTTAACACAAACTTGAAATCGTTTATTAAGTTCATTGGGTTGGAGAAAATATAGGCGGAAGTGTAAAAAATCCAACGTTTTCTGATATCCAATAAATTTCCTATGTTATTAAGCGCTGCGAAGAAAAGATTCACAAAGAGCAGGAACTGTTTAATTATCTTTGTTTACAGCAGCGAAAATTTTGTTTTGCGTCCATGAAATTGTAGTAAATATATTTATGAGCTACAGCGGTAGAGTCGAGAAAAGGTTGATTAATTTAGTTAACAAATGTTTACTCTACAAATTTGTTACGTTTTGTGCCCTAAGGATTAGTAATAAACTTGACAATGAAAATGGAAAATTGAAAATGGAAAACTTGCCTGAAGTATCTGCATTTGGAAGAAACTGTACTTAAGGTGACTATGTCCATTTCTTACACATTTAGTGCAAGTTAAAATGTTATTGGAAAACCTTTAGTTGAAAAAATTTTGCATTTGTACTTATTCTATATTACCTTGCCATCCTTTTCCATTCCCATGCCTTAAAATAAATTTTATTTAGAACAATACCAGTAAATTTTCATATTGCCATTAACTGAGTTTGCAGATTTTTGTTAAAATTACATTTTCGATGCCAGTAAATAGTAATTTCTCAACCAAACTGTGAATTGTTTTTACTTATATTTCTAAATTTACTGCTTTAATAGTTTGCGGGCACGCCGCGTAAGCTTACTTCCCGCGAAATGACTTTCACTACGTTTTTGAACTTATTGCATCAAATTGTACACTAACTGTAGTTGATGCTTCCTTGCTAGAGGGGCTAACAAAGATAGCCACACGGTCGCATATCCTGATCGTGGGGACTTTAACGCGCCTCACATCGACTGGAGCTCGGCCTGCGCACAAGCCTGCGATATGGCTTTCGATCGTTGCGTTCAGAGCATGATGCTAAAGTTATTTCTCACGTAGCACGTGATGTTTTCAGCAAGAGCAGGCCAAGTGTCTGGACCTCTTTCTCACGAAATCTCAGGACAGCATTGACGAAGTCTCATCGCTACCTCCGCTAGGTAAAAGTGACCGTGTTGTTCTGCTATGGGAATACTCGTTATGTTTAACACTCGAGAGACCTACAATAGTCAGCATAAGTATTTGGCGAGGCGATTTCGATCAAAAGATGGCCGAACTCACATGCAATGAATGGAAACCTCTATTTTTCGAAACATAACCGTGGATTGGGAAACGTCCGGGACATACTGCACAGACTTATCGAAAACCACTGTCCACTTTCGCGAAAAAGGGTGACCAACAGACCACGATGGCTTACACAAGCCTAAAGATAGAAGTTAACTAAAAGAGGAAGCTGTGGATAAAGTCGCTTACGGACAAGTCTCTTGCTTCTCTAAATGCATACAAAACTCAGAGAAATAGGGTCAAGGATCTTATTTTTTTTTAAAAAAACTGGATTTCGAAACAGATTTGCTCAACCATGCTACAGTGAACACCAACCTGCTTTACTGTGACCTTAGGCAGAGGACCAGACACAAGGATTAGATACCCTGATTAGGACCCCTGAAGGTATACCTCTTATAGAAGCCGAAGCGAAAGCTGATGACCTTTCGAAATTTTTCCGTTGAGTTTTCACAAGGGAAATGGCTTACATCTACCCTGCTAAAGACTCCGACGTGCATACAATAGTTAAGACTGTTCAATGCACCGAGTCTCTCGTCCTTAAGGAACTGTTACGGTTAAAGGAATCGAAGTCACCGAGGTCGGATGAAGTATCGACCAAAATGTTGAAAGAGCTCGCCAGTGAGTTGAAAAAACCACACCCTCCGCTTGTCTTAACATCCTTCGAGAACGGATGCCCCATTTCTGTCCACCTTCCCCCCCCCCTCGAATTGGTTAGTTCTTGAAATAACAAGGCGCGCAGTGTGAGATATTGATAATTTATTGTAAAAATGGCTTGTTTTTTGAAAAAAAATGTGTGCAGTTTATTGTTCATTGATTGATTGGTTACGGTATTGTGAACTGCATGCTTTGCATTCGTCTTCGGTGGCGGCTTCCTACAACATAAGAAGACACAATCTAAGATAATTTGGAAAATATTTGAAAAGCACCTGAATTAATGTCATGCTACTACAGTGTAATTGAGAAGCCAGTTATAATTTATGCGAACAGCAACCGGGGTTGCGAGAGCGTGGACGCGAACACGCATACACACACATACGCTCAAGGATGCAGACGACAGTCATATCGATTTTGTTTGGTTTTGGTTTTTGGCCATGACACACCAGGTGGTAAAGCGTCTGAATGTTCGCCCTGACGCCAGTCACCTAGTATTATTTGCGCGAGTGTGCGTACTAGGCAAGTGGACTTAAACGGAAATTGATCCATTAAGGACAGGGCATACGATGACATGGAGTTGATTACTTCTGGAGAGCCTGCATGGACAACACTGGCGTCAAGTAACTAATTTTATTATATAAATGTGGTAAATGAGGTAATTATACCTTATTGGTAACCTCCTTACGTTTTTTGCGGATCCGAAACTTCGGATTTTGTCGGATGACCTCTGAATGTTATCTGTATTCTGTATACTTAACAAAAGTCTTGCCTCCATCTGTGTAGACATCCACTATCATTGGTGGATGGCATCTGTTTGTAAGTCGATCACGGAGTGTGGGCACATACACGCGCGCAAGCAGGGCATGCGCTCCTGTCTGAATATTAGTCAGGCACGCCGCCCGCCTTTTGCGCGCCTTTTGCGCGCCTTTCGCGCGCCAGTCTGTACGTCGATCACACAGAGTGTCACAGGGTGTGTTGGAGTCACTGTGTCCGTGTTTGTCCCTGTATCGTTGGTGGCAGGCAGCTGCTTCAGACTCGCGATTGACACCCACCGTGACAGGTGCCTGTGAATACACCACGGGGGGTGGGCGGGGGTGGGGAAAGGGTTTCATACTCACTGACCTAAACCCCTTGACCTACTATCATTTGGACCCTCCCCCTCTTTGCTTACGCGAATGTTTTCACGGGCTAGCTCTTAGATTAGATTGAATGGCCCAACGCATAAATCCCCACACTTTCATTCTTACCTTTACAAACTATCATTATGGACAACAGTGATGCCGTTAGAAATGTTCTTAACACAAACAACCCGACAAACGATGCTGGGCCGGTGAGTGAAGGTAACGTTGTGAACTTACTTCTATTCTACCCAATGTTATTTTGTTCAGAATAATAACCTATTTGTAGGTTCTACCTCATTAGGTAGAAAAATAATTAGAGCAGCCACGAGAGCACAAGTTCAGACGATGGAACAGACGAGATTTGGCAATGTTAATAAACGTTCGCAAGAAACAAAAGCAGAAAGACGGCTTCGCCTGGAGACTAATGCTATGCGTAAGGGATATCGACGCTCCAAAGAAACCGAAGATCAAATGCTGCAAAGAAGACACAAAGATACGATTCGCCATCAAACTAATCACTCCCAAGAAACCGCAGAGCAAATGTTCCAACGAAGGCACGATGACGCGATTCGCCATCAAACAAACCGCTCCCCAGTCACCGAAGACCAAGCTCTGCAAAGAAGCGAGCTAGGTAGGATAAGAGATTCGTAACGTCGGCAAAACGAATTACCTAGATGAAGAAGTGCACGTCTGGCAATGCAAGCATCACAAAGAGCGGATCAACGGTCCACCGATGCTAAAAACTTAAGTTCGCAACCACTTTACATCCAGTTTGTCGACCCTGGCCCGTGAATTGCTTCCATAAATTCTCAAGTATAGAAAAAAGCCTCATTTTATTACAACCCAAGTCTTGGTTATGCGGGAGATGCAAATGTTTCCATTAGGAAGGTGGTGGAAGTTTGCGGGCATTGTCAGACGACACATGGACTGGTGAAACAAACGGCATGTGCTGTTCCAACGGCAAAGTTCTCCTGCATAACCTCCCCCATACACCAGAAATACTCTAAACATTGCTTGCTGGTGATAACGACCACTCGAAAAATTTTCTCTTAAACATTAGAAAGCCCAATGGGGCGTTTCAAATGTCCTCTTTTGGCGCCAACATTGTTCATAAGGTTGGATTTAGGCCAACCTTTAAGGTGGAAGGCCAAGTTTGCGACCGGATTGGATCGATACTACCTCCTCCTGATGGCGAGCCGAAATTTCTACAGGTATACATCGTAAAAGACATCAACCTGCAGGCTCAAAGCTGATCCTAAGTGTACCCAGACTTGAAGCATCACATAATATTGTCCCTTCAAGACATACTTCACCAACGCAACAGCTACGTTAACAGTTTCAAGTCCGCCAAAGGATCGCCATGATTTGTCCGTGGAGGTGTTCCAGCTCAAGTTGAAAACCATGATGAAACACAGCACAAAATTCAAAATTTTCGGTGATGTTCGGTGTCCTACGTACACTGTAGAGTGGCAAGATAGAGGACTGTCCCACGCTCACATTTTGGTCTGGCTAAAGGAAAAACTGCACTCTTCTGATGTCGACAGATTCATATGCGCAGAGTTGCCTGATCGGTCCGTTGACCCTGTTCTGCTTGAAACGATCAAAACTCAAATGTTTCATGATCCATGTGGTCCGATAAATCCCAACAGTCATTGCATGAAGGATGGTAAATGTACCGGGATATATCCCAAGCGATTCCTAGGTGCAACTCAGATTGATGGCGATGGTTACCCTCTCTACAGAAGGCGACAACCTGAGATTGGCGGACTAGAAGCAGTTATTAATGAAAGGTGAACCAGTGGGGTGGTAACTGATAACCGTTGGATTGTGCTGTATTGCCCCTACAGTAAAAAGTATTCAACGCGCACATCAATGTTAAATTTTGCAACTCCGCGAAGTCCATCAAGTACGTCTGTAAGTATATCTACAAAGGTTCTGCCCCCCTTAATGTAGTTCCAAACTGGCAACGCCACAAGTTCTGCATCACAGCTATGTACAAAGAGGGAGTTCAAAGGTATTAACTCATATTTCCCTAATAAAACTGAACTGAACATAATTATTTTAATAGGTTCTCATATATGGTTTGCCTACATAAGGGACAACAACATGTAAGGAAACTCAAGGCGAAGCCAGTCTTCCGCGCTAGTGATAATAATATAAGCCTACCTATAAAAAGCGCACACACTGGGCTTGCGATAAAGGACATTGTATTTTTCCAAAACCTTGATAAGTTAAATTTACAGAATTAGGGGGTGGCCCTAACATTGCCAAGAGGAGGCTTCCAAGAATGTTCTCCTTGCCTCGGCCACCAACAGTTACTCAGAAGTTAATCTGTAAGTAACCAGTTAGAAGTTGATTTTAACATAAGCATACCGTTTTCCCGAGGTATTCCCTGTCAGATTTGAAGCGGTCGAAGAAATGGTCCAAGATCTCCTTTGAGCAAAGTTGCAAACGCCCTATTGATGCCATGGTTCAGATCGGCACTGAACGCCGGCTATCAACGACAGCAGCAGCGACTTGCTCAATTGCGCTGCGCAGCACACTGAGTTAGCCAGCAATGTTATCAATTTTCCTATTAATTTTCTCAAGTATTGTAATAATAATGACCTAGGACAAGGGAAGAGACGTAGCCTAACCGTACCCCATCAGCATCTTATCGATAGACAGCTTCACAAGTATTAAACCTTTTATTGAGAAAGACATAATGAGCGATATCAAGCCGTCTTACGCAGTCTTCTCGGGTCCATGCCTATTCAGTTCTTTGCTTTGTCTTACTATAGCTTTTAAGGCTTCACTGCGGGCCTCCATTGTCTTCATCCACGCCTGCATCGTTACAGGGAGCAACTCAACTGACTGCGGCGTGGATGCAGCCGCAGGTGTGGAGGAATTGAATGCGAAACGCGCTCTAAAATAAGTTTAAGTAACAGTGCTTATAGAGATGGTTGTGGCCAAAGTGCTAAGCGTTTAGCCGGTGGCCTCGGAGTCTGTCGAGGCTAATTCTCAATAGGACTGAAGTCGTCATCGGTACTTCGCTCTCTACATAGCTAAGCTCCTCTTCAGAGTCGGACATAAGCCGACGAGTAAACCTAGTAAATAAATCATTACCTGTACTACACAATCACCTCTTGCAATAACCCCTACCCCTGTGCCTGGTTTCAGAGCTGGAGAGATCAGAGGTCTCCTTCGCCTGCTTAGCGCACCGGCGAGCCTCCTCCAATGCAAAGTATGTTGGCAGTTTTTGAACTGCATGAAAGGACGTCCTGTCAGGTGAACGATCCTTACGCTCCGAACAACGCTTTCGTACTTCTGGGTTGTCTGACCACATGACCAGTTGTTTGTCCGTCTCATGGAACCACTTGTCAGCAACAAAATCAACAGAATGTTCATTGAGAAATAAACCATGACATACATCTAAATAAAAAGCAGGTTTCATAAGTCCGGTCATTGAGTTACACTTAACATAAAACAGGAAAAATAAAATATTATTAAATTTTATTGCTGCAAAAAGTATGTTAAAGAGGTATAAGATGGAGGTAGTTGTCAATTAACAATGAAACATATTTACACCTTATGTCACTGAGGGATGCAGATCGCGGAGGCTACTCCGAGGTAGAAGCTTTAAACATAAGAAATGTGGAGGCAGAAATCAAAGTGTTAAAGAGATCCATGCAATCACTAAAAGGACGATGCTACATACAGCCTGCCTTCATGGACATTAGTTGACACAATCTATCGCCAATAAGTACTATATTGTCAGGCAATTCCGTGGATAATTGATAGCCGTTATGGAAAACTGCAATAGATCCGTGGGGCGTATGCCGACCAAAGCCAGCATTACTTCTATAGAATTTAACGTGACAGAAAATGTAAATCGCTATAGAAAGCATTCAAAATTATTATGATGGTCAGAGTTGAAGAAAATGGTAAAATAATTGGGCCTGTGTAGAGCAGAAACTGGTAATACTCGGAATATGGGAAAAGGAAATTACTTTTAATGTAGACAAGATGGTTTGAATTTGATTGCAAGTACAACCGTAATCTAACCATTTTTTTTTAAATAGTCAGCCGTTTCGCGTGTAGCCTGCAATATATTTTTATTTTTGCAATTGCAAATATACATTGATGCAAAGCAAGTAAGGTTTTTTTCGTGAATTAAAAACTAAAATTTTTTACTCAATATCCACACTGCGCAAAAATCTTTATATAAATTGGCCACATCTTTGTCTGACACACTACATGAAATTTAAAATGTTAATAGAAACTATATAACGTATGCAACTTTTGTATTTTACTTATTCTGTATCAATTTGCCATTGTGATTGCACTCACATGCCTTAAACGTATTTATATTTAACATTGGATTAGTGACTTTTCATATAGCAATTGCATTAATTACGAGTTTTTTGTGATCAATTAAATATTTTTATATTATTAAATATTAATCCGTTAACCCATCTTTGTCCTTTTGTTACTTATGGTACCTTATTTACTGCTAGAATATTTTAAAAGACGCCGCGTAACCTAACTTCACACAACAGAAGATTCCCTGTTCATATCACGAAATTTCATCAGATATATGTAAGTTCGACAACAGCAATCGGTGATGTCCACCATTTGCCCGAGAACAGGGACGGTGACTGCAACTAGGTATAGTGAAAGTAGACGAGCCGCCATCTACTTCACTCTTACCCTCACCCTGTTTGAAACGGGGGCAAGACAACGTCGAGATGACCGAACAGGGATGAGGCGTAAGCCACTTTCTCCAGATGCGGCCAGAAACACCGCCTAACTTAGTGTTTAGTGACAGTAGACTTTGCAGGAGTACTACTGCACTATCTACCTTCACTCACCTATAGTAGGCTGCCAGTCTGACTCTAAGAAGCCGGGGCTCGTACTGCCAATACCACTACTCTTATTTTTAATACTACTAACTAGGTTGTAGCTGCGTGATGGTATTTGCTGGAAGTATTACTGACTATATTGTAAGTCAGAAGTGACGCTGATTAAAGTCAGCACTGGGCTCATCTTCCCTTAATCTCAACAAGAAGTGTTGAAGTACTGGCGCCAACACTGACTCCACCATTTGTCAGAGGTGACGCTGATCAAGCCAAAGGTAGGGCCCATAGTTCCTTTGTCTCATCAAGGAGTGTGTGGGGTTACACTATTTCGCGTAAGTACATGCTTGGGGGTCCTGTGCACGGAAGTGCTTGCCTTGGTTTCTACACTCTTAACTCTTCATCGAGCAGTGCACTTTTTTACTAGGAACGGACTAACGTACTGCTGCTATAGGTATGGGCCTATGCTAAACGTGTCGAATTCTAGTAAACATGGATACTAAGGCCAGTAGATATTATGCTATAAAAACTGCTTGTGTGTGCTTTTTAATAAGTCGCACTCAGTGTGTGCTCCCAATCTGTGTGAGGTAATAGTGTTTAGCATTTGGATAAAAAACAGCATTTGTAACGTAGTGCACATGTCCTACTATGCCGTTATGTCGAGCAGCCTGACGTCTATATGTAGGCATACTACAGTGTCTATCTGTATTAGTATGACAACACAGTATCAGATAGGTACAGTAAGATAAAAGTGCTGCGAATATTTGGTCAGAAATGGCACTGTTTGAAGTCAGGGCTTGGGCTGCATTTCCTTTAATCTCACATAAGAGTGTGGACCAGGATTCCTGTTATTACCAGTAGAGTAGGTGTTTGAAGCTCGGAGCACATCAGTGCTTGTCCTAGTTGTCTCTTAAAGTTGACATTGCTAGGGCTAGGATATTACTATTGAAGGTGCTGTACCTATGCACTGCCTGTGTGGGCTTTTTAAGAAGTCGCCCCCAGTATTCACTCCCAATCTGTGGGATTAGCATTTCGATAATGAAAGAGTGTCTTCAAATTAATGCACAAGTCCTACGATGCCGTTCTGTCGAGCAGTTTGCCGTCTATAGACTATATTTAGGCCTACTACAGTATGTCTGTTGTAGTGCGACAATACTGAATCAGGAATTTATAGTAGAACAGTCGAAGTCAGTGCAACGGGAAGAGGGCAATATTAGTAATGCTGGTATTATCAACGAAAGTGGCGATATTAGCACGTCAGGGCTTTCCTTGGTTCTCACCCTATCAACTCTATGCATCAGACTTTGTCACCGTTTTGATAACGGGACGTTATGAATTAATTTCACAGGTTCTGTCATGTCACATAGTGTTACAGAAGCCTTTTGCGCTGATAGGGGAGCAATCTGCTCTGTAATCAATTAATATGGCTATTTCTTTTAACCGTGTCAGTAATTGAGTAATAAGCAATAAGCATAACGGATGGGAATATGAGCTTTCCCAATTACTGATCTTCACGTGGTGATTCCGTAGGACACTTGGGATGTCCTGCGAGCATGCGGTCTCATTGTACGGGGTTGCAGATCAGCTGATAAAGGCAGATTACGCCGGACTACACGTCAGATTCGATTGCAAATTTAACCCAATTGATATTAATATAGTCACCAAATGTTAACGTCTGTAACCCTCAAATGTGCATCCATGCATAAATTGTGATAAAATATGTAAAATATGTTACAGATTGCTTTTTTAGGCAAAAGTGCATACAACTTTTTGGAAAACATGATTGGTTGACAACGTGAGGCGTTTGTGGAATAGCAGCGTACAAAACATTCGCACTGTGATACATTCGTATGGACACCTTTAGTGTAAATAAGACGCTTACTGATAACAAGCGAGTAGTATTTTTGCAGTCATTTCCGTTAAGCGAATGTTTGAATGTTTGCATTGGCCTTTAATCTACATAAAAAATGACTGCATTCCCAAGAAACAACAGCAGAGGTGCTTAATCTAATAGTTTCCCAAGTATACTAGTCTGTTCTTCCGCATTAAGTCATGGTTCCATAAGGCAAACAGGACGAACTGTTTTCATTCCACAGCGGGTTGCGTATTAGCGTCAATGCTGGGACGAACAAATGTAATGAAGCAAACTTTCAGCTAGTAATGGCTAGTACGAATTTCGTACGAAAACATCGTATCACAAATTTCATTTGGACAGCGGGACGCCTACCTCTTATGAAAAATCCCCTTTTCCTGCGATGCATCGCGTTGCAATTTTGCAGTATTTTTTGAGTAAAGGATAACTTTACTGTATAAAATATCTGTAAAAAAAGTGCTTACAAAATATTGAGATTGGTTAATTGTCCATCCTATTGGTATAATTAGCCTGTGGACGGGCATAGCTCCGGATGAGTTTCTTCCTCGGCTTGGTGCTCTGAAAAAGGAAGATTACTGGATGACAGTACGCAGCTTAAGATATTATTTGCGTGACAATAGTATGTGTTCACTTACTGACAGAAGCTTTTTTTTGTCAGCCGTACTGCACCGTCTGAAATGCCTGTTGTAGGCCTTCTTGAACGTGTCCTTGAAGGCATTCTCAACACGGCGGTGATCTATTGGCCGGGATTCATTTGCAACTTTATAAGCCTCTGATAGAAGGAGAGTTAGAATAAAGTAGTTACTCTCGAACTACAACCGGCTACACATCGAGCTCGATGGCTCAATGGTTAGGACGTCTGCCCCTGACCGGCGAGGCGCGAGGTCGAAACTCGGGTACGGCGGCAATTTCAGCTGCTACACTAGAGTTGGCTGCCCGTAGCTGATGAGGGCCAATAGCCCAAAATAGCTATGCCGCTAACAGCAATGTTCCGGAACCAAAGGTTAAAGTGGTTCCAGTGGAACCAAAGGCCCCA
>JAYGXS010000001.1:61614551-61644079 GCA_036362985.1 Ligula intestinalis
ATTCCAACACTTATGCGTGCTCTCCGTAGGTTCAGTGTGGGATTATTGATATTGTTAAAATATGAACTTCAGTGACCTCGCCAAGGGTCAGCGGACAACTCGCCAACTTGCACGTGCTCGCCGCTGGTCCAGTGGGGGATTATTGATATAGTTAAAAGATGTACTTCAGTGACCTCCCCGAGGGTCAGCCAACACCTCCTTAACTTACGCGCCCTCGCCGTTGGTCAAGTGGCTGACAAGTGATATTGCAAAAAGATGCACTTCAGTGACCTCGTCAAGTGTCAGCTAACAACTCGCCAACTTACGCGTGCTCACCGTTGGTCCAGTGGGGGATTGGTTATATTGTTAAATGATGCACTTCAGTGATATCGCCAAGGGTCAGCGGACAAATCGCCAACTTCAAAGTCCTCGCCGTTGGTCCAATGGGTGATTAGTGATATTGCGAAAAGGTGCACTTCACTGGCCACGCCAAGGCTTAGAGAACAACTCCCCAGCCTGCGCGTGCTCGCCGTTGGTCCAGTGGAAGATTAGTTATATTGTGAAAACATGCACTAAATTGACCTCGATAAGTGTCAGCGAACTATTCCAACACTTATGCGTGCTCTCCGTAGGTTCAGTGTGGGATTATTGATATTGTTAAAATATGAACTTCAGTGACCTCGCCAAGGGTCAGCGGACAACTCGCCAACTTGCACGTTCTCGCCGTTGATCCAGTGGATGACAAGTGATATTGCAAAAAGATGCACTTCAGTGAGCTCGTCAAGTTTCAGCTAACAACTCGCCAACTTACGCGTGCTCACCGTTGGTCCAGTGGGGGATTAGTTATATTATTAAATGATGCACTTCAGTGATATCGCCAAGGGTCAGCTGACAAATCGCCAACTTCAAAGGCCTCGCCGTTGGTCCAATGGGTGATTAGTGATATTGCGAAAAGGTGCACTTCACTGGCCACGCCAAGGCTTAGAGAACAACTCCCCAGCCTGCGCGTGCTCGCCGTTGGTCCAGTGGGGAAGTAATGGTATGGTTAAATGATGCACGTCAGTGACATCGTCAAGGTTCAGCGAACAACTCCGCGATTTGCGGGTGCTTGCCATTGCTCCAGTGGAAGATTAGTTATATTGTGAAAACATGCACTCAATTGACCTCGCCAAGTGTCAGCGAACTATTCCAACACTTATGCGTGCTCACCGTAGGTTCAGTGTGGGATTATTGATATTGTTAAAAAATGAACTTCAGTGACCTCGCCAAGGGTCAGCGGACAACTGGCCAACTTGCACGTGCTCGCCGTTGTTCCATTGGGGGATTAGTGATATTGTTAATAGATGAAAATTAGCCCCTCGCCAAGTGTCAGAAACCATTCTCCAACTTGCGTAAGGTAGCCGTTTGTCCAGTCAGGGATAAGTGATTTTGTTAAAGGATGCATTTCAGTGACCTCGCCAAGGGTCAGAGAACATCTCCCTACATTATGCGTGCTCGCCGTTGGATGCTGAAATGGCAGGAATGGCCCGAGTGATGAGACGGAGAAGCATCATCAGACAATACGGACTGGTCCACATTTGCGATAACATAGAACGATTCATATCAATTTCTGACCATTATCTTCTGGTCGTTATACACACATGTTTCAAATACCGCCCACCCCCTCAGTAATTGCATGCATGTTGTCCAAGGCATGACCACACGTCAAACCCCGTAGTATATATATCAGTACGCTTGAGGTGGGCCACCTTCGTTTCTCACAATCGATCGTTTGGAGGTGCAAAATTTGGATCAGATCATGTACTTTTCCGTGCCTGCTTTCAGTTCCGATTGTTGAATCGCAGTAAGAAAGTGCGCCCTAAACGTCTTAACGTTATGCCACTGTCCAATCCAGAAATTCGTGTAGCGTTCACCGAAAGTCCCACTGCCCAGATCATATATAAATTCGCTGTTTCCGTCGAACGTGCACATAGACTCCATAGTCAAACTTCGCCTCATACTCTATTGGGACACTTGGCCGACGCGCTACTTTGCGCTATGCATTCGGGCTTTCAGGAATCGATTGTGCCGACGAGGGACTAGATATCCACACCGGCCCTGCATCTGTCTGCACAAGCTAGAATCGCTCGGTAATCAACCTCAGATAACTACCGCTCAATCAGCCGTCAAACTACACGATGAACAAGATGCGACCATCAGAACCCTTGGACCTCCTCAGCTTGCTCCATGGAAGCACTTTCAAACTTGGGTAACTTTCACCAGCTCTGTTAACCTTTGGCCCAATACTAAGTGGCCTCACTTGACATACGTGCTACATTGTGCGCTTAATTCGGGCTTTTAACAACTGCTTGTTCCGGCGAAGGGCTAAATCTGCACACCCGCCGTGCACAAGCTACATTCTCCCGGCCGTCGACCTCCGATAACCACCGCTCAATTAGACGAGAAACTACACGATCAAGAAGATGTATTCAACTGCCTCCGTGGACTCTGTTTGAAAGTCGGGTAACTTCCACCGCCTCCATTACCTTATGCCTAAAGCCTCGGACAAATATATACCACCTTGCACTACCGTTTGGGGTAAGTTGGGTCGCGTGAAAGCTGATATCGCTGGATAAATCGATCGATGGCTGGAGCGCTTTAGTTAGCTACCAAACCACCTACACGTTCACCTGCGAGCCTACAGCTATCACTTACAGTTCCGCACGTTAGTGTCTGCGAGCAACCGCAAGAAGTAACCTGCATTCGGTATTCCAACGACCAAACGTCAGAAAGGCTGAGGGTTCAAGTTTTATCCCAGCAGAAGCTTTCAAAAGTTATTGTTTGGCTTCGATGGACTGAGTACACCGGCCGTACTTGACTTTATGGACTGCCGACGTCGTCCCCACTGACTGGCCACTGTCCCCTACCTTATCGGTACCAAAGAGCGGTTACATGCCATTATGGTCAAAGTAATGCTATATTCGCCTTATAGATGTAGCCGACAAAGTTTTTGCGACCATCCTTTTCCGCAGATTTTCCACTGAACTTCAGGGATGGCTTCGACTCTTTCGCACTCTTCATTGATACAGTGCCTTACCTTACGTATCACTTTACACGATTGCCTTGCGTCTGGTAGCCCAGGGGAAAACAACAACAATTACATGGAATAAAAATCTATTATTTGATCCTAATATATATATATATATATATATGTATATTTTAAGGGTAGTAGGCAAGAAATGCCCTTGAGGACCCTATTAATGTAACGCAAACAGGTTATTCTTACAGTAAATGTGCAGTCGGGGGGAGCTTGTATGATATCATAACAGAATTTCGAGTGAATTTTCACGGAAAAGAATGAAAACTGTCTAAAGCCACAAAAATTGTACACAGTGCTGGCAGTAGGAAATCGTGTTGTAAAAGTCGCCTTTTGTCAAATAAAATCACATCAAGTCTTCTTTTAAATTCCGCAATTGTGTCAGCGGAAACCGTCTCGCTTGGTAGCAAGTTCCAAGGCCAGACCACGCGTTGACTGAAGAAATATTTTCGGAGGTCTAATCGGGTGCGTTCGTTTGTGACCTTGTAAGGATGGCCACGCAGGTGAGTAGTGGTGGCTAATTGGAAGAAATCCTCCAATTTTAGGGAGGAAATGTGGCCTCGGATTATCCGGAATGTCCAGAGCAGGCTGCACTGAACGTTCCTGTAAGACAAAGGAAAAAGGTCAAGTTTTATCAATCTCTCCTGATATGGTAAGTCCCTGAGACCGTCGACAATCTTTGTCGCCCTGCGTTGCACTTGTTCAAGAAGCTCCACATCTTTCTTCAACCACGGTGTCCAAACTGGCATTCCGTATTCAAGATGTGGTCTCACAGAAGGTGCCAAATATTTTTCCGAAGAGTTCAGGTGGAAAGATTTTGAACGCTCGTCTGATCCAGTGCAGGGTACTAGTTGCCTTCTGGATGGACGTTTTACAGTGCTCTGTTTGCATCAAGTTCGCGGTTGTCCATATACCCAGATCTTTGTGTGTCTCAACCTCGTTTAATGCAGTACCATTGATAAAATAACTGTGTTTCGGTGGCACTTTTCGCCCCGGGCTTATGTGTAGAACAAGACACTTGGATACATTAAAGTTAAGAAGCCACGTGGACGACCAGATAACCAGTTTATCGATGTTCGACTGTAGTCTCTTTGCGTCGTCGGCACACCTAATTTCGGCCCATATTTTTATGTCATCCACAAACATGACAGCTGCGCAATCAAGCTCATTGAGACAGTCGTTTACGTAAATCAGGAATAGCAGCGGACCCAAAACTGAGCCTTGTGGTACACCACTCTCGACCATTGTCCATTCTGAGGTTGAGTTTCTGACAACGACCCTCTGTTCTCTGAGGGACAAGAAACTACTGATCCATTTATACATTTTTCCTTGGATTCCCACGTCCCAAATCTTCTGCAGAAGAAGCCTGTGTAGTAAACTATCGAAGGCCTTTTTGAAGTCGAAGAATATAACATCAATTGGATAGCCTTTATCAGCGGCCTTTGTCCACTTCTCCTGTGAGTAAAGAGCACTCGTGAGGCAAGAGCGTCCTGGGCAAAAGCCGTGCTGTCCATCACATAGTATTATGTTGCTTTCGAGGAAATACATTAAATGCTTCTTAATAATGCGCTCTATTACTTTGCATGCGATGCAAGTTAGACTGACAGGACGGTAATTTGCGCAATCAAGTCGCGAACCTCCCTTATAGATCGGGGTGACGTTTGCCCACTTCCATTCTTCTGGGAGTTCGCCTTCGTCAAAAGATTTATGGAAGATGACAGCCAGGGGTTTGCATAGTTCGTTAACTTATTCTCTTAGTGCTAGTGCAGGAATTTTGTCCGGCCAAGGTGATTTGGCAGGCTTAAGTTGGAGTAATTCGGCCCTGACAGTGTTGTTTGAAAACTCTAGGTCCTATATTTTGGGCAATAAGGAGGAGGGTAAGGGTGCAGTCATCGGTCGATGAGCGGACGGACCGTCAGCAAAAGTTGTAGGTTCTCGGGTGTAGATGGATTCAAAGAAATCGGAGAGGAGGGAGGCTTTCATCTGGTCTTCGGTCACCAGTTGTCCATCGGCTGATCTAAGGGCAGGGATCAGTTCCTGAGATCTCTTCGTGCTTCGTATGTAACCGTACAAGATCTTGGGGTGTTCCAGCGACTTGTGTTATATGTTCAACTCGTATTTCTTGCGCAGTTTAGTAGCTTCTCTTTTACAAATGTTACGTTGTTGCTTATACTCCCGTAAGTGTTTAACGGAGCCGGTTAATCTGCATCGTCTCCAGAAGCGGTTTTTTTTTTGAAAGCGGCCTGCAAGTTTGAGTTCATCCACTTCGGGCGATTCGTACTTGTCTTTCTTCTGAAGGGACAGTTGAGACAGAGAGTCCTTTTCAACGTCGAGCTAAAGGTCATCCACTGTTCATTTGCCCCACCTTGGAGATCTGTTTCCCATGATACCTCTGACATTTCTCTTCTCATAAGTGGGTAGTCGCCCTTCCAAATGTTACTTTCCCATGTGTCGGAGGAGAAGGGTTTGGAGAACAGCGAATACTCGAAATACAGCATAATATGGTCGCTTGACCCTAATGGTGGTCGATCCTGCAGGTCAATCACAGTTTCCTCCTCTCGTGTAAAGATAAGGTCGAGACAGTTCGACTGTTGTCCTTCCCTAGCCCGCGTTCCAAACGCGACGGTTTGGCAGAGCAGTTTGGCTGTGGCCCATTGTAGTAATTTGTGATTGAAGTTGTCTTGAAGACGCTGTGCAGTCCATGTCTGCCAGTCAACACCAGGAGCGTTAAAGTCCCCAACGATGAGGATGTCTTTTTCTCACTAACCCTATACAATTCTGCTATGAGGATAGTGTCTTGGTCATGAGAATGGTTTGGCGGGCGGTATGTCACCGAAAGCGTCAGTGGCCTGGCATACTTAGCAGATATAGTAATATTTAGCATTTCCACATCTCGTGCTGGGACCGGTACTTCAGCCGTGGCTGTCAGCTTGCAAGTGACATAGACTATAAGCCCTCCTCCCCTAGTTTTTCTGTCTTTCCTGAAAAGCTGATAACCTCTAAGTGATAATTCAGAATCAGCGATATCTTTTGAAAGCCAGGTTTCAGTAAAACCCATGATGTCTGGTTTCACCTCCTCGACCAAGTTTTTTAGTTCGTCCAGCTTGTTAAACAAGCTTTGTACATTTGCGGTTAGGATCTTTAGTGACAGTTTACTCCGTGAGGCCCAACCCTCATCGTGACAGGTTTTGGCCAGAGGAAGGGCTCCTTGACTTGTATTATTTGCCCATCTTTTATTTTCAAGCCCTTTGCCCCGCTTTCGGTCCTCTCTCTCAATTCTATCCTCAGTTGCCTCATTTTCATCCGCTCCCTTGGCTCGTATTCTGGCTGAAAAAACACTTGCTTGTGCGAATTTCGTAAGGCCGTTTTTCCTTTTAGCAGTTTTGATGCCAAGCCTTCGTTATCGAATATAACTTTGAGAGGCCTTGGGTTTTGTTTGTAGGTCGCGGCCTAGGTCTGCTTTACTCAGACGGAAGGCTTTATTTACGGTATAGGTTTCCCCATTCTTTAGGACAGCGCTGGCGTATTCGTGTATTCGATCATAGTCGTGTGCAACTCGTTCCGTTGTACTGTCAAACGTGGACTCAGGAGCACCTTGTATGATACTGTTGTTTTTCCGATTTATGGACGACTTCTGTAATACCTTACCTGTAGTTCCGTTTGACTCGTCTTGAACAACTATGCAGTTTTGTCGGTCAAGGGAAACCTGTGATATATTTCCAGTCTTACTGTTATCGGAAGACCCCGAGATGTTGTTAGGAATAATTTTTGATTTTGTGTTTCCGCTACCATCACCAGAGATAGGCTTCTTTTGGAGTCTGGGATGGCACCGATCAGGTCTGGCTTCCTGCTGCCCCCCTTCTACATTTGTGGTTTCCTTCTGTGATTGGATGCAGCCTTAGTATACCCACTAGGAGTGGTTGATGTGCTGGGTACATTTTGCACTTTCGGTCCGGAAAATGAGCCTATAATTAGCGGGGTTTTTAATTCGGAAAGTTCCTCATGTACTGAGATTGGGCGCGGAGTATTATTCTCGCAGACCGTTAGAGATGTTTCTGTAGAATCTTGATCACGGTGCTCCTCGTCGAGGACAACTTGACCATTTATGTTACTTGCCTGATCATTTTTGTGCGTAGACGCTTCGGCGAGAGATGCTGCTGCTGCGTACGTTACGTCCCCTCCCTTAAGTTCATGCATCGCCAGTGTTTCCTCGTGAGGGAGAAATCAAGAAAATTTCTTCAGCTCTTCCAGCTCCACTCTAGTACATTTACCTCTAACGCAAGCTATGCAAACAATAACTTATGGCCAACCGTAAGACCCGCATTGTCGAACGCTTCATGTCGCTCGTCGGGTTTGTGGGTTACGTCAGGTTTCCTGCTTTCTTATATGCGTCGGCTTTGCCGGCAGTCGTTCTCTGACTTGCTGTTTCTGCGGGTTCACCGACACGGAGCAGTTGGTTTGCGCGCCGGCTCTCGTTCGTCCTCGCATCGCAGATTCCGCTGCTCTCATCTACACATTGCAAAACGTTCGAGGGATATAAGATCTCACCTGCCGCCGCACGTCCACCACGCGTCTCCTCCTGGTCCGCATCTGCCGTTCCGTGAAAAGACAGAAATTGGCTTGCAGGCAGCCGCTGTTCTACCTTCGGCTTGCACGCCTTGCCCTTACCTTCGACCTTATCCACATTGTACAGTTCGGCAATATGGCAGCAGAAAATTTCCCAGGCTTCCGGTATGTCACCTGCCCTTATGTGAAATCATAGGCGGTACTGGATCTCTTCAGCGTGCGCCCAAACCGCTCTTCCAGGTACCGGTCCACATTGTCACAGGCCGCGCTTCAGGCGGCTCCAGTAAGCCTCGTCCGCGTTCGTGTGGCAGCCGGTTTCCGGGTGCACGAAACACTTGGTGTGGTTTATTTTTGTGTTCTTGTACCCCATCGACAGCTTCTCCAGCTCACCGTACCCTTTCCAGTAGTCGGTTGTTATTCGGCTACCATAAGCTACTCGTCTCCTGATGACTTCCGTCAGGGTGTTACGCTCGCGATCGTTCAACTTTTTTACGATGCCTCTCTTTCGAAGTGTTTCGTACATTCCGATTATCCAGTTACTACTTCCGTTAGCCTCTGTTGTACTTTCGGCGTGATATGAGAGATTCATTAATTTGAACTTTCACGCCCGGACCGCCTACTGTTACGGCATGGCTACGGAGTGCATGTGAGCACACATTTTGGCACACTGTATACCAGTATCCGGTGTTCCTCTCAGCCACACCGCACACGGACGCCACTTCTCTAACGGTCTTGCCCGACACAAAGGCCAGACATATTCCCAACAGCTCACTCAAGCTTAAGCGGCTGTTGGAGAACATTGAATTGGTCCTTATGGACTTCTTTCTATGGCATTTTCCACAACGGAAAACGTAACCGTCCCCATTCCGCGCAAGCTGCCTTTGGACCATTAAGTTTGCACAATCGCAGCGAACCCGAAAGGGCAGCAGTCCTTTTAGTTGACAGTACACAACCACATCACTCAAACTGAGAGTTTTAACTAACTTTTGATATGGCGTCGGTTGAGATAACCTAACAGATCGTGCACTGCGAGTGTCGGGGCTGCAACACAGAAAAAAGGCTTCTTTTACCAAGTCAACAGTTTCAGCTCTGTTAAGTTGCTGTTACTACCTTCCTTGGCAAATGTACAGGGTGTCCACAGAGTCTGGGTACATCGGAATTTTAATATTTTATTTATTTACGTTATTTTTTGGACGGAAGAGTCCCATGGATGTCACTTCGTCCGACATCCATGGAGTTGGGTGTTCCAAGGTCAACTATCCACAAAATCCTGGTAGAGCAGAAGTTCCATCCGTAAAAATTACAGATATTGCATCGCTTAACTGAAGATGACCCTGATAGGCGAATGCAGATGTGCTAATGGTTTTCAGATAAATTGGATGAAAATATCAATTTACTTAATACCTTTTCCTGTTCAGCGATGAAGCTTTGTTTTACGTTAATGGTTAAGTCAACAGACAGAATCTTCGATACTGGCTTCAAAAGGATGGAGTCCCTGCCCATTTTCCTACAAATGCTACAGATTGGCTGAATGGCATTTTTCTTCAATGGATTGGAAGAAGAGATCATGTGGAGTGGTCCCAACGTTCACCAGACTTTTCTCCCTCTGATTTCTTTTTCTGGGGTATGTTAAAAGAGAATTAAATAAAATTGTTTTGTTCTAATGGTATGTATTTATCCCCTATGTACCCAGACTTCGTGGACACCCTGAACTAACACGTTGTAAGCTGCATAAACTACTCCTTTTACAGGGTATCTCCAGCTAAGGGCAGCTTTTACGAATATATTTTAACATACCTTCTTTGTCTTTCAGACTGCCATATAGTTTCCCTAAAGGTAACCAGCGGCGTTTTCCTCATTGTCGGCGTGCTGCCTGACGCAATTGGGTTCGCGCATAAGCTGTCTCCTGCGTCTACTCCCGAAAGGACTTAATGGAAAAGAAATTATATCATTTCCCGGCCGGTGCAATTTGTATTTTTTTAAATGAAACCTTTCATAAAAAACTCTTTTCTTCATTTGAAATCCCCATTTAGTTAAAACTTTGCTCTTACTTGGCTAGAATATTTTATCACTTGTGCCATCTGTCAAAACGATTTGCACTAGTGAGACCCCATGTAATACAGCTGAACTGAATTGGCACAACCGTTTTCCTGTGTTTTACTAAAGTGGTCTGGATCCGGTTGTTCAGAGGTCGTACAGTTTGTTTTTCTTGTGGTTCTTTTGTAGAATCAACTGTGGCCAACACTATTCCATCCCCCGTAGCAGCCTCCAGCTCTACACTCCCTTTGGACTGTCAGCCTAGATTCCGGAACGTATTATCCGTGAGATTTCCCCTTAATCACTTTCCAGCACTGTATACCCCGGTTTCCCTTTCTCCGTCTGTATAGACAATGAACCGTTCTTATCTCTCTTACTGCTTCATTCCTTATCAGAAGTATGGGTGATATTAATGTGGATTACGCTGAGAACCTCCAACGTGACCCTTTTAGCTCTGAGACTATACTGAAGACGCACGAAGGAACTCCTGCTTCAACACCTGAACATACCCTATGAGTGGAGGGCGCTACATTGGTGGCACCGGTGCCTACGAACTCCACTTGTCAGAATGCAGTTTGTTCTTCCGACACTAGTCTTCAGCTCAAATTGTCCAGCTATGACGAAAAAGAAGATGTTTCGACCTGGCTACGCCGTGCGCAGTTTCAAGTCCGGGCAGTGCGCAGCCAGGATAGAAGCATGGCTACCTTACAAGGCCTGACGAAGTCCCCCTTTGACAAGGCCTTGGATGCTGGCCTCGACGAGGACACACCCGTAGAAGAACTGTGCCGGCAGTTGAAGAATGTACTCAAACCGAAGATATCAAAAGGGGCGGCACTGGACCGGATGTATACACGATGTATACTACCGGCCGAAACCCCGAATGAGTATGCAATGGAATTACGGCGTCTTTGCAGAGCAGCCTATCCCTCGGTCTCCGAGACGGACTGTCATGACGCAGCTCTACACTTCTTTGTGAAGAATCTAAATCAAATGGAGCTGCGTCGTTCACTGCTTTTTCAACCACCCCAGAATTTACAGGAGGCGGTGAGCCGAGTAGAACACTACTCGGAAGTGACACAGTTAGCGAGACCGACTGCTCAACCAGTCCAGCCGACTGCCCCACAAAACCCAATACGAGGACCACAGAACAACAACTGGCGCCGGTTCAGCTATAACCCGCCAAAACAGGCCGCATCATATAAACGGCCACAGTTCCCCGGACGTGGAGGGTATAATCGTTTTCCAAACCCGCAAGTCTGTGTATGCAACAATGAACGAACACCTTCCTTCGGCGAACAAACCACACCGGGTTCGTACTCGTTTCCAATTGTATCTCAATTTCATACATTGGTAGAACCATTTTACACTGAACTTTACGTAAATGCTAAGCTTGTAAAAGCTCTAATCGACACTGGGGTGAGTGGATCATTAGTAAACCCGCGAGTAATGTCACGCAGACAGCACTTCAAACTAGACAAAAGGTCGAGTAAACTGTGCTTAACGACAGCGAACGGTTCTCGGCTAGCTTGCGTTGGATCTCTGCCTCAACAGTCAACGTTTCAGTCTGGTCTAAAAGAGGACACGTTCTTGGTTGTACCAGACCTAACATGGGATGTATTACTGGGGGTGAACTTCCTTGATCGCCACGAGTGCGTGATCCACGTTAAATAACGAACGATTACATTTAACCGGACGAAATGCACGAGAGAGGCTACATTACCGACATTCGATGGAGAGCTAGTCTGTGCAGCCATCCAAGCCGTTGTTGCACTGCTGGCCATCAACATCGACACGATATTGCCGGACAGTAAAGATATTCCTGGTAACACCCGAGAAGCTTAAAGATCACTGTTAGAAGAGTTTGCTGATGTCTTCACTTGGGACGAAGAATCTTTAGGCCGCACCGCGTACCTACGAGACTCCATCGAAACAGGCACCGCCAAACCAGTTTGGCAACTGCTGCGGCGAAAACCTGTTCACTATAACGAAGAAATCAACCAACTTCTTGATGTTATGATCAAGAATAAGGTCATACGTCCGTCAAAGTCACCATGGGCCTCCCGGTGACGCTCGTACCGTAAATGAACGGAACGTTGCGTTTTTGTGTCGATTACAGGCGACTAAACGCAGTGACTACACGAGATTCGTTCCCACTACCCCGCATTGACGTGACCCTCGATGCATTAGCTGGCGCTTGCTGGTTTTTGACATAAGACCTAATGTCGGGATACTAGCAGGTAGAATTTGAACCGGCAGACCGTCACAAAACTCCGTTTACGGTTCCTCAAGGCCTCTTCGAATTCGAAACGATGCCATTCGGACTATGCAATGCACCGGCCACTTTCCAACGGTTGATGCAGGTAGTAGTGGCACACCTACTACCAACGCAGTGCCTCGTATATTTAGATGATTAAGTTGTGTTCGGCCGCACAATAGCACACCACAACAAAAATTTACTAGCAGTGTTAACAGCCCTACGCGACGCAGGACTGCGGCTCAATCCTCAGAAGTGTACCTTTTTAAAGGATAAGGTTACATACTTAGGTCAGGAAATATGTAGAGAAGGCATCTGCGCCTCTCCGGAAAAAATAAGTGCGGTACAATTATGGCGCACTCATAAATCCGTTACCGAAGTGCGCAGTTTCCTTAAATTGGCATCATATTATCGGAAATTTATCCTACACTTCGCCGAAATCGCGCAACCACTGCATCGCATAACAGAAAAAGGGTCGAAAGTTTAGCTGGACTACAGAATGTCAAAGTGCCTTTGACGAACTGAATGGACTTCTGGTATCCGCACCTATACTCACACTCCCGACCACGGACGCCGATGCACCAGAATTTATCCTTGATACAGATGCCAGCGACTTCGCCATAGGTGCAGTATTATCGCAGGCCGATTCAAGTGGCAATGAGTGGCCAATATGCTTCGCCAGTAGGACGTTGTAGGGAACAGAACGTAACTATTCCGTTCATCGTCGCGAGCTATTGGCTCTCGTAACTTTTGCGAAACGGTTCCGGGCATTCTTGATTGGTAAACCTTTCGTCGCTCGAACGGATCACAAAGCTTTACAATGGTTACAAACTACAAAAGACCTGGAAGGGCAGTATGCCAGGTGGCAGGAATCGCTACAACAATTTACGTTTAAATGCCAATACCGACCAGGGACCAAACACACTAACGCTGATGCCTTGTCCCGACGCTCTACCGAGATATCTGATGACAACCAGATACTCAATACTACTGTAAATTTGATTCACATAAGCGAACCCACCCGGTATGATTGGGCTTTGGCACAGAGCACCGATCCGGACACGGCTCCGATTTACGATCAGCTACTTAAGGGTCGACACCAACTGACGATCGATGACCTCAAAGGATCATCAGAAGCCGCACAGGCCCTACGCAACCAGTGGCCTCACCTCTACATGGATAATGAAGCGCTGTTCCTCAAGGATCCCATTAGTTCCCCACCTCGCATTGTGGTACCAGGAAGTATGGTAATTCCGGTCTTAACGGATCTACACCAGGAGCTAGGGCATGTAGGGCAGACTAAGACAGAGATAGCAGCTCGACATAGATTCTGGTGGCCCAAACTACGTCAACAGGTTATTACATTTTGCAATACATGTACTACTTGTGCATCTTTTAACGGTTCCGCGCACCCTTACAGCCCATGCCGACTGGTTTTCCATTCCATCGAGTTGGCATGGACATAGTTGAACTACCGTTTTCCACCTCGGGATATAAGTACGTATTAGTCATGGTTGACTTCTTAACAAAATGGGCCGAAGCAATACCTCTCGGACGACAAGACGCAGTATCCGTGGCCTCGGCTATCATGCACGAATGGATTTGCCGCTTCGGAGCCCCCCTATCCCTACATTCACATTGCGGGGCAAACTTCGTAAGCCAACTCTTTCAGCACGTGTGTGATCAATTAGAGATCCATAAAACGCGAACTACACCGCACCACCCGGAGGGTAACGGACAAGTAGAACGTACCAACCGGACATTAGGTAACCCATTTAAGGCGTTTGCCGACAACCGACCACTCAATTGAGAAATAAGGCTTCATTATGCCCTGATGACTTACCGAGCCACCATACATTCATCCACCGGCTACTCACCATCCTACGTGGTAACAAGACGAAGTTTCCACCACCCAATCGATCCCACTTCCCATCGCGGAAGCTCAAAATTACTCCCCCGGTTCATACGCATTAGAATTACAGGAACTCATGCGACTCACCCATAATCTAGCGCGCGAACACTTAGGTGCAGCGTGCATACACCAAAAAGAAAAATTTGACTCCCGCGTACATGGCACTCCCCACCAAGAACGTGATCTGGTTTTGCGTAAACGACCTATACCACCCCTCGGCACACCTGCGAAGTTGCACCACCCGTGAAAAGGCCCTTTTCGGATCCTCCGCGTCATCCATCCTTCTACATTTATCATCCAGGACGTCAGATTGTTTAACGGTCCCTCAACTACGGCACATTTTGGCAAATTGAAGCCGTTCCGCGGACGGGTACCTTCCACGTCGGATAACCACCTTACCATTATTGCCGAACGCCTACTCCCAGAAATGTCTCATAAGGTCACTGTTACCGACGCACCCCTCCAGGTTCATTCGGACTTTGAGGACAGGGTCCCGTCTTAAGAGGGGGGAGTGTAATGCAGCTGAACTGAATTGGCACAACCGTCTTCCTGTGTTATACTAAAGTGGTCTGGATCCGGTTGTTCAGAGGTCGTACAGTGTGTTTTTCTTGTGGTTCTTTTGTAGAATCAACTGTGGCCAACACTATTCCATCCCCCATAGCAGCCTCCAGCTCTACATTCCCTTTGGACTCTCAGCCTACGATTCCGGACCGTATTGTCCGTGAGATTTCCCCGTAACCACTTTCCAGCACTGTATACCCCGGTTTCCCTTTCTCCGTCTGTAAAGACAATAAACCGTTCTAATCTCTCTTACTGCTTCATTCCTTATCAGAAGTATGGGTGATATTAATGTGGATTACGCTGAGAACCTCCAACGTGAGCCTTTTAGCTCTGAGATTATACTGAAGACGCACGAAGGAACTCCTGCTTCAACACCAGAACATACCCTACGAGTGGAGGGCGCTTTACCTATATAAACGATCTAGCTTATGAGTTTTTACCAATGGACGGCCGTCATAACCGCTCAATATATTGGCGAACATTGTAATGTTTTTTGTAATGTTTTAATTTGCCAAAACTTGTAGAGAACACAATCAATGGTTTTTGTAAGTTATTTCGTGCGTAAATAGAAGGTGTGGGCAGCGCTTAGCATCGCGGACTAAACTAAACTAACTGCAGGACGGTTAATTTGACCACAGGTAAGTTGCAGTCTGCAATCTCCTCTCCACCACTTCCTACATCTTAAATAATACAATAATGAATATAGTATGTCAAAACGCTGGGATACACCCGCTAGTCTGTTTGTAGGTCTTCCTGCATTTAATAGGCTACACCTTCGTCCGCTCATTTCCTCATATAATCACTCACTGTGCACTTCGCGCATATTTAATGCTTCCCGTTCAAAATCTTGCTTTGCATGATTGGTTGCCACTCTCACATGAGCAGTTTTGCGCTTCCTTGGACTTTAATATTCAGTTTTCTGATTATTCGCACCAATGTCTTGCATCTTTGTTTAAGTTTTTGTTGCTGTAGCGTTCCTCTCCCTTCACCCTTCCGCTTTCTTTTTCTTCTTATTCAAACAATCGTACCCTTTCCTGCTCCCATTCCATTTTTTTCCCGATTTTCCCTCCCACAACTCCTTTAGTCACTGCCCCACCCATATAACCCCCTATTGCCATGTGCCCGTAAGACAGCCTACGTACTCATTGTCAACGGGGAAACAGGCATACTTCCGGATGAATGACGGAACAAGCAGCCTTTCAACGCGGTTCCCTTGCTAGCTTTAAAAATATTTAGAAGGCTGCATCCTCCGGACAATTCAAGCAATCTTCCACATTCACGCAATCAGCGTACAGTCAGCCTATTTCACGCGTGGTGTAGCGTACTATGTTTCGCACGCAAACCAACTTACCGTTGACAGCTAAGGAGTCGCTTATCAAATGGTTATAACCATTTTGGGCAGGTTTGACTCGATAGTTTTCGATCCAGGGTTCTGATTAGTGATATCACTAAGCATTGATGTTTCACATTTGGGAATGGGCATGCCTAACTTGTATCGGGTAATAAGTCAAAGGTTATCAACTAAATCTTCATTCACTTTGACTAAACTTCGTAACTTAGCTATAAAACGTGAATAGAATGATACATGATAATTGAAGGAAATCTTGATTGCATCGAGATAGCAAACTGTGACATAAAAATACCAGTTAGATATATATGAAATTTAGCTTCAGTCATAAGACTGGGGCGAAACACTTCAGTGTGTTAATCTGCTGTGGGATATGAGTCATGCATTAAAGATAAGGCTGAAAACGTAATTGAAGGTTGACTACATGGTCTAGTTGCTTACATCGGTAGGGTTTCTCCCGCCGTATGTAGGATGCTTCCAGGTAACGTAAAGTCCGGTTTGTTCGTGCTCGAACAAGTACGCGGAAAGATTTTTTAAGGTCAACGGAGTGACCACTGTCTATTAAGTGTTTTGTAAAAAGATGAGTGTGGTACTTTGTTCTCCTGTTTTAAAAGCCAAGTAGGCGTATTTTCAGCAGCCCTGGCTGCCACGCTCATCTATTACAAAACACTTAAAAGACAGTGGTCACTCCGTTGACACTAAAAACGTAATGCCAATTTACAATCATTCTACTCAAGTGACTGAATGTCTAAACTATTTCTTAACATGATGAACTTTATTCGCCATGTCACTTGTGTGTTTGAATGTGCGCGAAGATTCCAACGATCTCGACGGCTTACCGAATTGTGATTTCGCGCATTATAAACGAACAAAATATGATCCAACTACCGAAATTTTTAGTTGTTCACATAAGGCTAGTGTGGCTTGCCTCATGTAGCATGTATCTATTGAATAATGGGATGCTTCCGCTTGAGTCATTAACTGAACAATTAACAATGTATGAACTGTTAAGTCAAAAAGAATATAACAGTATACAGAATACAACTCACATGCTATTCACTTGGACAGCATTCACAAGGTAATATCACACGGACCTTCTGGCAGAGTTATGCCTTAAATTCGTGGCTTTTTCTTGTTTTTGTATGCCCACGAAATTATCGATATGTTTGCTGAAACATGGGATTCTAACTATATCTTAGTTGGCCCGGCTCTAAGGAGCAAATTAAGAAAACATGAAGAAACGCCCCGTGCTCTTTTGCCCAAGGGGCAAGTAAAAGTAAACTCTATAAAGATATACACGCAACACACTGTCGATACATTAAGAGAGGGAAACTGCAGTTTCCCTCTATTATACTTCACTATAGTATGATTTAAATAATATCTGCGTTTTGTAATCCCGACGTCATGAATTTTTGAATGCTGATCAGTACAATCTAAAGTTTACTTAATTGCTAAAATGATATTTAGAGGGACTGTTAATATTTTCAACAGCTAAATTTTGTAACGCATTTCAAGAAATACCACTAGGAATGTGTTAGACTTTTAATTGTTGATGGTCTAACAGTTGCTTTAACGTTAAAGCAATTGATGTGCCATAAAATTTTTATGCATGACTTTCGAACTGTGTGTATTTGCCTTGCTTTTCTATAATGATAACGCAACCTCTCAAAAATATACATCTGCTCGTACGGACTGTCCTCTTTAATGGAAAAGGATCCTTAACAGTCGAATGTTAAAATCCATATGCACTGCATTCTATGAAAATATAAGCGTACGTAAAAGTCTTCGCATAAAGGCAGTATTTCTAAGACTATTTCAATAAAGATAGGAATTCCATAATCAAGAGACCGTCCTTTCAGTAGCGCTTGTATAAACAGAGATATAAATTGGACTCCTAAGCAAATTAGGGTGCTGAAGTGCTCCACAGGCCAGTTTTTTTCAAGAAACAGGTAGAAATGGACGATTGATAACATCATTTTTATTCAAACTGTAGTAATCAGAAAAGCCGCCGACACAATACCAAAACCACTGCTCAACAGCAATCACCCTCTGTATTACAATCCTAATTCAGTTCGCGTTGTAGTCAATAGAGCTGGAGCATACTGCGTTAGGTCAGTAGACCTAGCGGATACAAGGATATATTATACAGCAAGGCAAACACAAGCGAATAGATGGTGTCTTTGTAAGCAGCATTAAAATATCAAGAGGAAGATTTTCTGTATAAAGGAGGCCTCAAGGGCACTTTTTTAATTTCTACGATCCTCTAGATTAAGCAAAGGCTATTGACCATGATTATCAATTCGTCGCTATGTAATGTGACCTAAAAGTAGGTTACCATTTACCAAAATTTGGGAAATTGTCTGCAGAATAAATTTAACGAGTAGAATGTCAACTATTTTTTTAAACCGGACGAAATATCTGATTAGCATTCATGAGGTCAAACTTGCAACTAGTAGACGAGTTAAACTGTCTAATGTTGTAACATACTTTAGATAAACTCTTCCTGTTTGTAAGATTTAAGAAGCACCCTTCCTTTCACTTATCACATGTGATCAACTGAACATCCATGGCAGTGGAATTTACCGCAATGCAGATATATCTAGCACCTCCTGCAGACCTGACAACAACTCCAGCCCCAGACGTTCCATTGGCATGACCACTACCATCAAAAACGAAAGTATTAGCAGCGTCGCTTTTTTAAATCTATTCTACCTTCACTGCCACCGCCCATGCGCACCACATGTAGGCTTGATCAATCTCTCATAAATTCCTCACATTGAGTCTGAAGAAGCAGCGCCTGGGTCCTACCATACAGTTCTCAATTGTCCAAACGTTCCACGCACATTCTCACATCACATAGGCATACTAGGCTACATACGTTTCCACGGAATCTAAAGTTATGATGCTTCTTGCTATATCATATTTTCTCAATTCTCTTTAGCAGCAACTACAGTATACATGATCGCACCCAAGATCTCATTCAAGTAATTTCAATCATTACATAGCACTGAGAGTGTAGTTTGATCCTTAGATCCTTCTTATGCGGTTTCATTTCAACTTGTCTGATTTGAGCCTGAGACTGGCAGGGTTTACGAAAAACCATGGTCTGGACAGGCGCTCATCTGATGCTTTGTACCACACCATAACATCAAGCCACTGTGCGTTGTGTTGGATGGTTGTCTGATAGCCTGCGAGTCAGACAGCAATGGCTTCTGCTTACCTCTGGCTTTTGGTTATTCCTGCATGTGCACTTCGGACAGTAGTTCACGTTGTGTCATGCTCAAACGAGATCATCAACACTCAACAACTGTATCTGCCCGTATAAGGCATTCAACTGGCTCGGACGTTGGCCTGATGTTGGGGATGAAAGTGAAGTTGAGGTACACGGCTCAGCGCAATAGCATCACTTAAAACAATCTATTGACCTTGAAATTTACAGTGTGCGCTAGAAACCATGAATTGGAAGACTATAAACTGACGGGACAACACATATCACGCGGTCAGTCTAGTCCGTGTACGTGTGCGGATTAGCTAACTGGCGGACTGAGAGTCAGACTGCCATATCTCCTACTTAATGTGACCCTTATGGCGCTCCCACTAAGGAGGGATTTGAGTCCTTAGTTCCCGTTTTTTGTTGCTTTCTTGCTTATGGTAGTCTTGAATGCGTGGGCCTCCGTCCCCTCCCACCTCTGGTCTTTTTGATTCCGCCTGGGAGAATGGAGAGTGAAAGAGAGTCGCTGCGCCTGCATCACAACGCTGTGGATCACATGATGGACAGCTTTAGAATTTACGGTCGAACTGTCAGGTGTATACGAATCTTCCTGTTCACTACATTTAGTTGTATTATACATTGTGATCAGCCGAAAACCAAACACCAAAGCTTCATTATATTAGTTGAGAGGCGTTTACTGTCTTATGATTCGCCTGACCTGCAAAAAGCTAACAATGAAGAATACTTGCAGAATTGCGACTGTTCCATCATATCATAAACGCACCATGACATGTAAACTTTAGCGTTAAAATCACAAAATGTTGTAAGAATTGCTGTGGACAATTTTGGTGCCCATGTGGTTTGCGATGCATTGTTTGTCATTGGTACGCATAACCAACCTCCCCAGGACGTGTGACGTATATGCCATGTCATCTATTCAGACGGCAAGTTTGCTGCATTTTTTTCATTTATTAATGGGAACCACTTTCACGATCTGTTTGTTTTCATGAAATAAACTGAAGCTGAATTATTATTGTCTCTCAAGGTGACTTTGATATGGTATCCGGTAAATAATGGCATTTCTGGTCCACTTAAATTAGGCTTATGAACAGGTGCCGACAACACTACAGGTATATTTTTGCCAAGCATGTGGGCAACTAGGATGAGGCCTATGTTAAGTTTAGAGTAAGGTTTCAATTTAGCGTTAATTTTAGCGATAATATATAACGGTTAGGTTTGCTTTAAGGGCTTAGTGAGAATTGTAGAAATTTGGGGTAGTGTTAGGGCTAGGGTTGGGCGAGTGTTTGGGCTAGAACACAGAAATATTTTTCCTTCCTTAAATTATTTGCAGGTCCAGCTGTTATAATTTGGTTGAGCGTTCCTCTTGCCATATCTCATATGGGGACTATACATACATATTTAAGTACTGTTTAAGAAGTCTTCTATGCTCAGTAGCATGCTAAGGCTCACATACTCACTTTTTCTGTTTTCATTACAAGTAAGCGTATCTTTATATATTTTAGACATTTTGAAGCTCTCCTCTGGCCTGCCCAAACATTTGTATCGCGTGACATACGGATATCAATCGCTGACGGCAGACAACTTCCGACCACGTCGTCGCTGATTCCTACGTTTTACAAAGGAAAGCTTATGAATGAGGCTGCTTCAAACATTGTTGCCCATGAAAACTTTAACGGAGAGATCTCTATGACCGTTATTTCAGAATTTGGGACACTAATCGTACAAGTAGGTCTCTTATTAAACATTTGTATTGTAGTCCGCTTCTTTAGTGTTGCCCCGAAAATATTCAGCATACTTACTTGTATACAGACTAGAGGACGTTAAAAATCCCAATATGTAGGTTAAAGTTTATTGATTGTTCAGCTCCTTACTCAACGACATTGTGCGCGTTAACTTTACCCTCAAGAGTAAGTTCCGTTACCCTTTCAGGTGCGGTTCACCTTACCTAGTAGCCGGCAGACTAAAGAAACGAGAAAGGCTGCGCATATTAAATGGATCTTCGTTGCTCATAATTCTGTCCTTTTCTGAAAGCTGAAGAAGACTTACCATGTTCATATTTGTGATTATTTATTTCTCACACGCTCAACCAGTTTCATTAACTTCACTTTTACTTAAAATTTGAGGCGTTTCCATTGTTAGTCAGAGGCAGTTAATATTATGTTTACATGATTAATAAGACATGGTATCAAATCCGTAGAAGTCACTTCATGATAACAAACTTGGAGAACATATAAGGTAAATAGTCTGGTCCACAGTGATTTCAAAGGTAGGGACTTAAATAGCTGACCTAGGATGATAAAATGTGCTACTAGACAAAGACAAACAGCCAACTTCCTCGACCTGTCGCAGGTGTGTTTTTGTGCCGCGCGGGAGGATCTTTGTTGCCGCGCCAGCCTCAAATCCGGAGCAAGACTCCCATTTGCAATGGGAAGCTCACTCACAGTGTCTTGTTTGGATGCACGCACATATTTTGCCATTATCGGTTGCCTTTTGACAGTAGGTTGCTACATTTAGGAAATAATCCAGATCATAGTGGGTTCTATCCCCGTAAAAAATGTAGAAATATTCTACGCGTTTGATATTTTTGTCAAATGGGATAAAGACCATGGTTCCCGGCGGGACCTCGTAGTTTGACCAATTAGGGCCTTGATTGCACTCCAGCCTTATTTATGTTGCCGCAGGTTTGACGCCCATCAAGGCTGCCGCGTTCTCCATAAGTGGATCATTTGCATTTTACAAATGCCAAGCGTACTCCTTAAAATAATGCTTTGCGTGCTGTATCATCTCTAGGGTAGAGTGTAAAAGAAGCGGTTCGCTTAAGGAGAGCAACACAATTTGGAGGTAGGAGGGAGAAGTACCATAATTCTCACAACCCTTTGTAATGGACATGAATCAAATCGTATACTTTCTACGCAAATAGATAAATAGATGGATAAAATGAATGAGACTTTCAAAATCATAAAGATGCATAATTAGAAATCTATCTTAAATGAAAAAATACACCTTCCTATACTAAAGAATTTCATGAAGGTGTTAGCTGCTACTAAACAATCATTACGTGTGTAATTGCATCTTAGAATTAAATGAATGCCACTCATTTTAAGAGCAGATGTGCGTAGACTTTTAAGAGCCTCTTTTGTAGGTTTCCCTTTGGAGAATTTTTTGCGCTCAAAGAGAATGTCGTCCAAAGCAAAACGCTTCTGTGGAGTCAACTTTTTTGCAGACTTTAGCTTCTTTGACAAAGTGGCCGGACGCAGCTATGTAAAAGCGATTGAGCTGCTCGTAAGTTTCTGGGCTTTGCAAATTCAGATGGACGCTTAGGTCAAGCAATTTGATCAAGTGAACGAAATCTTCCTGTCAACCAAATTTATTGGCAGAAAAGTTCATTCCCTTAAAGGCTATGGATTCTATCTGAAAGAGGTGAGGTTTTCCCCAGTTGATAATTTTCGATGTGTTTAGAATGTTTCTTATCCATAGACGTTGGACTTGTCACTTTATTTGTGAATTTAGTGCAATCATGAGCTCCAGTTTGCATCAAATGGGTTTTGAGCAGCTTTACTTCTGCTAGCTGATAACTTGGAGGAATATGCAATAGATCTTTTATCATAATACGGAAATATACGAAGCATAAAAGTCCCTGTGCAGACTTATCAAACAGCGATAGGTGTTGTTAACCCGACGGCCAAGACTCAAACATATGCGTTTGCCTCGTCATTTCACTGATATAAAAAGGCAATGGAACTAAGAACACAATATAAACAAATCAAATTAATTTTAAGGTAATTTTATGATCAGATGCGAACTTATGTGTGAATACGTATCATTTTATCTTTTGACAGTAAATGTTTATGCTTTTTTAAATTGCTGCTTTGTCCAAGCGATTTTGAGGAGTTCTGTGACTTAATATTTTTATGATTCTGCTGACCCAGATCTTAATAGAAACTAAGCCACCTGCAAAGAACCTGCAGAACTTTACAGCACAAGCTATTCTGGAGGTAGGAAAGTTCCTTAAGCAGTGATATTTAAGCAGTTACAGTTGCATGTTCTGTTTGTTTTTCACATTGGGTCCTGCTATTATGTTCCGTGTTTTCTAGGACTTCAGCTATAAAAATCTGGGAACGGCCTGCTTACATCATCTATTTACCTTTTCTCCCGAACCAAATAATATTCTCGGATTTACGTTTGTGGCAAGCCCCTCAGCTCATCACCTAGGTGGCATTTGTTCAAAACCCTGTAAGTTTTCAGAATTAAAAGTTTCTTGTACAGACAACAAATTATTGTTCTGTTTACGTTTAAACCTGTGTTACGTTTACTTAAAGAGGGCATGTGTGGAAGCTCCTTAAATATCAACCAAAATTATTCAGTATTCTCCAAAAGACAGATGTCAACATATGCCAGGTAATTAGAATGACCAACACCGAATATAAGCCCAAGGTAAATCACCCAAGATAGCATGGCAACATTAACTTGCATGTTTACTAACAAAAACGTTAATGTCACGTTATACACAGTAACATCATTAGACGTATGCCTTTTTCGATTTGTTGTTGTATACATCAGTTCATTGCAAGCTCAGGGGAAATAAATACCCTCTCGCTCATTTATATTTATTCAGGTTGAAGTTATAGCATGATTAAGATTGCAAACTGGAGTAGGAGAATACATTATATTCAATAGATTTAACAAATACAGGACATCCTGTGCTGCGGGCTGTTTTGGACATGTATGTGCATTCGAGTGGAAAGGGTCAAGGGGAGGGCAGCCAGCATTGTTGGAGGAATGAATTTACAAACACACGGCTCAGAGGAAGGGGGACAGCTTTCGGAGGAAGGGAACAAGCGTATGTTGGTCGGACAGGATTTTCACTGTAGATGGACGTGGAGAATTTCAAACTTGTTCAACCGAAGATAACACATTCCATCCGCAGACATAGCACAAAGGCAAATTCGCGTAAGGTATCATGAGAAAAAGGATCGGTTCCACCACTTATCCTTGTTCGACTACACTCTTCATAATTGTGCTTCTTGGTCGTTGTCGTCCTATACGGACAACTTGGGAACGACCAAAGAGGATACTATCTTTCCACGTAGGATTTTAACCTCCAATGCCCATCAGTCTCAACCTTCGTACATGATGCTAATGCAGAACACTGTCGAGGGCTTCTAGAAATTAGTGTAGGCCGCATGTCTCTGTAAATCCACGTCTGGAGAGTTGTTGCTCCACATGAGAGTTTGGCCGTCGTATCCCATGAGGTACCCAGTGTGCACCACCGTAAAGTGGCCCTGGGACGGTGGCCTCCGCATGAGTTAAACTTAAGTGAGTTTACACTTACGCTACATCTACCTCAATCTCTGCTCTCACATTTCATGAAGGGTGTGCATAAACCACTCAGCAATAATGTCTATGATATTTTAAAATCCATCCTGAAGAGATATGACAGAACCTTGGAGGTGAATGATCAGGTTCCGAGTGTCGTTTTGGGTAAGGCAGTAGGAGCGCCAGCACGATTAGCCGATTAAATGAGTTCGCATCAAGTGCCCAAGCTACAGTCAGCTCTCGGAATGTCTTGCTTACTGTATGGTCAACTATCCTTTTCAAGGTGGGGACGGCTCACGGGCTGGCAGATTTTCTTTTAATCTCAATAAGGCATACTCCTAGATTCCTTAGGTTTCTTTGCCGAATGACAAACTTCCTCTCCAAGCCTTACGAGTGCTTTAACATTGCAACATAAAGATTTCCTGAAGGATGGTCGCAGGATGGAAGCGAATACCGGATACACATCGTTCGCTGACAAACGAGGACGGCAGTTGCTGAGTGCAACAGCCACACTGGTTACGGCTCATGAACTTGGTCATTCTTGGGGCGCAGGTCACGATCCGGCAGGAGACGAGTGCACTCCTGGTGCTGCGAAAGGTGGTCGATATTTGATGTTTCCCTACGCCGTATCCGGTTATAGTCCAAATAACTACGTAAGTTCTTCTATTCACTGCGCTACTTGCTTTCGCCACTGTTCTGCTTTTGTTGACAAATAATACTCGTTAAACATCGAAGAATGAAAGCCACTTAAAATTTCAAATCTGACGCATGAACCTAAGGTTTTCCTTACACTTTTTTCCTAGTAGTGTTTGCAATAGGACAGACTTTCATTTTTTCCAGAAATTGGAACTTACTGAATCTACTGAAAATTTTACCTGCCTAAATAATTTTAACGATATATTGCTTTCTTTCTAGACCAGAAACGAACGTAGTTCTTACTTTGTAGGAGAGGTTATTTAAATAGAAAATTATTGTTATTCTTTTAAATCAAATCTGAAACACATCATTATCGTTTTGAATATTGTCTATTAGATTATTTGCTCTTGCTGCAGTGAGACTTCCACTGTTCCAAACATTATATTCTTCTAAAATGCTAATGCATGGTGCCTCCAGTTATTTTTCAAATATCTTCGGATTTCCAAGAGCCTTTTCCCTTTAGGGTTTTCTTCGATGAGCATAAGAAACTGTTTGTATGCCGTTTTGTGCTAAAACTGGTTTGTGTTATTCAGTGTGTGAGCAGGCGCATCGTGAGGATAACGCAACACGTCTTTTGATCGCCACAATTCAGGTAGTATTTCTTTCTCACGTTTCACGCAATCGCTATAACAATTACAAATGGTAATGTTGGTTAACTGTGTTGCTGTGAGGAACCAATTCAACGTGAGCGACCCATCCGACGTCAGAAACAGAAATAATCACGAATGCGTTGTTGCCTAACGTTTTTCTCCACAAAACCGTTGGCGCCGTTTGGAGGGGAGTAAAGTAAACCATTACTCTGTCTGCTGTAGTGGTTTCTCATGAACGCATCTTGGTCAACCGAGCGTGAATAGTGTCAGAGAAAACGCACCTATTAGGCAAAGGCGGCAGTGCTGAGCTACTTGTCTAGAGAAGTAATTTTCGTTGTGATATCACCTCGTACACCAAACTGGTTTTCTGATATTGATCATGAACCCGATCAAATTCACTCGGTTTTTCAGAAAGCTTCGGACATTTTTTGTTTCAATACTAAGAAAAGGCGCCGGAGACAGAAAAGTGTTAATTGTTCTCCGAACCAAGCGCGGAGAAGGCAGATGAAGGAGCCCGCGGTGTAGTGTTTGTGGGTCTCAATTGCCATGCCTTCACTTGTCTAATCCAATAAGCAGATAGCGAAGAGGACGCAGGGGGCCAAGAATTCCAATGTCAGCGAGCCAAATGGCCGAGTCATCGTCACGCCAAAAACCGAAAACGGTGATGACAGTTCTAAAATTGCCAACTCAGACTGACAAGCGAGCACCGCATGCTGTACGACCACCTTCGATTAACGCAATGTCTGCTAATTGAAGCAGACACATGGCTACCTAGTCGCTGCGTCCCTTAGAGGCTACACTGCTGACGCCCTCATTACCCTTGCCTGCGACTGTCTCTGTTGATGATTACGATCTAGAAAATCCATGTTCCTGCGAACGCATCTCCTACTGGTGATGCACCGTGCCTGCAGTTGGCATTCAGAAAAATGAACCTAACCGTATACCTATTGATTAATATTGTACAGCTACTATTATTTTTCTCTAACTATCATCCCATTTCCGCTGCACACACGTTCAAAACGTGAATGTCAAACTGATTTTTGCAATGTTGCATGTTAAGAACGAAGGGCATTGAAGTTCAGGCGTCAAAATTGTTAGTTTATTTTTAAGTTTCCAGTGCCTCATGTAAGCTTGTCATTTTTATATGACTGACGTCGAAGGAAAATACATGATAAAGAAAAGTGTATGACAAGGTCAGCAAACCTTAAAACGCTTTTGTAGTACATGGTACGAACGACGATGTTCATTGAATATCCCAGAAAGATAGCGCAATACCAGTGAACTGTGCGGCATCTACCACACTCCTTTCTTTCCCTTACCACCTTGTTCCACTGGCAAGAAAATCAGAGGTACATTTAAGAGCAGCTTTCTGACATTGGTCATGAAAACGATCAGATTAACCCGATTTTCAAGAAAGCATCCGGCACTTTTTCAGGGCTTAGTGTAGGGACAGTGTTTTAAAGTCTAATGCGTGGCAAAAATATTCTTTCCGGTAGTTCCCCTCAGAGTGTTACAATAGGCCTTACTTTTTAAAAACATAAACGACCCACACTATTCAAGCGCTTGTTGTGATACAAGGTGTGCGGAAGATGCGCAAGACAAACATAAAATGTTGATCTACTACTATGCGCTCGTTCTCTTATTGGAATTATGTTTAAATTTATCTTAAAGTTTAAGTATAAGCTAGTGCTCAGACAGTGTTGTACCAACCAGTAGCGGTGATGAACGTTCAGAATTTGGTAGGTTGTAGTTGGTTTGCCTGTCTTGAATAAGCCGCTATCAAAATTACACCCGTACTGTCGTTGTAACCCATAAGTTTTTCGTACATAGAAAATCTGACGGATCGGTGCCCGCCCGTGGTTAAATGCATGATCGATATCTTATTCACAAGTTGCCTTTTCGGACTGCATGCTATAAACAATTTACCTGACTTTCGGATTAGGTCAAAATTCTGCATGCATGTTAGGAAAACCTCTTTCGAATGGATTTCTACAATTTTGAAGGATGAATTCTAAGAGAGCAAACTAAAAACGCTTTCATCGTACATGGAACAGGACAGATTGGTAGTCGCAAACTAGGACGTTCATTGATTGCCCAATAGGGGCAGATCAATACCAATGAATCGCTTGGCGTCTACTGCACTCTCTTTCTTCAAATGACAACACAATGTCGAAAAAATCAGAGGTGCGTTCACAGTATTTCACAAAACCAAACAGTTTGCGTGTGCCACTACATGCGCTCAAATTTCATGAGACCAGCTCGCAGCTCGTGCGACCGAGAACATCATAATGGTTAACTGAAGATCGATTCGTTGCCGGCTGACTCACTGTTCTTTAGTTAGTACAAAAAGACTGAGGATCGACTTATCCTTGCAAATGAAATTTCCACTCCTAGTCACTCATTATGGATTTGAGTGCGTCAAGTTTATTACTGTGCCAGAAGCGCTGAGAGGCTGTATGGATGGGTTCCTCAGGGTTGAACTCATACTCTTCTCCAGCTCCAACAGAGAAGTTGGTTAAGAAGACGTTAACGCGATCACTGGGCCAAGAATTTTATTGGCCTGACTTTTCGGATTCCATCTCAAACAAATCCTCAGAGATCTTTCTGCTACCAACTCCAACGATGGGCTTGAGAAGGAATTAAGTTCTTGGCCAAGGGATCACGCCTACGTCTTTTCAATTACATTCTGACGCTTGCCTTCCCACTAGTACCAGAACAGTTAATTTTTCGAGTTTTTCAACTAAGTATAACCCTAAAGAAGGTGCCAGTCAAACGTCCAGACAAGCACTTCTCCGATATCCTGTGTAATTCTGGTCCAACTTTAGCGTTTACCTAAGAGATACCTGCCTTCCGTTCTGTCGCAGCATTCTTTGTGTGGTTCATAGCGTAGTTCCAGTAGTAAGTATATGAATACGGTAGTTAATTTACCGGTAACTGCATAATACTATGAAGTAATATAACAAACTACGCCTACTTCAGTAGTGGGTTACTGTACACCGATCTGTTTCAGGATGTACCCATCCTGCTTGATGCCTTGTTTGCGAGATATTGACACCCTAATCATAAGTGTTCAAGGCAAAAAAGGTTATGTTACTCGCTAGATTATAGTAACAATGGTATTACCGACAAACACGGAGCACATCCACAAAGGCTTTTTCTTCTTCATTAGACGTCATCCGGTTATGATAGCCCAACTCCAGTGTAACGGCGGGAATTGCCGCCACACCCGAGTTTCGAATTCACGCCTTTCCGATCAGAGGCTAACGCTCTAGCCATGGAGCCACGGGCCCGGCGCATTGCCGGTTTGCGGATGTGCTCTGTGTTTTTTCGATGATACCATTGTTTCATAGTATTAAGATTTGTAAATTAAATATCGGAAGTTTTAAAAACGTACCCTAACCTAGCATCAGTAGTCGATCAGCAAAGAACGTGTTTAAGTTTCAAGCGTGTTCCGGATCTTAAAATCCGTCAAAGAAAATGTCTTAGCGAAAATCACGTTTTGACATTTTCTCCATCCTAATGCCTTGATTTTGTTAGCGACACTACGTAACTTTAAAATTCGCTCTTCCTGTAGCCCATATGCATTGTCAAATGGATTCAAAAGTTCTTCCAAGTTTGTTTTTATATTTCGCAGCAAGGCCGGGTATGCCTGCGATTCCATCTGAAGTTAATGCCTTTTGCCCTCCTCTACTATACCACTCAATCTAAACCAATAGATGGGACGGGAGAGGTGATCTGCTGAAGAATCTTCCATGAACCTGAGATTGTATATCTGTGGCAGGTTAAGCCGACCTTGAAGACACTTGTAAATTGTTGGATAAGCTTACCTCTTCCAGTTCGACTGGGTCTTACACTATACGAACAATGGAATTCGACGCACTACTGTATCCATCCTAAGGCGCGATATTCTTAGCTCAAGTGGGTAGAGCGTTGGCTTGGCTAAAAGGCCACTCTCCTATGC
>JAYGXS010000001.1:61644089-61699814 GCA_036362985.1 Ligula intestinalis
TCAAGTGGGTAGAGCGTTGGCTTGGCTAAAAGGCCACTCTCCTATGCAGGTTCGAATCCCGCCGAATGCCGCGAGTTTTTCACAAATAGGCCAACTAAATTTAAATGTCTCTCTCTCCTTGTGCAACAGCTTCTATCCCGCAGCCCAATTTTTGACATTGAAGTTGATCGAAACGCTGGTTTCGTTCTAGACTGTGGACAGTCGTGAAAGATGAAATGCATCTTACTTAACGACTATTTAGCACTGACAGGAACTGATTTTCAGTCTTCAATCGATTTTACCTGTCTAGCTTCAGGAGCAGTCATTGCACAGAGAGAGGTAGATGACACCTGACAGTTCAGTTAGATCTAGTTTGTCTTTCGAGCAAATGATTTTTCCTGTCATTGTTCGATACCAGCCTTTAAATTGGCGCCGTTGCTATCAGCAACCTTGGGCCATCTAGGATGTAAGACATAGATGAGGGGACATGCTTCCAAAAACATCTTCTGTTGATGAGAGCGTGGGAATGCAAACATCACTCCAAAAAATTTGCACCAACCTTTCCCTTTTAACAACCCTCACGCGCTCGAGGCGAAAAATAAATCCCATTTACCTTTTCATGAGTTCCGCCAAGCTCCGCCCATAGATTTGCAGATGCCATGCAGAGTTGCTTCGCCAAATTTTGCGTTTAACATGCTTGCCGAGGTGGATCGCAGAACGGCCAAGTAAGCGCAGATAATAACTCACCCTTATACGCACTCTAAGCATCCTATTGCCTAACAGAAACCTTTTCTCTGGCATGTTTTTATCGTCGTTTCGACAAAGCTCTTTATATGTTACCCTTCTACATTTTCACATGCGTTGGCAGAAATTTTCTGTATGTAGTCGGCGCTCTATTGGTACGGTGCTTGAACGTAAATCACATCGATGTTTCGAGGACGAGTCTCAGATTTCAGTGGGCCAATGTGGAAACTTCCGCCTTGACCCTGGCGAAGAGTGTGATCCCGGAAGATCTGGCGCAAATAAGTGCTGTTTAGAAACGTGTAAATTGGCCCCTGGAGCTCAGTGTTCGCCTTTCAATCACAAGTGCTGCACAAAAGGTCGGTTTTTTAGGAGCGTTTATCTGTTTTTTCCACGTTTCTTTACCTAACAGCATAAGGCCATTGACATCAAACTCATAAAATGTATTTCTTAGATCCTGAGTAGGTCTGATAAAAAGCGTCCAATTTTAGTAATGAGCTGCGGGCTTACCGCAACGCACTGTCAAACGCTTAATTAGCGTGACCGCATAGCTTGGCACTATTCCATTACCGAGAAAAGCAGTGTATGCACAAGTCCGTTGTAGCAGATGATGGGACTCTGCAAATGATCTCAAAGTTTTCATAGAGCAATACCTGGACGAACTCCTAGTGACTGTAATGGCGCACGAAGCCGGACACGAAATTTTATGTCAGGAAGCCTATTTATCGTGCGCGACAGTAGCGACCACGCGTGCTGCTTTTGCTCACCCGCGGTACAGATTGATTAGTGGACGATTTCCCGCAAGGGATTTTCGTGCATGAGCCCGTCAATTAATGACCATCACCGTAAGGTCCAAAACATTCCCGAACGTAGTCAAGATCCAGAATATCGATAGAATAAAATTGATACGTGAATTTGGATTAGAAAAAAATGGCGTGCTTCCGCAAGCTGAGCACAAGACCCTTTAATTATCGATTCAGCTCTCTTTTTTACATCTTCCTCTCGGGGGTATAACAGTCATTATGCATACAAAGACACCAAAAAGTTACTTATCCTACGCGTGACACCTAGCGTGGACACAGTTTAATTCAGCTGAATTTTAGAACAGCGGGTTTTATCGTTCTGGCTACCGAGTTAATTGCTAGATTAACTGCTGAATCCTTGCTACGCGATTTGATGATCAGGCAACTAAACCTCATGCCCGCGGGTAGTCACCAATACAAATTCAAACGATACGCTTACGGTGAGCTCACTGCTAAATACGTTACTGCTACGCCAAAAGCCCAACCGCTAGCTTGAGAGGCTTTGGTCAGGAATCCTGATTTGACTTGTCGAAGGTGAAACCAAGGCAACTGAACTAACCCGCTAAAAAACGCCACACCTAGTTAAACATTCTGTTGAGAATGTGCACATTCCAAAAAAATCCGTCTATCTCATTGGAAGTACGTTGCGCCTCCCCTTGCGTGCTGGCTGCCCACCAACAGCCTGCTAATAGCTTGCTCCATGTCTGCAGTACGTTTTTCGGCTTTTCTAGAGCTATCGTTTGAAGCGGATTTGAAAGATATATTGCAAATACATGCAATTTTTTCATTGAAAGCCACCTGTGAAATTCTAATATATTGTCTCATGGTCCATCGTCTTTTCTTTCGCTGTCGTGTTGTTGTTTTCGTTTGGGACAAGAGTCGAGCGAGCATAAGCTTCATGTCATTCCTAATTACCAGTCGGCATTACAATGCTTTCTCATCCTGCTATTGACTAATATTCTTAGTCTACTTGCATTGCTTAATAATTTTATGATATTTCATGATCGCAAAAACGTGGTCAACGAGACGTTGCTTTTTTTCAGATTGCAAAATCGCTGCTGCGGGAACCATTTGCTCAGAAGTCAAAGCAATCACACCTTGTTTATCTGCAGGATATTGTGATGGAACTTCTCTGCACTGTCCTCCACCCGCTCCGTCTCTATCCAAGCGGTGCCACGAGCATGGTTACTGTGATAAAGGCATCTGTAAATCTTTTTGTAGTAGTTTTGGCCTCAAAACCTGCATTTGTGATAAAAGTGAGTTGAATTTTTGGGAACAAGTCTAATCTTAATGCTTTTCATTCGCACCTCAACGCTTAATAACACTCTTAGTCAGTTTACTTGAAGGGAAACAGCGAAAGCTTTTGGCGGGTCTATTTTTTAGGTTTGAAGCATTTAATTGATGTGTATCGAAGACACATTCCTCCGAAATGTTGGTGTACATTTCACAGCGGTAAAAGGCATTAATAAATTCTTATAAAAATATGCCGGAGTCATAGCCCACCTTGAAATTTGTTAAATTGTGTTAACATCGGTTCTCTCGGTTGCTCATATATAAAGCTAACCTAAACTTTTAATAAGCAAAAAGTTCGATGACCAATACATCTGTTAAAAATCTGACCAGGCAAAGTTTTACACCACAACTGAGATCGTTTCAACTATACTGCTATTGCTGTGGGTTTCCAATAATATTATTTTTGCAATCTGAAATTGCCACACCTATCGGCAACCACACGCGTTGGACAAAGCATGATCTGAGTGAAACTGATCAATTAAAAATACGGTTGTTAACCTCTTAACTGGCGAAAGAAACACACCAGCTGGCTTTCCTTGATGTCGTCATCTGCCGCAGGGTATAACAGCCTAGTGACTAAATTATCCGGGAAATCAATAAATACGATCCAATGCTAAACTTCAACGGTAACTACTTACCAGCCACAAACCCCGTTGCGTAAGGACGCTGCCTCAGTCTGTTGAGACACATTGCACTGAATGAAAAAACAAGCGTGCCGAACAGAAGTACCTTTGATGGAGGTTCAAAGGAAATGGCTACCCGTGCAACTTCGTCAAGCGGTAAATCTGCATAATCGCACCCACCCCAAGTTTTCCTGACCAGTCTCGTACATCGAAAACATCTCGAAAGGCTTCAACCCTCTTCTCGCATTTCTTAGATTTGGAGTCGCAAACGGGCCGAAGGCAACCTTTGGACGTCAGATAATTCAACCAAAATATCTACCGCCACGATACAAAACTTAAAAAGTCGGTGGAACGAATAATTAGTGAGACCTGGAATAGTTTTGACTTATAATGAAAAACTACTTTCTACTGTTCAGTAGGCATACTTTAAGTTTATTTTTTAACATTATTACTCACCCGCACTGGACCCACGGCGAGCGCGTAAGTTGGGGTGTGTACGCTGACCTCGGGCGAGGTCACTGAAGGTCAAGGCGTGTAAGATGGGACGTGTCCGTAGAATTTGGGCTAGGACCTTGGCGACCAGACGGGAAGCACCCATGTTAGGCGATAGTTAAAGGAGTGCGTATTTTATCACTATTAATAAGCCCCTTTGGACCAACGGCGAGCGCGTGTATGTTAAGGGGTGTTCGCTGACCTAAGGCGAGGTCATTGAGGTAGATTTTTGGCAGTATTACTAACCCTCACTAGACCAACGGTTGGAATGTGTCCGCTGATCTCGGACGAGGTCACTGATGGTCAAGGCGTGCGAAACGGGCGCAATTTTAATATTATTATCAACTCCAATTAGAACAGTGGTGAGCGCGCGTAAGAAGGGGGGTGTCCGCAGACTCTGGGCAAGGTAACTAAGGCAATGCTCGGGGTAAGCGTGTAACGTGCGAGTCGAAGGAGGACTAAAACCGGCGCGCGTACCACCCCGTGCATATAATTGAATCCGCGGCGGAAGAAAACGGAAAGTATGCCTACTGAACAATAGGAAGAAATTTTTCATTATAAGTCGAAAATATGTTAGGCCTCACTAATCACTCTTACTGAGTTGTCCATCGGATCTGGCAGATTTGCGAACGAAGCAAATATATCAAAGAAACGGAAACACTTCTCCGGCCGCGAATTTCCAAACACGCTGCCGTAGTCAGAAGAAATGAATCCAGTCCTCAAGTCTTGGTTTATTTGACGAGACACGGCCACACACTTAAATTTTATGAGACTGAAATTCTCGCGAGAGGGACGATCTTGTAAGCAGGGAGTTGCTTGCGTCAGGGTTCATGAACCCCCAGTCTATACACAACTGCGATGACTTCTGCATCCCATATTTGGTGCTGAAACTAATTTTGGAAGCGTATACGTGAACACGCCTTCCAATGCTAGTGCTGTTGAGCCAAATGGCCAAGAAACCCTCATGCCAAAATCCATCACGATTAATACAATGTCAGTAGGTCACGACCCGCATAATGCCCATTCAGCAATTAGCGCACAAGCTGGCAACTATCCTTGATGAGGACGAAGCTGTTTATTTTCATAGGTATGCAGTAAAATAGTAAATCTATCCTACAAACAAAGCCACTCCCTGTGGATGAAGTACTCGATTCTGCTGTTGCCTCTGACCACGAATTCGAGCCAGAATCAAAAACGTCAGACGAATAACATTATCTTCCCAGCGATTGCTTCTACTTCTTAACTTCCGAACTGATAATCGGATTCGTTTTCTCCACTTCATTGTCGTCTCTACCCACACAAGTATGCTAAATTGTCCGCCTTTCAAGCATAGTGGCCCTCAGGAGCCCCGCAACCTTTCAGTTTAGTTTTCGGTCGACCGTTTCCAGTGAAATCCTAAGTTGCCAGAAGTACTTCTCAACAAAAGAAAGAGAACTGCCTTTTCTGGTGATACATTTTTTTCGAAAAGGCCACTAAGCCTCTACTGGTCCCTCAAACTGAGCCTAGCTTTGTTCGAAGCGACCTATAGTGTTATAAAGGTCTGTAGCTCGATTGAATGTGCCAGCCGAATGCCGACTTTGGAGCACCAGGCTGACCATCTTCTCATTCGCTCTGCCGATTGTGAATGAACGTATAAGCATTAAAAGGGCATGAAAGAACATCTGTCTCTCACTGTTGTCTTAAGACACCGTTCGAGGAGCTCGATTTCATCACTCGTTTAGTCATTTGGTCGATATCGTCCTACGTTTCCTGGGAATATTCATCGATAGCACTGTAAGCCAGTGCGTATGGTATACAGATGAATAGGGAGATCACAGCAAATGAGAAAATCCTCACCTCTACGTCTACTTCAAGATGTTGGATGTGCGTCAATAATTCTTCAGTCGACTTCATTGTCACCTTCGGGTTTTTTTTTTTCTAAGGAAAACCTTTACTGTTACAATCACTTCGATGGCCCAAATTTTGGGGTTACAAGTAAGGAGACGACGGGACAAAGACGCATTCCTGACTTCTTGGCCTTTGGCAGACCGTAAAAGCGCGCCACTTTGGCATCAAAGGCTTTCGTGGCCAGTGCTTGCTTCTCATATGAGCTTTACCTTCTTCAGCTTGCGATCGTCTTGTTTATGCTCTTCACGACCCTTTGACCTCCCTGACAGTCGATGGAGCATAGAATTCCTTATCCATCAAAAGGTTGTCCACTCTTGTCCTTTACTTAGTCTCATCCAAGACGACCGTCGAGCGGACTTTGTTGGCGGGCCGGGTGATGATTTCATCTTTTTTCGTATACATAGATACTGCATAATATCTTTAATATTAACGTTTTGCCACCTAACGTCTTAAATATCTGAAAACTGCCCGCGAATATTGGTGTGAGTCTTTTTTTTACCATGCAATGTGTCCAAGACTGGTACAGTCCAAATTTCTTGACCTCTACTATACTGTTAAATGCTATGTTTTGCCTAGATAACCATTTAGTGTTTACTACCACTGTCATTTATGATTCCGCTGCCTTAAAATTGCAGCCGAAGTCTCCTGCTTGATCTGCTGCTCGTTCAAAGTTAGATCGGGGCGCGAGATAGTCGAGGTTTGTCAACCAATGGTTATTAAAACCTCTGACACACAGCCCAATGGCATTTATGGGACTTATTCATCTCCACCTGAAGGCTGGAAGGCGATTGCTATTAATAAAACAGATGCAATTCCAGCAACAGATAATGTGCCAATATTGTTTCTCTGGAATATGGCGGATGAGAAGCCGACGAATGACCTCAACGTAATGCACCTCGATTGCAATCGACCATGCCCTTACGGAGTCTGCAGGTCAGGTGTCTGTCAGGAGTCAAAAGCGAAACGCATTGGACGACTGTGGTCACTATTTGAACGGTTCGTAGACAATAAAATAGGTACGCAGGTTTTTGCATGCAAGACACATTGATTTTCTATCTTTTTAACATCGAAGATCCTTCTGATGTTGCCAATATGCCGAATGTTCTTTGGCATACTTCGATATATTTAACGAGAAAGATAGTTGCTTATGAAGCCGTTGCTGCAGAACCTGATATTGAGGGGGCAAGCTGAAGCAAAGGCAAAAAGCAAATAGTTCAGCAGCATTTTATCCCCGACCAAATGCTAACATGAAATGAGCAATTGATAATATATGACCGGTAAATAGGCTGAGGTGGAAAGATGAAACTAATTTAGGCGCAAAGCGCCTATTTCTCAGAACTAAGTGGTAAGTAATTAGTTTAGCAGCCCATCACATGCACTAGACTATGAAATCTCTGGTCACGTCTCCCAATCGGCCGGAGCCTGCACACACGCAGCCTTCGGGATAGACGCTCAAAGGTACCCACAAAATAACTCACTAAGCTGATGTTGATGGACTCTCACATGAGGCCCACATCATCCTGACGGATGAACGCGGATGCAGACTCAAGGTCGGCCACCTGTTGGAGGCTATAATCAGCAGTGAGTTTGACACGACCGCAGTGTGCGACCCGAGTCTGGGTAATGAAAATAACTAACCACTTATTTGGTGAAAGTAAGAGCTTTAGACTTCGTTGCGGGTCATTTCGGTAACTTGGTTAAGGTTTCTGTCAGCCGGACCATACTCTTATTCTTGTGCATTCCGTAAACGTTGGACTCGGGCTTAGTTCTAACACACTAGAGTCTTCTACGGGATCGCTTTAGGTGACATCAAACGTTAGCTATACCCTTTAAACGCATGTTCCCTTAGTCGGTTGGTATTTTACGACATAGCCTTCATTCTTCCTTTATGGTGATAAAGTCCTTTTTCTCTTGATATTGTGGCGTCGCAAATTGATTTTAACATCTCATTTTTTAATCGTTCTCATTTTAGTCTCCTATTAATACTGATTATCTACTAAATTTCAAACGAAATTTTGTTGCCTGATTTGGATCGCCTATTTCGTCCTTGCACTGGTGTTCTATACTGATTAAACTATTCGTATAATATAGCCTTTTACTCCTCCTCATTAGGAGTAGGTCACATTTACTGTGACGCTCTGAATACACTCACTGTCAGAACTGCTACACTAGAAAAAATGGTTAATGTATAACTATACCCTCTGAGCATCAACTTTATCTTCAGTGGAGTAACTCAAACTACAAGTATCCTGTCGCTGAAAGCGGCGATGGGAGGATTGTACGATTGTTTGCCAGTTAATCTGAAAGACAATTACCACAGTAGAAGGCCTGAAACTCCTATTAGTTTTATAATAGTCGCATTTAGCATATGTTTGGGGGTTTCAAGTGGCATGTTTGGAAACGTGGTTTTTAAATATTTTAGTTGGTATGGTGACTGATATACTCATTATTGCTGTGAAAAAAGCTAATGTCATATATCTTTTAATGAAAACATGAACTGCTCATATTAATTATCTTTGGTGTGGTTTTTCTTTTTCTGCTATTTAGCCAGGTACATCTGGGCCAATGTTGTGAGCATTATCCTCTGTCTTGCAGCTGTGGTCTGGGTGCCTCTGAGTATCCTGATACACCACTACGTAAGCTCTTGCGTGGCTTTTCAAAAGTTTTCCCTTTATTTTATAGAGGCAAGGAGAAAGCTCAAGTGAATAGTTCTCCCTTTCTTTTCGGGCGGATTAGCCTATTCAACTTGTTCTTCTTTCGTCTGCGGAATTAAGATATTTTTATGAAACAAGCACCTCCGCTGCACAATTGCACCTTTTAGCAGCTTTCCGATGCGTTGTGTGGATGTAGTCAGAAAAAATCAAAAGGAGCATAAGCAAGGCCTATTCGAATTGTTGCTATAATTGACAGATATGAACACAGGTTTTTCACCCCAGGCATACGCCAGCAAAATTTGCCATAGCAAGAGCTCGATCCAGGCGCCGTATTTGGGGCGGAGGAGAGAGAAAATGTAGGAGGCGTGCATGTGCGTAGGGTTTTTCTTAGGTGGAGTGGAGGGGCTTGTGTGTGTTCGACCATCGATTTTGATGACGGCTTGTAACCTCTCCCAGTCAGCGCACGGAATACCGCCCATATGCGCAATCACGGCGCAGTAAGACCAAAGTGGGACCTTTGGTCCCACTGGAACCATTCTATCCTTTGGTTCCGGAAAATTGCTATTAGCAAGTGTTTAAATCCTCTGATTTTTGAGGACCAAAAGTGGAACCGTGATTTTCAGTCCGCTCCGTTTCTTATATTTTTTCTTGGTAGGGATCTATAGAAGGGTGTTCGGAAGGCCAACATGTACAATAGCATAGTGGGGTGAATTTTCAGCAATATTCCGATTTTTTGCGCCCTAATCGTTGGTTCAGTGGAGTTTGGTGATAATTTTGAACTTCAAACGGGTCCTCGGAAGGCCGGCACATAGAATAACCACTTAAATCAACTTATTAGGCAAATTGGCTTTTCAAATTAACAATGGGAATAACCGCTTATTTACAAATTTTAAGTAGGGAGAATTTCCACAATCTTATAATTCCTTGCTCACAAGCCGTTAATTCAGTTTGAGTTGGTGACCCCCACGAGAGATACTTACCGTTTCCTTGGACTATAAGTTTCCTTTGCTAACCGACAGAAGTTCCTCTCCATATTTTTCTTCGCTTATTAAAGTTTTCAACAGCGTTTTTAGTTTGTTAAAGAAATTGCAAACAGTTTTTTTCTTATTCCTTACTGTGCATTTACCACACATTAAGCGCGCGTTAATTACCAATTAATCAAGCAAGAGACGTTTGCATTTGAACGGTCCTACGATTTATTTCTACCGTAATCAGTTTAGGTACAAGTCAGCTTCTGACTAATTAGTACCACGTCAGTTGCCTTCAAGTACCGATTTTGTGTCAATAATATTTAGAGAGTAATTAGTAGCAGAAAATAAGCTGCAGAAAAAAGTGTTGCTGAATGATAACCAGCACTTATTTTACTTTCTTATGCAAGTAGGAGATTAACTATCCTATATATGCTGAAGATTTTTGGATATCAAAAATGGATTTGTGACCTTCCCACTTTTTCTTGTCCATAGGACTCACACATGGAGGAAGCTCGCAAACATTTAGAAAATCGCTTGTTTTTCAGTAATTATGAACGCCATTTGGACCTGTTCATACCCGCAACAAGAACTCGACGGAGAACTCTTTAATACTGCACGCTACTGTACAACAGTGCCAAAATTATTCAACCACCGGAGATGTTAAAAACCCCTGTTCCAAATATATGTTTACTTTGCTCCACTTAATATATGTTAGATGAATAAGTATGCTGTTTGTATCCATAAATGTGTTTATATTACTTATTTAATTATGATGTTTAAGTAAGCGAAGCGCACTGGGTTGGTGATTCCGTCAAATTTTAAAAAAGCGAAACAATTTAGTTCAAGCTGACTTACATTTAATCAAAAAAATGGCGGTCGGGCGTATGGTTATTATTCCCCTTCATTGGTCGGTGTAAAGCATGCGGCAGGGCAGTCACGTGTAGAAATGTCGAGCAACAAGCAAGGAAGGATGTAAAAAATGGTTTCGAGGTCCGTTGTTGCCCTCAATGAACTTTTCGGATATTGTCCGTGTTTCGATAATTCAACCATTGACTGTGGCTACGTGCAAGGTGTATCATACAACAGTGACATACCCGTGACTTAGTCTAGCATGCTAGTAGACTTTGCTTAATCTATTGTATTCCTTTGGCCTATCCTTTTGAGCCAGGCATCACGACAAAGGCTCTAAAACAGAAGGCGGAATTGGATGCAGTGGGTAACAGAACTAGACAACTTCACTGCGCATGGCAAAAAATGCCTAGTCTAGGATTGCACCCAAAGACTACAGGCGACTACATCCGGTGGCATTCGAAGGGGAGTGCCACGGAAGGGGAATTAAGGACCATTCACTTCGCACTGACTCTCTATCCCTTCGGATGTTCGCCTTCCAAGCCATGACTTTTAGCACCTCATCATAGATTTTAGTGCCGCATCCGACTTACACCGTATGAGTTTAGGAGGCCACATGCACCTCCAAGATAACCTGCAGTCCAACGCCTTTTCTTACACCACACTGTCGCATTTCTCCCCATCGGCGTTTACGTCATGCCCGGTCACGCCCAGCACATCTCATCTTAGAAGGGATTATGATCTTCGTTTCCTTCTTCATTGTATTCTTCTACTGCATGTTTGAAGTGAGCCGCAGCCCATCCGGGTGCGCTAAGTGCCGTGGATTTGAAGGTTGCCAGTGGGAGCTTGTACTCAGAAGGAAGACCACCGGCTCGGGACTGGGAATCGAACTAAACTTTGAGATCAACGGCTCAGTGTACATTCATCGATATCAATAATCTGATGCACTTAAAGCTAGAAAGTTGCACTAAAAGCCGTGGCTTGGAAGATTGCCAAATGACGGGACACATCAGACCGAATAGTGAGCCCCGATTCGAAGCCTATATGACGGTATTATTAAGGGGCCGTTACGGCAGCGTCAGGATCACGCGCATTTTCCCATCTTCGGCATTCTTGACTTGGTCCTGTTACCAGATTCCGATGACGGACGGAGAGCGTATGTTGTAAATGTGATACTGGTTTTCTATCACTTAAACCTTATACACCGCTGTTGCGTTCAGCTTGATGAAGTTCCTGCTGAACATCGTCAGATTCGACGACTGAACTCTCATATGCTCAAAGTCGGCCTTACTCGCTCTTCCGTCTCCTGTGACTGGTCGACAGTTTTAGGCGTTGTGCCAGTTGATATTGAGATCAACGCAGCCCGTTCACGCCTGTCCACTCAATTATTTACAGTGTGTTGCTCGATCCTTACATGCTATATAATGTAGTAGAGGCTAACATGAGCGTCATCGATTCTGTGTCCTTTAGAAAGTAATATGGGGTGGTATTTTGTGGGATGTGCGTGTTGGTAAAAAATATATGCGCAAATGAATTTGTCTTGCGATTTTTTAGCGTAGGTTTGTATGAATGCGCATGCATAGTAATTTTTTTTATATTGTATGACCGTGTAAGTCCGTATGATGATTGTTGGTGCTCCAGACACTCTTTCGGCCATCTTTCTGTGATAATTTCTCAAGTGACTGTTCACACCAATGTCTGATACGAAAGCTCGATCACAATGAAGACAGACTAGGGTCGAGTCAATATTGCTAATAGTGGGTGCGGGGGTTTTGAAGGGGGTAAAAGAGGTGAATCTAGATATAGCAGGTAGTGGTGGCATCTAATTGTAAGCGCTAACCAATTATGAAATATGTTCGAATTACAAAAGACGTGGGGACTACGGTCCTCCTCATGCGCCCTATAGGCCAAACACCCTGGTGTGTTTGTTTATTTCCAGGTGGCGCAGAGTGGCAGACAAATCCCATCCCTGATGGCAAGTATAAATAATGATTTGGATGACAGGAGACCTCAAAGAGGCGATGACATAATATCGCAGCGAAAGAAAAAATAGAAAAAGAGTGAAGAAGAGTAGGAAGAATAATAATACAGGTGAGGTTTTAAGGGATGCTGCTCGGTTCTGAGAAAATTATGATGGTCAAAATATAAATATGGATCGTAGTTGCGAACAAACGGAAGCCTGCATCTAAAAAGTGACATTGGAGACGTCGTCCGCGATATCATTGCACGTGATTTTTTAGTGAAATGGACATAACGGATGTTAACTCAAGCATTGTCAAATTCCCAGTTGCCCATTCGCGATTACGAGCTTACTTTGGGGCACTCGCAGGCACGCGTATGATGGCTAGTAATACACATGAAGACAGGATACCGGCACTCATACGGCTGCCCATTGCCATTGGTTATATTTCCACGTTAACACCCGAAAAATATATGGCTCTATGGTTCAGTGACATAATGTTTGGTCACCTTTCGCTCAACGACGAAATAATCCAGGCTCGAATCCCAGATAATCTGGATATGTTGTTTTGTATATCTGGACGAGCCGAACTAAGGAGACAAATATAATGGTGAAAGCCTTCAGTGTCGTTATCTGTAACCTCCTTAGTACATAAAGATATGTTGAGAGAAATTCCTATCAAAACTAAAGACTATTGAAAGGGCTTTTACTTCTCCCTTTCTGTATATACTACCGGTGTCCGTGGGAGCCCAATTTCAGCCGAAAAGCCTAACAGGGCGAGCGTGTCTTTTCTCACCACACTTCGATAAGAATTTTGTGAGTTATACAGCGGCCAATATTGGCAGCTCTTAATCCCCACTCTTCCTGTCATACGTTCAATTTTCATAGAGGTCGCAACTTTTTCCACAATTCTATTTTCCATGTGAAACGCTATCAACCAAATGCACCCTTTCTCAATTTTGAGTTTGTAAACGATGTCTACATGGATTTTCGTACGTTAAGTGTACTTTTTCTGACAGAAAAACCATCTCAAATGAGCAGACTTGTTTTTATATCAGTTTTTCGATCTGCAGCATGCAAGGTGACACAAAGTATTCAGCTTCGATTTTGTTTCAGATAATAAATGTGCTTGGAATTATTCTGGAGAAACATAATTCTGCGGTATGCTGAAAGCCTATTGACTTGTGTAGGACAGGGATGGTAAATCAGAGGCGCGGGCGGATATATTAATGGGTGTTTGAAATCGACTGATGTACGCGACACTTAGGTGAGATACAAATGACCGCAAAAGATTTACGCTGGACAGGACAGATAGACTGGGAAGATCTATGAATGTGCAAATTGTGGAAGTTGAATTCTGCAGATTCAGGGCCTACAATTTGTGAGCTCCGAAAATGAAGCAAAAAATATAGCGCCGATTTTTTCGATCGTCGCTATAGCTACTTAGCTTATCGATGCATTATAAGAGATAACAGTTATCTTAACAGAAATTAACTGAATACATTTCTCGGTAGACTAAGAACTTGCACTGACTGCTTAGTTGAGGGTGATGAAGATTCTAAATAGAAGCCGGCGTATTGAGAGGATGATAGTATAATATTTTAAACCACATAACACCCAGTCTGTTACCGCTGGGGTCATACACAACGAAGAAGATAGGGTTGCCCCCCTCAACACTGATTTAAAAGAGACGTTCGACAGCCTCATAACCGTCTTCAGCTCAGTTCAGTTTTATTCAGGGAAGGATAGGCAAAAGCCTTTGAGTTCCCTATTTGTGACACAGTGACAGACAAATGCACTGACACAGGAGAAAAGCTTAAACAGTGGTTGTTTACATAACTGCAAGTGAAAAGTGAGCAACCGTCCGTTAGATGTCAATAATTAACATATAGGAGTACTCACTTATCACGAGTTTTGTAATTGCATACCTATGGTACACCGGCTCATTGGTGGTGTCAAATATTATGTACCATTAGTATTAATCAATAAAATTATCCAAAATTCCAATAGGGAAAGCTGCTAACATGGACCGCACATTTCTGATGCAAATTGCGTGCGTCAATGCCCCGAACTCCACCCTTACGCCGTACTCAGTGATGTTGCATCGGTTTCTTCGTAGGACCGTTACCCTAAGTAGTAATCATCAACGACTCTGTCGATAACTACGGTCGCGGTGCCACCATGTTTACTGACGAGGTTAAGCCCAGGAGTACCATAAGTCCTGGCGCCGATAGACAACCACTCCCAGAGAGTTTTGACCGACTTTACAGTTTGTCTGTACCTCGAACTTTAAATTGAAACGTTGGTAAGAGTGTGGTTCGACGAATCAGTTCTCGACAGTTCCCCCGTCGATTTCGACGATGGGCACCATGCGCTCCAACAAGCCGCAGCAAACGCTAAAGCAAGCCGCAGCAGACACTGAGGCGAGCTGGGCAAGCAACACGAAAGCAACAGCAAGCAGGAGCAACGCAGAGAACTCGTGCGACAGACAACAGGAGTTTAGGCAGATTTGCACAGAATCTACCCACTCGCTCGCCACTCCCACCTCCGTTTCCGGAGTAAAGACAAAGTCAATAAGACCGGGGATGAGGGAGGGTGTAGATGGCTGGCGCGATAAACACTCAGCACGCGCACACTTGACCCAGCCAGCACGCTAGGTGTGCTTTCGCCTTCGCGGGAACGCCATAAAGGCCACATTAAGACGGAGCCATTGCAGCCTGACTCTCAGTCCTCCCTCTCCTCCCATACGCACATACAAACACACGCGTACAAAAGGAGCAGCAACGTAGGGGGCCAGAGTTTTCCCGTCAGTTGGCAAACCCTCCAAGTCACGGCTTTTAGCGCACCGCGATAGATTCAGACGCATTCAGATTTTTTTATAGTGAGGAAAGAAACGCGCCGAGGTCGACCTCACTCTCTCTCCCCCACCGCATAGTGACCGCCTAGCTTTTCGGGCACCCGCAGTGGGGCCTGAAGCCCAATGGGAGCGCGAGCGCAGTGACCAACAGGGAATTAGAGGTGGGAGAAAGTGCCAGCGACTACCAGACCGCAGAGACCGTGGCTGGCTGAGAACTGGCAGTGTATATGCATACAGACCATTCAATCTCAGAAGGGTGAGAGCAGCCCTGCATGAAGCCTGGGCCAACACCCTCCTGAAAGGGGTAACACATCAGTCATTGACTGAAAAGCACTACCTATGCTCCGTTGTCAGTTGGCGTCCATGGGCGGGGCTGAAAGGAGAGAGAGAGACAAGCCGGTGAACCTTGCAGATGTGTATGAGCATAAGAAGAAGGGGAAGAAGAGAGGGAGAGAGCAAGGGTGTAAGGTTCGAAGGGCAACAGAGAACGATAAACAAAGATAAGCGGATGAGGGGTAAGAAGAGAGCGATGGGGGGTTGTAGGAAAGCGAGTAGAGGGGACGGAGAAGAGAGAGGGAGAGAGAAAGAACAGAACAGAACAGGAACAAGGACGCAGCTTACCTTTAATCGGAGGATTGTCGTGGAGTACCTGATGCGACAGCAATATGGTGTTGGCTAGTAGTATTTGTTATGCTAATAACAGAAGGACTACCAATGCTGCAGAGGAAAGGAAATCACATTTTGCGTGGCTAAGGGTGCCTTCGGGCTGGTATTGGTTAGAATTGATAAGGAGCACCGTTGATGATAAGGCTGGAACGCGCATTTAGAAGTGGCTTTTCACGATACAGCGTGACAATTCCTGTTTGTTTGGGTTGAGCCACTAGCGTTGACTAACCGGTTATTGCCGGCTGGCTCTACCATTCTTTGGATTTCTGTGAACCGCTGACTCATGCGTGCGCAGCAGTCTCGTAATCCCCCGTGACTATGGCAGCAGAAACTGCTGTTGCCCCCGGCACTACAGGCCGTGCAGCCGCGAGCCGTGCATGCTATGTAAGTTAAATTAATGTGAGAAAACTACGTTTGTCCATGTCCGGCTTCCCGGTCATTCTCACGATAAACAGGGGTATCGATCACCATTTAGCTCCTACGACGGTCAGTCCTCCCCCCTAGGAGTCTCTTTGACAGAGTAAGCCTAAAATGGCGAGAGCGATGATCAATCTCCCCCCCCCACACCCCATGCCCACCGCGCACCCAGAGCCACGTCGGCATTTTAGGCGTAAATTAGCAGGATGGCGATGTTAGAGGCGCAAGTTGGGAGAAGGGTGACGGCTGACAATTTGATCCACCACAATGGTGACTGTGATAGGCGTGATGCGAATGCAATAATATGATTGAGGCTTAAGGTCACACCCTAAATTGCCGCTGAGAACAGGAATGTTGGGGGAGGGTTGAAGGTGTAAATGAATGCACTGCAGGTCCTACAGAGGACGGCGAGTAATATACGAGTAAACCTGATTGCCGAAGAGCTGAGATCCAGTAACTAGTGACGTTAAATTATTCTAGTGCTGGTGAGACTCTAAGGAGAAACCATGCTTAATGGTAGAAGCAGTGGTAATAATAACAGCGGTGCAACAGACATCTTACATAAGGCAGTGAGGCAGAAATAAGAGGAAAGTTCGGCTTACCAGGGTTTCCCAGCAAAACTTAACGACGCATTCGTGTGGTGAGGCAACTAGTGAGTAGGGTTAAGGCTTGTGATGAGGGCGTGTGAAGTGCCGGATGTGTCGAAATCACGGTCAATGCCGCTTTCGTGAATGCGTATTTGACCTAGTAGGCCTATGCGATGAGCGAATGATCGCGGGCAGTGTGAGCAGTGAAGGCGGCGGTCTCGTCTGTGTGTTGGTGCTCCAGGCACTAGTTCACCAGTCTCTGTGCGATGGATTCGCAAGTGACCGACTAGGCCGATGCGTGAGATGAATGTGCGATTGCAGTGAGGGCATATCAGGCCCTCAGAGCTGGAGGAGGGTTCCGGTGTGGAGATGCGAGTTGTGGCGGGCGGTGATGTGGCGGAAGTGGTGGAGGAAGTTGCGGGTGGGTTGGATTCGGTGAATGAGGGCAACGAGGCATCTCTTGCGTCGATTATCGCCATCGAGGTGGAGGTTAGAGTAGGGTCTTGTGGAGTGGTTGGTGCAGTAGACGTTAATCCTGTCGGAGGAGTGTTGCATGGCTTCCGGAGGTGACCGACCAAGCCAATGCGTGCACGGAATGTGCGTTGGCAGCGCGGACACGTTGGAAGGGCTTGGGTGGTGGCAGTGTGCGTCCGTGGATTGTGAGACTTGCGTGCCATCCGTTTTGCCTTGACGGCGGCGATCCGATTGGCTTCGTAGACTGCGACGCCCGTTTTTATCGCTCTACGCCCCACGGATCGGTCCAGTGCAAGCTCCTCCAAGTTCGTCGTGTTGATTTGGAGACGCTTCAGGGTATCCTTTTAGCGTCTCTCTTGCTCACCTTTGCGACGAGTACTGACAGCGACATTGCCGTAAAGCAGTCTCTTGGGTAGCCGTTCATCGTTCATACGTACCACGTGACCGCTCCAGCGCAGTTGTATCTGCCTGAGCATGGCCTGGATGCTAAGAACTCCCGTCCTCTCCAGGAATTCCGTGTCTGGAATCTTCTCCTGTCACTTCACCTTCCGTATGCGGCGTAGGTAGCTGAGATGAAAGTGGTTCAGTTTCCGTGCTTGGCTAGCATAGACAGTCTTGGTCTCCGCTCCGTACAAGAGTGTTGACAGCACAACAGCCTTGTATTTCTTTAAATTCGCTGACAATTGAAGACCATGACGATCCCATACGGAGGCTTGGAGCCGACCGAAGACTTGGCTGGCTTTAGAAATTCAGCGCTCAACCTCGTCGTCGATTCGAGTGTTGCGTGAGAGTGTGCTGCCAAGGTAGGTAAAGTCTTCCACATTCTGCAGTTCGACGTCGATGACATTGATGCGTGCGGGGTTGAAGTCAGCACTTGGCGGTGGTTGATGCATAACCACCGTCTCACCGGTGTTGATGTTAAGGCCAAAGTTGGTGCAGCCCGCTGCAAACAGGTCCATGCTCCTTTGCATGTCCGCTTCTGTTGTGTTGTTAAGGGCGCAGACGTCGACAAACAGCAGATCATGGACTGTGTTTGTGGAGACACGTGTAGCGGCCTGCATCCGACGAATGTTGAGGAGGTTTCCGTCCGTTCTGTAGTTGATGGGGATTCCGGGACGCTCATTACGGTAGGCGTCCATCAGCATGGCAGAGAACATGAGACTTAAGAGGAAGTGAGCGAGGACACAGCCCTGTTTCACTCCATTGGTCACTGCAAAGGCTTCAGACAGCGTTCCGTAGTCCGTGACGCACGCCATCATCCCATCATGGAGTTGTCGAACCATGTGTGTGAAGTGCTCCGGACAGCCAAATATCTGCATAACTTTCCGCAGTCCGGACTGGTTCATCGTGTCGAAGGCTTTTGTCAAATCTACGAACGCAGTGTAGAGGTGGGTCCACATCTCTTGACATTTCTCCTGCAGCTGACGCGCGGCAAATATCATGTCAGTGGTGCCTCAGTGACGTCGAAAACTACATTGACTTTCAGGCAAACGCCCTTGTTCCAGGTGGTTATTCAGACGATTGAGGAGAATGCAAGCAAAGATTTTACCGGCAATATTTAGCAGTGAGATTTTGCTGCGGTTGTCACAGACTTGACGGTTCCCCGTACGCTTGTAGAGGTGGACAATGGTGGCGTCCTTGAAATCCTGAGGAACTTGTCCTTGTCACCACATCTCTTGGAACAGGGTGGTGATGTGAGTTATGAGTTGGTGACCACCATATTTACAGATCTCCGCCGGGATCCCGTGGGACCCGGGTGCCTTCCCGATGGACAGCTGCTGCACAGCCTTGATGGTCTCCTCAGGGGTGGGTGGGAGGTCGAGGTCAGCATTAGTTCCCACTTGCGGCAACCGGTCAATGGAAGCCTTAGAGGTGGAAGAGGGCCGGTTGAGTACACTTTGGAAGTGCTCGGCCCAGCGGCTCAGAAGTTGGGTCTTCTCAGTGATGAGGGTGGTACCGTCCGCGCTGAGAAGCGGGGTGTGCCTCTGACTTCGGGGCCTTAGACCGCTTTGAGTGCAGCGACGAAGTTCTTCGTTTCATTGCGGTCCGCATAGTCTTGGATTTCCTTACCCTTCCGAGCCATCCAAGCGTCCTGCATTTCCCGCAGCTGCTGCTGTACAAGACGGCGACTTTGGTAGGAGGCTGCTTTCGTGGCGTCGGTGGGGCGATCGGCCCGTTGTTGAAACGCAAACGGTTGGCAGGCAAGTTAAACAAAGTAATGTTTAACTTACTTGGTGGTCGCTTACCTTGGGGTCTCCTGCATGACTGGAGACGGATCCGCATCTTGGAGATAAGGAGACGATGATCGGTATCACCGTTGGCACCCGGCATTGCCTTTGTCACCAGCACGTCCTCCTTATCGCGCCGCCCCAAGAGGACATAATCCAGACGAGATCTGGGATGCATCCAGGTCGCCTTGTGCTGCAGCAGTTGGCTGAAGTAGGTGTTGGTCAGCGTGAGACGGTGCACCGCGCTTGTTCGAAGATGGAGTAGGCCGTTGTCATTGAGTCCTCGTAGGCCGTGGGGTCCGAACACTCCTCTCCAGGCAGCGTGGTCTGTGCCGACACGGGCATTGAAGTCGCCGAGGACAATCAAATTGTCCGCCTTCAGCACAGATGCCAGGGGGGCGTGCAGATCGTCGTAGAACTTGTGCTTTGTCCCGTCGGGGCTGGTCATCACAGGAGCGTAGACGCTGATGATGGTGGCGAATTTGCCACCCCAGAGAGGCAGGCGGAGGCTCATCAGGCGTTCGTTGATACCCTGCGGCGTGAAGGGTAGCCGTCCCACGATGTCCTTCCGGATGGCAAAGGCGACGCCGCCCGGCGTCGCTCTGCCGTCGGACGGCCCACATAGAAGAAGGTGTCACCGGCGCCCACCAGTTCTATGGAACCTTCGCCGGAGAGGCGGGTTTCACTGAGTGCAGCGATGTACACCTTGAAGCGCGCCAGTTACCGGGTGATGAGCACTGTTCTCCGTTCCGGTCGGATGCTCCTCGGGTTATCTAAAAGGGAACGAACATTCCAAGCGCCGAAGGTGATAGGACTTACGTGAGCTCCCTGAGCTGTCATCCTGTGATCTCTGGGAGCTGTCCTGCGGGAAGGAAACGGGTTAGAGGGAGGGTGGGGAAGAGAGAAGTTTTGATTTGCGTTTGTAGTGTTTCGACCGCGTGTTTGCAATCTGTCAGCCACGGTCAACTGGCAGATATCGCGACCCAGCGTGTTTGGTAACCACCTTTTCTAGGCCCATCAACCCTCTTGCGGGGGCAGCAGCGCTGTTTCACAAAGGGACTGTTTGACATAAGTAACTGCTGCCGAACTACACCATGGGCCACGATTAGATTTGGTGTTGAACGACCACTTGGTTACGAGCCGCTTACGACTTTGCTGTCGCGCCGCCATTGGACTTTTAGGACTCTTGGGGGGAAAGTATTTGGGGAGTGGGGGTGGGAGGAGCAGTACGTATCCTAGTAGCAGCAGGGGTTAAGGGGACAACGTCTCCCGTCATGCTGATACGAATTCTAGTGCTGTGACATTTGACCGCCGGTAGAGTTACTGCTATGAATAGTGTTGTTACTGGTGTTGCTGACGAGACAAAATTCTGCTAAGACTAAGTGTGTCAGTCATGGCGGTGTGAAGACTATTTGGGTAGGCATCGCTACAGTGGAGGTCACTGGAAAAGTAAGGTGATGGAATAGTATAGGTATGGTAGTAAAAATAACCTTGGAGAATATCTGGCAGAGTAATAGATATTAAATATCAATAAAAAATAATAAGATAAAATAAATATGGAAGCAGACATACATACGCATAAAAACCATGGATCCACTGTTAAGACTCGCGAATAAGCCGGAGAAGCGGGTTTCACTGAGTGCGGCGATGTCCACCTTGAAGCGCGCCAGTTCCCGGGCGATGCGCGCTGTTCTCCGTTCCGGTCGGATGATCCTCGGGTTATCTAAAAGGGAACGAACATTCCAAGCGCCGAAGGTGATAGGACTTACCTGAGCTCCCTAAGCTGTCATCCTGTGAGCTCTGGGAGCTGTCCTGCGGGAAGGAAACGGGTTGGAGGGAGGGTGGGGAGGAGAGAAGTTTTGATTTGCGTTTGTAGTGTTTCGACCGCGTGTTTGCAATCTGTCAGGCATGGTCAACTGGCAGATGTCGCGACCCAGCGTGTTTGGTAACCACCTTTTCTAGGCCCATCAACCCTCTCGCGGGGGCAGCAGCGCTGTTCCACAAAGGGACTGCCGGTCACTCACTACTGCTGCCGAACTACACCATGGGCCACGAGCGTTTTGGTGCTGAACGACCGCTTGGCTGTGAGCCTGCCTACAGCTTTGCTGTCACACAGCTGAGGACTTTTAGGGAGGGCGTATATGGAAAGTAGGGGGTGGGAGGGACTGTGTTTAACGTAAATTTAATGCGCGTTCTAGTGCTACGGCATCTGACTGTGGGTGGAATTGCTGCTACGATTAGGTGTTATTGATGCTACTGAGGAGGCAAACTCTGCGAGGACTAAGAGTGCTAGTCATGGCGGTGGGAGGGCTATTTGAGTAAGTATCGCTACGATGGAATAAGGTCACTGTAACAGTATGGTAATGGAATGGTATAGGTATGGTAGTAGAGACAATCTTATAAATATCAGGCAGAGTAACAGATAACAAATATCAAACAGAAAAATAATACGATAAAATATATATGGAATCAGGCATACATACGCGTTGAGAACAATGAATGCAATGTTAAGACTAGCGGATATCGAGTAGATTACGCAGATAAGGCAACGTTACGAAAGTACTGAAATGCTGAAGCTAGTGAGGCAAGCAATGATCGCAGTTGTGGTAATAATGATAAAAACAACTTGAGACAGCAAGTTTAAAAAGAGTGTAGTAAAGAGTAAAAGGAAAATAAACAATAAAATACTAACAGACAATGTTACGGTATACAGTAATTAGCTTCCTGTCACCAACGACGTCTACTATGATACTGACCGCTGCGACCCGGGGACATACCGGGCGTGGGGACATACACTCTGGAAACACTCATTTGGTGTAGCCCGCCGATCGAGGCGGGGAGCCGGGGGTGGCCGCCACGCAGAGCCTATCTCCGGGGAGCCACAAGTGAGAGCTGGATGCCAGCTAATGACGCTAGGCGTAGCCACCACCTACGCAAGGAAGATGATGCGACCTGCCACGACCTTCACGTTCAACTCCCAACTGAACACCCGATACCTCCCCCCTCAAAGAGTCGGTGAAGAGCAAACTTCCTACCAACAACTTCCCAATGGGCAGCACCTTTAAGCTGTTAAGAATTTCAAGGGTACACACTTCACATGAACTGACTGAAATAACAGGCAAAAATTCTTCGATGCGGGCAGACCTATAGCCTGAGGACAGAATAGAACTGCATAAAGTGGTTGGGCAGCTAAAACTACGCCCTGCCGCGGGGGAAAATAACCTTTGCATAATAAATTGTCGGGTTGCACAGAATAGGAGACCCCTGTTCTTACCACTGCTGCTTATTGTCGAGGGAACACTGATAGTGCTGTAGGCATTTTTTAAATAAATGCACAACGTTTGATTAACAAACTCGCTGAACTACAAGTACTTATCGCGTGGAAGCGCCCTGTGATTGTTGCGGTGACAGAGACCTGACTATTTGCCTCAGTAAATGATAATAAGATAAATCTATCTCGTTACCGAGTCTTTCGTTGCGACCGTACTGAATGAATCCATGGGGGTGTCCTGGTATATGCTACTGACTGTCTACTTCATGGGTCGGGAACCTATGGCTCGCGAGCCAAGTGTGGCTTTTTTGATGATTGCATCGGGCTCTCTCAGGTAAAAATTAAATAAGAAATTTCGGATTTTGTGATTTTGCTCCCTCCAATGCATAAATCCAGGGGTTAATTTTACTTACATTTTATTTAATTCAATCTTAAACAACATTAAATGGCCCTCACTGAAATATTTTTCCAATTATTTGCTTTCTTGGCTCTCTGATTGACAAAGGTTCCCGACATCTGGTCTAGTTTATTCAAGGTTAGAAGGCACATGCACCAAAGAAATCCTTGCGAAACAAATCTGATTGATGGTAAAGGCGACTACTGGTGCAATTGCAATAATGGATTTAATATGTCAAAGTCCTCAAGCCAACGGCATTAGATGGTTGAATACAGTCAAGAATTATGGTAGGAGAACGTTGGTCTAGTCTTATCTAATCCTCGAAGACCCGGTAACTGATATGGAGATGGCGTTGTTAGAAATGGCTAATTAAGCTTATCTTCTACACCATGTTACCCAGCCCACGCGGATAGCTTATTCGGGTATGGCTTCCTTTATCTTCACAAATGGTCACACAAAGTATCTGATGTGTGAGTCTCTGCACCATTCGGCATCAGTGATCATGTAGCTACACTCAAAATAATGGTATCACAGTCAACGCATAGATGCTACAAACCGGCATATTAGAAGACTGATTAAGAAAAAATGAGGCAAAGTGCAATGAACATATATTGGAAACTGATTAGCTCTGCCAATGTAGAAGAACGCTGGAACCTGATCCATGGCAATATTGAGCGGCTGGCACCGACTTCATCCCCTAAAGCTCTGTGGATGGGCAACATGTCGCCCCCCAATGGATCGGTGTCGAGACAAATCGCAAGCTGAAACCAAGAAAACTTGCCTACAAGGCCCTCATGATCTTGAGAACAGCCAAAGCAAAAGCGACACGTTAAGCAGTCACAGATGAATGCAAGCGTATAATGAGGTCCAAGAAAGTAGCATATGAAGGAGATCGAGTACAGAACGTTCACATACAGCCAAATCGATTCTACTACTTCTTAAAGAGAAAATGCCCTGAAACCCCGGGCATTCAACGTCTCCAAAATGCCGATGGTGTGCTCCAAACAGATGAGTTTTGTATGGTTGAACTCCTAACTGAATAAAAATTTACCGTGTACTTAGCACCAGCAGCCGACAATGAAAGCTTTGACATCCCTGACCGATCGGAAAGCGGTAAATAGATTGCCATTGAACATGTTGAGAATGCATTAAGATCATTAATACCTACTAAGGCCGCTGGACCTAATAATCTGAATACGTGGCTTACTCCCAAGCTTGCATCTACAGTCACAGCAAGCATCAGAATATTGTTTCTTTGTACCCTAGACACTGCCACCTTTCCAGATTACTGGAAGCAGAGTCTGATAACTCCGAGGTACAAAGCTGGCGACTGTTTCCTTCTCCAGAATTATCAACCACTCGGCCTGACTTCAGTGCCTTTGAAAGCGCTAAAAACTACATCTGTAGCGAAATCGACGCCTACATTGGGCCGGTCACAATCCTACCGATAGTGCAAAACGGCTTTATCAAAGGCAAATCGCGTACCACTAACCATTTTGTGTCGCGTGAGGCTTGGCGCGAAGCCAAAGGAAAAGGGCTGCCGGTACGTACGGTATTTGATAAATTGATCACGTGATCCTTCTGACCAAGCTGAGTAATCCGCCCATTCCAAGAGTTGCAGTCAAATGGATCAAATGGTACCTGTTCGGTAGGCAGTGGCGGGTCAGGGTCGACGAAGGGCGTTCCTCTGCATTTGAGGCTCGTAGTGGTATACTCGAAGGGTCGGTGCTGGGTCTCAGACTATTTTCTATATATGTTGCCCATATCCAAGCAAGAATTTTGTCCCCATGCCTTCTATTTGCGGACGACCTCAAGGTAAGGCGTGTCTTAGGCAATCGCAAACACACAATAACTTTTCAAAATGATCTTAATGTGATTCAAGAATGGTCGTTTGAGATCAACATACCGATAAACGTGAATAAATAACACTTACTGATAATTGGAAGAAACTGGGACCACCCGCCATGTGCACTGGGAAACACGACACTGACCACTGTTAGGAGTACTCGTGACTTGGGCGTTAACATATAGGTCGACCACAAAACACGATAATAAACAACTATGACAAGACGCAAAGGTTTGGCACGTCTCTTGTCAGAGCACTCACGTGCTTGTCCATGCAGATATTCTGCAAGCTCATAGTCACGTTCATCCGCCAGATCACCTGCTTGGTTCCCGTCTATGGAGGGCGAGAGGACCGATATCAAATATATACAAGGGTGGAGGAGGCTGACATATTCAGAGCGCTGTTAAGCACTTAACCTGTTAACCTTTGAAGTTCGACACTCCAGAGGTGACCAAATCACGATGTACAAAGTGATCGTTTGTGGTGACATCCCGGATATAGCACAATATTTCCAACGGGCCGTTGATACGCCTACGCATGGACATTGCCACAAACTGGTGGTAAAATGGACAGATGACCTCCCACCCATATATTGGCTTCCAAGGCGCGCCGTGAATGCATGGAACAATCACCCCGCCCCCCGCTATTGTTGCTGCCGACAAAGTTGCCGGGTTCAAGAAGAAATACGATGCCTTATTTGAACTGTAATATATGCCGTTCACGGCAGTGCCCTTGCCTTGGAGGGGGATTGGTCTGAACTGAAGAATTGCATATGTCCGGTTACTGCAAAGAAGGCGTTTTTACGGATTCGTTGAAACATGAAGCACGAGTCTATAATCCACTTTTAATGGGCTAATTTTAGAGCGATCAAAAAGAACCTGAAAGGCATCGTACAGCTGAACTGACTTAAGAACCTTTGTAGTTCAGTTTAGTGAAGAAAATAATAGTTCTTTTGGTACCGCCCCTCTTATACTGAGGTTCATGTAAGTGTTTCGGATATGTGGAAGTCATACTGAGAACAATTTCTCTGTCATGCATGACAATTAGTATGCTAATAGGTCAGTTATAACTGACCTAGTCTTCACATAAACCCGGGTAATTATTTACTAATATTCACCGGAAATTCTACGCTTATTTACTGTATCACAGTGGACTCATTCACATTACCTAAGACCGCATAATAATGAGTTTAAGCGTCATTGGTTGACAGGCGGGAAATTAGTGCTAGAGAAACTACGCTAGTTACTCTTCGTAAGCTCCAGCTATAGAACCGTAGTCGAGACAAAATAAATTGGCCACCCGTTGTTGCTTTACAACCGGGGACTTATCGGTTATCCCAATCTCCTCATTTATACATTCACCGAGCGAAGTATGCTGTTTACGGGAAGGCCACTTTAGTTTGTAATTAAGTTAAAGCTGTTAATGCATCGGGTTGCGCCGCATGTACCAGGGACCAAAAAAGTATGAACTAATCAGGTGAAAGGTAATAGAAAGGAGAGCTAGGCCGGAAAATTCATTTTGGTAGTTTCTGATTTTTAGAAAAACTTCGTCGGAGAAAATGAGACGAAAATTAATATATCCCCTTCTTTATTTCTCTGCACAACCCTACTGTGTTAGAGAAAGTCTCTCTCAGTTCTATTTACAAATTCATATGCATTTTGCAAAATGCACCTGCAAATTTGTGTGCGCATTCTATAGTCTAATTTCAAGTTTGCACTAGCTTCTTGATTTACCATCTACTCCCATTTCGACGTGCGCATGAGAAAATTGTGGTAGTGCGTGATCCAGTCAAACTCAACATTGCCGCAAATTTTGCAAACAAACCGTAAGATCTACGGCGATAGACGTACAGAGCACGAAGCATTTCCATCTGTCGACGGGATTCGAATATAGAAGATGCAAAAACCACCTTCATGTCTCGGCGAACTACGTCAAGCCATGGTCTGAACTGACTATATCTTCACCATTTCCAATTACGCAGCAATGCTAAATCGAAGGTTGCAACGCTGAATTCGTGAGACGGACTACCTTAAACGTGTCTAAAACATTTAATCGTCGTTATTGATGACCAGAGTTGTCCTCGCGATTTTGCAGAAAAATGCCAATTTTCACAATCAAAGCCAAGCCAATGTAGTTCGCCCGCCAGACGTTTCTCTCTCAGTGGTGGTCAGGCCTTCAGTTTTGGTTCACAAACAGGCACAGTCCAGCGGTCACCACTATATTGGAGATCCGCCCAGAAGAACACCTTGCACGTAAATCGTTGTAACAATGAAGATGCCAAATGAACTAGCTATGCAACTTCTAAGGATTGTGAAACTCCTGCGAACAGTATTGATTTCAAGTACGATATAGTTTCTCTAGCCATTATTCATTTTCACTCAAAATTTTGTAACATTCTACTTCTTCCAGTTGACAAGCATTAATACGGAAGGCAGTTTTCCTGTGAGGGATGCAACTCGAAAACCTTTTAACATTTTAAAGACATATAGGTAAACCGCATGATTTACTGACTTCACGGAACTCACTTGTCCCGCTCTGCCTCGGGTTTCATTTCTCGACCCCCTACAACAGCCACAGAGGCCAGTAGTTCTAGGCAGATTTTATTGCCAGCAAATACAAGGGGAGACTGGAATGATCATTTGTTGCTTGTAAGCAGTCGTCAGCCATTCATACGTAACCCCAACTGGTGCACCGCCTGAGGCTCGAACTCGCGAAATTTTTGATTAGAATCTGCTGCTGTCACTGTCGAGCCACATAATACAGTTGTGTCAAAAACCAAACTGAAAAAATTGCTGGGGAGATTGTTGTAAGCAACAACTCGCCTGAACTAGCCGGTCTCAATGATGTCACGAACGGTACCTCTCCATGCGTAGCGATTGGCGGCATCGGATCTGGAAAGCTCCACCCAGTCCCTTCTCCAGCGACGGAGACCGAAGATAGAAGGTGTAAGAACTGCTTCCATGTATTGACGGACGGTGTCGAGCCAAGTCTCACGTTGCCCTCCTCTTCGACGTTTCTAGGTGGGCTACGGTGCTGGGTCGAAGGCAGCATAGCTGAGCCCGTGGGGCGGACGACGGAGAACGTGTCCAAACCACCTCAGTCGCCTTTCTTGAATGGCGTGAAATATCCTCGTGATACGATCGCAGCGGATGCGGACTGTCTCATTTGAGATGAAGTCGCTATACTTAATTCACAGGATCGTCCTCAGGCACCGGTGGCCAATGACCTCCAGTCTTCGCTCATCTTCAGCGCGCACAGCCTAGCATTCACATCCATAGAGGAGGACTGACCGGATGGATACACGGTATACACGAATCTTCGTGTCGATGGAGATGTCACGTCGGATCCATAGGCGCTTTCAAAGGATTGAGAAAACCCATCGAGCAACATCGATACGGGAGATAATGTCGTCCTTGCTCTGCCCATTTCGTCCCAATTGATGGGGGCCGTATACGTTCTTCGGCCGCGTTCATGTGTCATTTATGGCCTGGGGGTCATTCGTCTGACTGCTTTTATCGTTGCTGCAAAGGATGTCGGTCTATTGTCCGGTTCAGCCCTGGCCGCTGATGCTTGTTCGTTCCCGGGAATATCCACGTGGCTGGTGATCCACGCAATTTTTACACTTCTTCCTGTTGTGGCTCTCTCCAGAACATTTATAACTTGTTGTCCCGACGGTTTCTTCAGGTACTCTCCTGTCCCGAAGTTCTGTAGGGGAGTGGTGGTTGTGGCAAGTAAACCTATTTAATTACGGTTCACGCTCGCCATGTCATAGTGTCCTTGGTTGGTTGGTCGATAGCCCACGTTGGATCAGGGGTTCCCGCCGGAGTGCAAACTGGGTGCAGTTGGGAGACAGAGAAAAGCCGCGACCTCGGCCGGCTTGATCCAAAGGTCCTCGGGGGTGAGTTGGGTGCCTGGCCGGGAACTGCAGACGAAAAGGTGACGGCAGTCATGCGGCGAAACGCCGCAGTCGGGACAGCAGTCGGGTATAGACGGGTCCAGCCGGTGTTGGTACTGGCGAAGGAGCATGCAGTAGCCACTGCGAAGCTGTGCCAGGGTGCAGCGAGTCTCCCGTGGGAGATGGCGTTCCGATGTGGCAATCGGAGGTGGATAGCCACCCAGAAGAACCGGGGGATGGTAGCTGGATATTGCGTCCACAACGGCTCTCTGGTGAAGGCGCTGGCAGCCTGTCCTGATGGTGGAGCCATCAACAGGTAGATTCAGTAGAGATGAGGAGACAGCTGCCTTGTGGAGACCTCAGATGGACGTCCAAACGTTACGGCTAGGCTCGAGAGCGCTGCAACGATGGTTGTTTGGATGGCCAGGTTGTGAACAGGTCCACCAGAACTGCTGGCCGAGGAGTTTGTTGTGTGCGGCGACCGGCAGGACAGAAGCCTCCGCATGAAGGTGATCGATGGGCGACATTTTATAGTAGCCCGTGATCGTGCGGAGGGCACCGTTCTGTGCTGACTGAAGGCGGCAGTGGCTGGAGGAGCTGATTGTGGGAGACCAGATTGGTGCCGCATAGGTGAGATGCGGCTTGGCCATTGCATTGAATGTGGTCGTCAGCAACTCTTTCGAGCAGCCCCAGGAAGTGCCCACGAGAGCCTTAAGGACCTTGGTGCACTGGCTCACTTTGCTTGCGACATCCCTCGCATGGTCTGCGAATGTAAAGAGCGGATCGAAACGGACGCCGAGGAGCTTGGGCTTACGGACCAGCGGTAAAGCCTCACCGTTGATGATGATATTCGGGTGACGATTGAAATCCTTCGGATCCAGCGTGAAAACAGTGACGAATGACTTGGCCGCCGAGATTGACATCCCGCGCCGAGTGAGGTAGTCCACAGTATTAGGCATGAATTCCGAGATGACCTGTGCAGCCTGATCAATCTTATGGTGCTGGCAGAAGAAGGTGACATCATCCGCGTATGATACGACTTTGGCGGGTGCCGGAGGGAGTGGGAGTTCCCGTATGTAAATTTTGAACAGCGTCGGGCTGAGCACAGAGCCTTGAGGAACACTGCAGGTCTGCTTACGGGGCTTGGAGAGAGTGCCGCGGAAAAGGACACGATCGTGGTGGCCACGGATGTAAGCCGCCAACCATCGGACCAGGCCAGTCGGAACGTTTAGGGACACCAAGTCCTGCAGGAGCTGATCGTGGCGGACGCAGTCAAAGGCTCGTAACAGGTCAATTGAGACAGCCACGATCCGCGAAGCGGGCTTCTGTTGATTGAAGCCCTCGAGGATGGTGTCGCTGAGCTTGAAAAGAGCCGTTTTTGTGCCACGACCCGACCTGAAACCATGTTGGTGGCTGGATAGATCCGCCGCAAACGTCAGAGTTGGTAGGAGAAGTCGTTCCAAGATTTTCGCCAGTGGACTGAGGAGGGCGATTCGGTGATAGGAGGTCGCTTGACTGGGGTCCTTGCCAGCTTTGAGCAGAGGAAGGATGGTGGACTGGCGCCAGCAATCGGGGATGATTGAACTGGCCAGCGAAAGATTGAAAACGGTTGCCAGGTAGGCAGCCACCTTGGGGCTGATATGGCGCAAATGGATAGGAGCCAGGCCATTTGGTCCTAAGGCTTTCGAGACTTTCGTTTTCCTGACGGCGGTGAGGATAGCATCGGCCGAGAAGGAAATGTCCGGAAGCAGGGCCTTATGGAGGAGACGAAGAATGGAGCGCTGGCTTTTGGGACTAGGCGCCGAGTGGGGCGAGAACAGCTTGTTCATCTTCGCGGCGATCGTACCGTTGTTGGAAATGAACTTGCCGTCCCCGGAGATTATAGACTGGTTAGGTGTGTCAGCCCGGGGCTTGGTCAGATTGCGTAGAAGTTTCCAGGTGGCAGCTGAGTTGCCGCGGAAATTACAATCTGCAATTCTTTAACGCCAACGTTCCCGTTTGTCGTCATTAACGGTCTTGGTAATCAAGCCGTTGAGTTCGCCGTCACGCGGGTCAGTTGCATCTCGCGCTCTGATCTCGTCTCGCTCTCGTTTCAGTCGGAAGGCTTCACGTGGGAAGTTAAGGCGGAGTCTGGGAATGCCACCGTTCGGTATATGGTGGACTGCTGCTGCCAGAAGCAGGTGACGGACGGCCCGTCTCGCCGTGTGGACACAGGTGGGGGGGGGGCGGTAGCTGATCGGTTCCAGCTTCGCATTCCGTGGTGAACGCTGCCCAGTTATCTCTCTTAAAGTTGATAAAATGCCTGTTTGGAGCCTTTATACGGTCGGCAGAGGTGGTCAATTCGAGCACTATAGGGAGGTGATCGCTCCCTAGGCTGATTTCCGTGCTCCAGGTGGTGGAGGCTACCAGACTGAGACTGGCAAGGGAGACATCGGGAGAGCTAGGGGCACCGTTTGGTGGGAGCCGCGTTGGATTGTCCTCGTTGAGGTCTGCAAAGGGAGCTTGTTCTAGTTCATCGGCCAGGACTTCTCCCCGGGAATCGGCCGCCAAGTTGGAGCACCATAGGTCGTGGTAGGCGTTGAAGTCACCTAGCACCAAAATGTCTCCAGAAGGTAAAGAGGCAGCGATAGAGGCGGTGAAACCAGGAGGACAACTGGAAGTTGGAGGGATGTACACGTTCATGACGGTTAGCGCCACTGTTCCAATGATAAGGAAAATCACCAGTTCTTCCATGGGATCGGCAACAAGCAGGGGTAGCTAGTGATGGGCAGTGGATTTGTCCACCAGGAAGGCCAAGTCTCCACCTTGGTTGCGGCCGTGGTTGCGACGGACGATCGTGTACTCGGCACAGGACGGGACCTTAGTGGAGTTAGACCACTTTGTCTCTTGGATAGCCGTCACAGCTATGCTGTGCGAACGCATAAAGGCCAGAGCTGGTCAAGCTCGCCAAGTGGGCCGTTGGCGTTGAACTGTAGGATCTTTAGACCAGGCAGTGAGGCAAGGTCAGGGACCAGAGGATTTGGGTTCAGGACAAGGCGGGCTTGAGGCGTGGAGACCTGAGGGGGCACGGGACAGCTGGGACACGCGAAGGCGGGCGACCGATCGTCAGCTTTGGCGAGGTCACTGCAGCGGAGATGGCACCAACCATTGAAGGAGCCGCAACTTACAGACCAGTCGCGGCAGCCCAGGCGGACTCAGCAGAACGAGCAGTACCAGGGAGGACCAAGGTTGGCCTCAATTCCGGCGGCGAGGAGGAGGAGTCGGAGCAGCGTAGCCGGGAGGGGCTGCTCCGTCATCAAAAAACACGGGTTGGGCTGAGGGATGGGTTGAAACAACGTATGGAGATGGGTGCAGCAGACCTTGGCCGCCGGGAGGGCGGGTGGGAACGCTGTTCGTAGACGCGTCTGCTGTGGTTCCCTCATAGTGTCGTCATTGGGGCTTGCGGCATTTTATGAGGCAGTCGATGCGCCAGACCTCAGCCCACCGCGCCCTGGTAACACTGTCGCTGCTGCGTCCGCGACTGCTTACTCGCCAAACCCGGGAGCCTGCTTATTTCGCAACTAACCTTCACTGAATGCCGCGCCACTATCCGCCATCTGTGGACGCGCCAGGTAGCCAGCAGCTGGGTTAACGGTTAACCCTCCTTTCCTGGACCGACTTTGTTGTAGGTGCTACGCCGATCTGCTCGTAAAAGTATGCTGCGTTTTGGAGGTAACCGCTGTCGCCTCCAATCGTTGCGAGACATTTGTGAGGGATCCCATGCAACTTGTTCTCTTCTACGGCCAAGGTAAACTTTCGAATGCCATAAGTTTTACTGCATATTATTTAAGCAGAAGAATCATCCCTCTTGCCTTTCGAAATCCCGGAAATATTTCTTGCTTAATATAAAATTCCACAAGAGCGCATCAATTATATCAAAACGACATCCAACACTTAGCTATAATGGCCAACTCCTTTAAGAAGGTAATATATGGAAGCAGAAATTAGGATCCTATGGTCGCACGTGACGCAACTATCGCAATGGAAACTGTTTGGTGTCCATCATCTTCGGATAAAATATAAGTGGTCAATTCGAAAGACACAATGCACTTTTGATCTTACTAAATAAGATGCAGTCGAGAATATGAAACTAGTGCTTTTGGAATTGTCTTAGTAGCGGGACCTGGCCATTATCTGTTGCATCCTATTCTTGTTCACTTACCTATGGCTGATGGCAAGACAGTCAAGACAACCGGAGATGGGCTTCTGAGCAATGGCAAATAAAGCTTAAGTATCCGTCTGCATAGTTTTATTCCTTTCGTTGCCAGAAGAGAGTATTGCAACCCCCTACACTTTTCTGATGTTACCCTTTTCTGTCATTCTGAATATCAATATTTCATTTTTTCCTCATTTAGTTAAACATTCTCATTTTACTGTTTTACGTATACTCTATCAAATAACAATTGAAGTCATCTTTTTTTACCTCCTCTTGAATGCATCTATGTCTTCAATTAAGCTTTCTCCCTAGCCTCTTAGTCGTTCAAAAGTCACTTTATTTAAATCAGGTTATCTCGCCCCAGTTACCTTCATGGCCAAACTTCTGATATACTTTAGCTTTAAAACCCACATCTTCTTTCCATTTTTAGCATATTTTTTGCTCGACTTTTCATTTATCCTACGAAATGAGCTCATACGATGGAAAGAATCTTACTACGACGGATTTCGATTTTGATATAAAGGCCAACAAGAAGCGACTCACTGAAATCTTTTTTCCCAATAACTCACGAGCCGTACTTCAACGGTAACATGCTAATATGGGTATGCATGCTTCCTTTTAATCCCAGCGACTCGTCGGAATTTCAAGACTTCTGGAAATTTGCGGAGAAGCTGCAAACTTTCATTCTTTACCGCTCGGAACCGACAGGTTTATAACTCGGCCGTCTTTATCACCTCCCTGTAGCTTTTGCTCACGGATCGCGTCGTTATGACCGTACACTACGACTGAATATGCAAACGAGAAATTATCGATTAGAAGACTACTTACGGCACCGGATGGCCGATAGTCGGTTGTTTATTTTAGGGTGAATGCTAATTTTTTTAGCACTGAACACGGTCTTTCGGACCGCAATCTTTACTGCGCTCATCTTATGTTTGACATGTACCTTGACTTTTTGGTGAAGCAGAAAGTAAGTCTTCAGTGGTCTACAGTCACATGCGTTTCTTTTTTGCACTGCACTATTAATGCATTTTTCCTTAGGGTAAGTTGAAAGATGTTATGAATAACCAGAAATGTCTTCAGACTTTCTACACATTCTCTGTGTGTTAAACCCGTTGGATTGGATTATGAAGGCTATTCGTATTTTAGAAATGCTGACCTAATTAGATGCGTATGTGATAACTTTTCTAATTCCGTTGTCCACTGCAAGATCTAGCCCTTTTTGACAGTTGCTGCTGTGGTATTTACGTAGACTAAGCATCAACTCACAGTATGTGTTGGATACTCTCTTTTATAACCTATTTTGCATTCAAGTGCACTGCACAGAAAGTTGCTGAAGTTTTTGTTTTGTTTTGTTTTGTTTTTGTTTATTTTTTCGGCTTTCCCGCTCCTCCACGTAATGTGAACCGTCTGATGTCACAGCACTTAAGCCAGTAATTAGTTTACTCTTATGGTAATCTGTTGGCCCTTATTCTTTCCGTAAATATACATGAGATTGCAGGAATGTCATTGATCAATCAAAAAGTTCATTGTCTTCGCCACTTTATTGACCGAAAATCTAAATCAGCCCTTGCGAGCAAACTCTAATATATTAGAACCACGACTATCATTGACATTTAGTTACTAGTCAAAAGTGGTTTTCTCAAAATTAAGCGTCAAAGCCACATACTCAGACTAAACGTTGAACTTGTAATGTTTCTGGCGTAGTCTTCCGCAGGCATTACGCGGAAAATCCACAAGGTGGGTTTAAGTCAAATTGAATATCCGAGAATCAGTAGCTATAAGGCTTGCGTCTACGAACCTACGTGGCTCAAGTGAGTCAAACTTTCAAACGCAATAAGGCACAGTATTTTTTTTGCTTTTTTAAGGAAATAATTAGGAAACCTTATCTGCCTCCAAGATCTTATTTTTTATAAAGTCACCCTTCATGTCGATAAAAACTTTAAGCATGATACTTTGAGTACTTGGAGGGTATGAAATCTGCAAAAAAAGCTTTGGGAAAACAAAATCAAAACTCTGGAAGCCAACACATGATATTATCTAAGTAGGTTAATCGTGCTCAACCTCAATATACTCCTTCAGCAAGACTAGATAGCCTTGTTAAGCAGCCTTTAATTTGGATCAAGGTGTTACTCGTTACTCAACAAAAAACTTTCCAGAGTACCGCAGGGTGGGCCTATCCTTAGCATCTGGTATGTAAATTTATGATCGCGTGATTTGAAGATTTTCCTTATTGCATATCTTTTGCATAGAGTGGTTACAAATGTGGATTTCTGAGAACTCGTGATATAGGTCCCTTTCTTTTTGCTCGCCATTCGGCTGTGTCTGAAAATGTTCTTTTTGTTTTATTTTTGCGAAAGTGGGCACGAATAAAAAAACTGCACAGCGATCGGCTAAACCTTCCAATCGCATCCTTCCGGCAGCCCATTCTAGATGAGCTGTCACGCTCTCAAGTGGTGGTTGTCGCCGGCGATACTGGATGTGGAAAGTCTACTCAGGTGCCTCAGTACCTGGCTGCAGCTATAAAGGAGGCGGACGAAAGACAGGACAGAGATGCCCCTGCATTTGAAAACTGCCCACAGTATCGTCATATCGCTGTCACACAGCCTCGAAAGATCGCCTGCATTAGCCTTGCTGCTCGTGTCAGCACAGAAATGTTGTGTGAACGTGGAACCAAAGTGGGATACCAGGTTTGTTGCCGCACCTCCTGTGACGAGTTTTACTCCAAAGTGACTCGGTTGTGCCTAGTAATCGACCAAGATGTAAAGTTAAGCTGAGATGTAGAAAGGTTGTTTTCAATGACCTTGTGTGTTACAAGAATTTCTATTGGGTTTTTCCCGTCCCCATCAACGGAGCTTATCGTGAACTTACCCCGCTTCACTACCTTCCCAGTGGTACCTGACATTCTTCTAAGCGTGCCAACGTTATGAAAGCGAAATTTGAACATCTGAACACATTTCTGCTTATTAAATTTTTGAGACTTTTGATTAGAATCATCCCGTGTGGTATTTAAACTTTACTTCGTTGACCACTTAAAGCCAGTTACTGGACTCCACATCTGCCTGTACATTTCTATCAACATCAGACACAAGGGGAAAATGCGCGCCGTGATCTCCAATCAATTTTAGCCCCTCATCAGATAACTCCTCGTGTGCAGTAGTCAATTGTGCGAGCCAGCACCTTAACCGTAGCTGCCATTTAAAGAGTACCTGGCGATCTATCACCACATAAAGCCTCCGGCGGGCGGGGAGGAGAGCTAAGGATGTTCGCGTTGGTGAGCACAGAAGTGGCTGGGCCCTGCTCGTAGTAATGTATCTTCTCGGAAAGGAACTGCCTTGCTGTTCTCACCCGCCTTCAACCAGTCTGGACTCATCCCTTAAAGTTTCGTTTATAATTTTTAAAGTATTTTTTATATTAAGTGCATTTCAAGACGAAAAGATGGCTGTTGGATAACGTTAATTCGGGTCCAGGTATTTGAATGAAATTCTTACCCGCCACTGTAGGGTGAGGGTCCCTTCTGCTGTCTGAATGGGTTGATCCTCTTGCGTGTTCATTGTCTGGACGCTGCGTCCTGCACCAGCAGCCCTACCAGTGCTAAATCTAACACCTTCTTAGGGTCCCGCCCACCTACCATCTTATGATATGTTGTGACATCCGATTATATACTGAGGATATGCTCTCCTGCTGCCACGGTTGCCGCCTTATTTTTCTATTTCAAATACCTCCAAGTGCTGACCGAGAACACCCCGAAGGGACCTCACTACCGAATAGCTTGCATATGTTCGGCTGAAATTAAACTCATTTAATGCCTGCATCGCCTCAAAAACAACCTTCTGTCGCACGCTTCTAACCTAGAGACCCGAGTCAAAAAAAGACAGAACGGTGGCCGAATTCTGCAGATTTCCTTGATTCAGTGGTACTTTATTCACTGCAATAGACGCAATCGAGCTCAAAGGCTACGTCAAAAGGCAGTCGGAATAAATAGTAAGATAAACGGAGCATCATAGTTAACACGGTGGAAGAGAAATCAAAAATGGATGGTCATACCTTTGAAATGATTAGACAAATAGTCTTGCGAATAATACTGACGTGTAGCTATCGGCTTATAAGCGCGCGAGGACAGTTGGGAAATGGATAAGGAATGAGGGGATTCAACGAATGCGAATCCAGCGAACGAGGTCAACGGACACGGAACAAGCGGAATCGATGGGTAACTAACCTCGAAAAAGGCGCACGTGCTTCTAATAAGCCTGGTTACGAACACGCAGTTAGTAACGAATAGAACAAATATACAAAACTAGCATCATTCTTCTCTGCTTTTCAATATATTTTACTCTCTAGCGACGGTCTTTTTCAAGTACGATCTGCATCAAATATTTCTCAGTTTGACAAACAACACCAAATTGAAGAGATAATGACTCTTTTTGCAAATATTTTAAGCGTTTTTTTAAATGATTCCCATATTGATCTAAATGTGTTTCCAATTGATAGGTGCGCTTTGAAAAGCACAAGTCCAAGGCAACGCAGATTCTTTTTCTTACCGAGGGCCTTCTGCTCCGTCAAATGCAATCAGACCCCTTTCTAAAGGAGTACGACGTAGTTGTTCTGGACGAGGTGAGCCAATAATCAGAAAAGCAGGAAGCCTAGCAGTATTTCAGCTTTCAATTCCGGTATTTCTTGGTGGTCATTCTACTTCTTCATGTTCTACTGTTTCAGATACTAACGTTAGAATAGCGACTGCTTGCGGGGGTCTCCACACTGGATCTTCAGGAGGAAATTATAGCTTAAACAGACGGTAGAAATCCGGAAGAGGATGGTCATTAGACTAGTAGTAGCCTTGTGAGAGACACCGATGCGTGGCTGTCGGTTTATTAGCGGCCGAGGACAAGGGAAGCGATGGATGACTAGGTGGGAGCAGGGACACATGTTTCTAATAAGTCTACTTGCTAACACGAACTTAATAGCAAATAAGAACTCAAATGCAATATTGAAGAGCTGAATGCCACAGCGGAGGAGGAAGCCAGGTAGTTCACCGTCAATTTTATGTCGAGTTTAGTATTCCTGATCTTAGCCGATAAAAAGGGGTTTGCTAGCTGAATAGGCAAAATATCCTTCATCGTAGTAGTTGCTTGCACCCGGGTTCAACTATCTAGCCATCCTGCCCGCATTTGTGATATAACCGGCTGACGATGCCTGATAGGCCAAAAACGAATATTTTAGTTGTTCGTAGTATATCTCAGTTTAAATTCTTGAATACTTTCTTAAGGTACTTGAGAGCGTCTACGCTCTGTCGGTGTCTTTTTAGCATATGCCGCACACACGCTGTTACTGCTCGAATTCCCGTAACGCCTGACAGGCTGCGCACTCCCTTTCGTTGGATGGTACCATGGGTTGCATGTCCTTCTTATGCCCCCACTCTAGTTGCTTCTTGCTTATGTAGATGACTTATTGGTTTGATAATGATTCAATTACCACCCCCCCTGAATATTATCTTCCATGAATTTTTTGGGCAGCTGCTCCCAGTGTCAAAGAACGAGTCTAGGACAAGTATTACATATACTAGTAGACTGCGGGAGTGAGACCATGTGTGCCTATTTTTACAGGGCTCCACCGGTCCTTTTGTTGTGGTCAATGTATCTTTATCGTCTCCAGGTGCATGAGCGTCATTGGCAGACTGATTGCCTTCTTGGACTAATGAAGTGTCTTGTCCTCGCACGTCCGGAGATTCGTTTGGTGCTCATGTCGGCCACCATCAATGTCAACTTGTTTGCCAGCTTTTTCGACTCCTGTCCTATTATTCAGGTGAGCCATAGTCCTCTTTACTTTCTCCAACTTCCGAAGGACTGGTCGAGTGCCAGCGCATTGTGCTGAAAACTGACTTATGTATTTAATCCAATTTAAACACGCTGAAGCAATATCAAAATACTTACTTCACTGCCGGGAAGGGTGATGGCGCCGGCGGTGACTGTGCTGTCTGTCGAAACACCTTCATCCTGTACAAATACTGCCACAGATCGTTTGTGTTTGTGGGAGACGTGCGCGTCTAGTCCCCGCATCAGAAAAATGACCGGCTCAGACAGTGGTCTGATGCTGGAGGTGGGGGAGCGAGTGCGGTCGCTAGCTCAGTGCTCTTTCCTCAATATAAATGCTTGTCGCGCTTAAGGTCATTGCGAGGTGCTAGAAGCAGTCGCGTCGAAGGCAGCCAACTGATAGCTCCGACCGTGGGGGGGGCAGTACAGTGTGTGTTTTTTTGTGAGTGGCGGACTGAAATGGCTCCTTCCTAATGTGACCTTTATGGCACTCCCACTTAGCTGGAGTCCGAGCCAAGTGGTGCAGCCCCGGCCGCGCCAGCCATCTGCTGCCCTCTTCACCCTGTCTTGACACCGTACCGAGGAGGGTGAGTGAATTAGATGCCGCGAAAGTCTACTCTCACTGCAATCTAGGACAAGTCACCGTCCCTGCAACACCCTGCTGTTGAGCATGCAGTGGACCTCGTTGAAAGTGATGGTCAAACTGTCGGGCTGCTCAAACCTCTCTCATAGTCCTTTTCATCCTCCTCAACATTATCACAACTAAGAGAATCAGGTAAAGACCTGTTGCATACTAGCGCGAACTCTGCCTATCATTATGATGGAAGATAGAGAAACTGATGCTGCGTGGGGGGGGGTGACTACCTCCCTACGGTGAAGTTTTTTCTTATCATAGTTGACATTACGCAGGCAAGCGTACTCTTCATCCCACTCTATAGATGGCCTGCTGATCTAGCAGGTGTATAGTACCCGTGGTAGGTCATCGACCAGTCATGTCTGCAGAGCGTTTTGCGGTCTCCTTTCCGTGTACCTGGCTCGTAATAGGTTGGGCGGGGGAAACCGCTTGCCCAACTTAATTCAAAACCATCTTACCTAGCGTAATCTCCGTTACGTTTAGCTGCCTGCACTTTTAGTTCGCCAGCGAGACTCCACGTTCTCTTCCGTTACATAACATGCCTGCTTTGCATTGTTAACTGTGGTAGCAGAATTTTCGGACTGCATTGTCAACGATCGGATATGTGACCCCGCACAAAACTCGGGGATTGAGGAATGGTGGTAATAGGGGGTTTTGTGGGGGCGGAAAGGACGTAAAAGAAACTGACTTAAAGGTTTTTGGGGAGTAAAAATAGAATTAGATTTATGCCACTAGCTCATGTACACCGATAATAAGGCAATGTCTGCCATCCGTGCCTGTCGCGGGTTTCGCACACTGTGCCCCTCTCGTGGGCTGTGGACATCACCAAACAGCACGCGGAAACCGCATCCTTTTGTAATGCGGGACAGATGGTCATCAAGGATAAGTGGGTGGAGCATATCAAGAGAAAGAAAAATTAAAAAAAAATAGAGCGTATAAAGTAATAGGAATTATTATTTCAATAACCAAGTAATCCAATATTTGCCCACAATAATTAAAATAGCTCAGTAGTGCTCAATTGGACATAATCGTCGACTCTATGTAATCTCTATCTCACCTCTGTACCATCTCTATACAGAGATGATATAGAGATAATATAGAATCGAAATTCGTATCCAATTAGGCCCTATTAGGCCATTTTAATTATCGCGACCTATGGTGACCTAAATTGAATTGTTACTGAAACTCCTACTGTAGCCGCTTTTCGCTGACTTTCTGACAGGTCTTCACTTATTTCGCTTGGTGCATCCTGCAGTTAGCCACGACTCTTAATTATAATCTGCATACAACTTCGCTTTTGTACGACTGAGTCATTCTTGTTATGACCTGCAGGGTGCTCGTAGCCCTTTGGAACAGTTGCTCGTACACTGTTATCCGTTTGCTTTATCAGCAGAATCTCGAGGAAGGGCATTCAGATGTTATCTTCCTCCTGATATCCAGTCTAAAGCAACAACCAAATCACTATGGCACAGCCCGTAGGGCGCCATCACCCTTTTTGACAGTGATTTTAGTGAGATGGATTTGCAGATGATCCCCTAAACGGACCGCGAGGTAGATGCACCGGAACAACACGTGGGCCAGCTCGATGTATAGCAGGCGTTACTTGGGCTGCGTTCCCAAAACAAATGCTGTTCATTGTGGGCTGGGAGAGGGCGTGGTGGCACGTGTAGGTGCAGGCTCACGCCGCGCCAGCCACCTGGAGTCTGTCTTGACACCAGACGCAGGCGATTGAGGGAAGAGAGACTGCGAGAACTGCAACGCGCATGTACTATAACCTAAAACTAATTCGCGCGCAAGTCACGATTTCTGCACCAGCATCCTGTGGAGTCCATAGTAGACCTCCTCGTTATGGGCAGTCGAATTTGCTGGGCCTCGTCCTAATCCTTCTAACTCTAGTGGGCAGAGTCAGTCAGTGCCCAGATTACGTTTTATGTTACTTAACATATCCTGCCTGAAAACCTCGACCCACGCGATGTTTAAGACCCAAAGTGCCCAATTTTCCTCAAACAGAGCCGACTGTTACACATTAACTTTAATTTAACACAGTGCTTTCAACCTTGAAGCCTTCGTGCTTATTTTGCTTTACGCTGTCGGCGACTGTTTCTCGCTTCTCGTGACTCACTTTGAAGTAGTACATTGTGCGGGCGTTTTATCGAAAGACATCCTTTTCGCTTTGTATATCAATAATCAGTATCAGTTTATTGAGGAATCTGTAGGTAAATTACCTTTGAGTTCCCTATTTGTACATGTGTGTTGTGGTAGCAGAAAAATTGTATCGCAGATTGTTGGCGAGTTCAGTTGTCCTGAGTCATGGGGTGGAAAAATAGAAGCAGACTGAAAAACTCCTGAGGATTTTTAGAAGAAAAACTGTCACTCTTGTGGGGAGGAAGGTGTGGGGTTTAGAAGAAAAAAGAGAAAGAATACGTCCGATCTTGGGGCGTGGGATCCAACGGGATGAATTGCAAAGGTCCCAGGATCATCACCGAGTTTGGAAGATGCGGCGTGATTCTTACTTGCTGATTGTAGAGTCCGCCGATAGGACTGGAAAAACAGAAGCATCCGTCTAGATCGTCGACAGTCCGCTGCGGGTCGAACCACGGTGAGTGTTTAGGCCGCCAGGTTCGGCTGATTCGATCGCTGACGGGGTAATCATGGTACGCAGATAGCCAAATAAGGTAGACCGAGGAGCCTTTCGCATGTGACTATCGGTGGGGGAGCGTTATAAAATAGCATACATACATATTACTGAAATATTGCTATTAGTCTATGTAGTATAGGTAATTACGATTCACCGTTAGTAGATATGCTGCTTGGAGTAGAACTCTCCTAAAATCTTATGCTATCGAAGGTAGTATTATTGTTAATTTTTGCGGCGGCCATTTCCTCTTAAGAACGAGCATTGGTATATCGATCCAGCTTTCGCTTAAATACCTCAATATGCTTCAATTCCTCGCTTAACTACAATCATGTTGGTTATATAATTTTCTTACAGCTTAACATGTAACTAGTGAGATCTGTCAAAAGTCAGATTACTTAGGTCCTCTGAACGTTAATTGTTCCGCAAATGGACGTCATTTTAGAGGAAATTCACCAGCCAATCGCTTCTTTTAGTATTCCCATGTGGTTCTATTAACACGAACCGCCTCTTTAGTATGTGACTCTGGGGAACTGCCCACGGTGTTTGTATTGCATACCTTTGCGAATATTGCAAATATTATGCACCTTTAGATAACAATACCCGCTCCTCATTTGCTAGGTACCGGGCAGGCTCTTCCCAATTACCGTAAAGTATTGCCCACTTACACCGGCGGAGCTTGCGGCCTCACAGGACCGAATGGACCCAGCACCGTATGTTCGCCTTTTGCAACACATTGACGTTGCCTATCCCTTCTCAGAAAGGGGCGATCTCCTGGTCTTTTTACCGGGCATGGCGGAAATTCAAGTACGTTTTACCTTCTCCGATTTGCTAAAAATGGCATGCCGTTTTTTCCTCGGCCTGAGTCGTTACCTCCGCTGAATACTTCCCCACTCTGTGTAGGCCGTGATGGAGGCTTGCAAGGCCTATGCAGAGCACACTAAACGATGGATCATCTTGCCCCTGCACAGCGCTCTGCCAGCCAGTAGTCAGGAGAAAATCTTCCACGCTCCCCCAGATGGTGTCAGAAAGTGTGTGCTGGCCACCAACATTGCTGAAACATCAGTCACTATAGATGGCATCAGGTACGTCTCTTTAAATGACCTCTTCAGGCTACGGAGTTTTGTGTTATGGCCTCCTGATCGAAGAATTAGGCCTTGACCCTGCCCCCCTCCTGTTTTTTTCCTCTAGGTTCGTTGCTGATTCTGGTCGAGTGAAAGAGTTGACCTGGGATGCGCTGTCACGCATGCGGCGCCTGAAGGAGACTGCCATTTCTCAGGCCAGTGCCAACCAACGCAAGGGCAGAGCGGGCAGAACGGGACCTGGCGTTTGTTTTCGCCTATTTCAAGAGGAGGAGTACAGACAATTTCAGGTGTTTTGGCTATGAATGTCTGCTCTTATTTTGTATGCAAGTGCACTGATTATGCCGCATTCTCTGTTCTCTCGCTTATCCGGGCTAGATAGACCAGAATTAACTCAGGACCACTGGAGGCGAGATTTGGTGCAATGGCCCGTCTACATGCGTCACAGAGGACCTGGTCCATGCACAATAGACCGAGTTTTCACAGAAAGAAGAAGTGACTGGTTCGGATTCTATCTGACTAGGAATGTCGTAAAGGCCGTACTCGGAAGGGTCTGATGAGACAGAGTTATCCTGCCAACTTGCAGTCTTCTAAATCGCGGATTTTGGCGGGTGGGACGAAGTCCAGGCCTGGCAAGTTATTTATAGTGCAGAATGCGCTTAGGTGCCAAGAGGACTGATCGCCTAGATCTGAACTCATTCTCTCGTCCCTCCCCTACGCACCAGTTGGCTGTGCGAAGGTCGGCTATCTAGTGCTGGATTGGGCATGGTGGTTTGCGCAGCATGACATTTAGATATGAACGCGTGCTAGTAATTATGCAACCGTCAGCCTAGTTTATCAGGATTTGCGGATTCCATAACTTGCAGTAAGCTGGACGGATAGCTTGACCCGATTGTGATTAAACCCAAGGCTTCTGGTGAGGCCTTGTATCCCAGGTAGGTAGAGCGTTGGCTGTACTAAAGCCTACCCCTTGGTGTCATGGGCTCAACTCCGAAAGAGGCCGCTGAGTTTTTCACAATTGGGTCAAATGAATTTTTCAAATTTTCCATCCACCCTATTACCAGTAAGCATGGTCGCTTTTGGACTGTGTGGCCCAGTTAGCGCATGCCACGCCGCAATAAGGTCCCCATTGTAGTGCAGCAACCCCCTTGTGAAGGCCAGGTAAATCACACGGTAACCCTTAGGCATACTGTATTGTAATTCCAGTTCGACTCAGCCCATGCATGCACGTAATGGTGCATTAATTGTCGTCATTATAGCTTTTCCTATCTGTCAGTTGCACATGTACAGCAGTTTTTAACAGTTCAATTTGACGATTTTTCCCTCGCTCCTTTTATGAAGGCATTCACAACCCCAGAAATTCGGCGCGTGCCTCTAGACATTCTGGTTCTGCAAATGATGGCCATGGGTCTGCCCGATGTAAAACGTTTTCCCTTCATTGAGCCGCCCGAAATGAAATCCATCGACGAGGCCCTTCAGACGCTTGTGGTATGCATAGCCTTTCAGTTTAGTTGACCCATCTCCTAGAAAAAAACTTAGTGCAGTCAACAGTTTTCCGACTATGCCGTTTTTTATTTTTGTAGGCACATGGCGCGTTAGCTAGGAGTTCCGCCTCCTCGCCGCTCGCCATCACCCCGCTGGGGAAACTGCTGGCTGATCTGCCGGTTGACCTCTCTCTCGGACGCATGCTTATCATGGCCTCCATGTTCCGTCTGGTGGAACCTGTGCTCAGCTTGGCTGCAGGTCTAGCTGTACAGAACCCCGTGGCAGCTGTCAGAAGCGGGGAGGCTAGACTTCGACAGGCCGATGCACTGAAGCCCTACGAGAGCGACCATGGGACACCCTTCATGATCGCCGAGCTCTTTGATGAATGGGTGCAGGTACGTTCTTTTCAGTTACTACGCCGTGTACGAGCGCTAGACTGACTCCTCTCTCAGTTCGGATGTGTTGCCTTGACTTCCAGGAATGACTGTTGGGCATACTTCGTGGCTGAGGACCAATCCATAGTACTGAAGCGTTCACCAATAACCTTACTGAACATACTCGTTCTGTTGTGCCTTGGGGCTCATTCTCGAGACCCGCTATCTGTCGCACAGTGGGTAGCATTATAGGCAGCATAACATGGCGTTTAAGGTCTTTAAAATGCTCTGCCATGCCTAGAAGGATATTGTTTGCTTAACAAGAGTCCCGACTGTGATTATTGTTGTTTCCTGTGTCTGTTTTTTTTATCTAGATTAAATCGAACACGGCAGCCAGAGCCGGTCTTGTTCGCAGAAATACCGCTGGTGAGGGTAATTCCGAGAACAGTCGATCCGTGCAGTCAGAGCGCTGGTGTCGTCGACTGGGTCTGGAGGAACAGCGCCTCTACGAGGTGGTCCGTCTGCGCACTCAGTTCCTGGAACTCTTGCGTGAGTCAGGCCTCTACACACCGACTTCTTCCAGCGCACCCGCCGGTGGCGACTCTGGCCGCCAATTTCAGCCCTCTGTGGGTCATCGAAAGGCTCTGAGGCAAGCCCAGCATCGCGAGCATCTACATGCTAAACGCAGACGCCTTCTCACCCTGCAGGATAATGTGCGTGCCCTATACCTCCCCTCCCATCGCTTTGTTTTTTGTTTTGACTCGCCGTCTGTAGTTGCATATTTAGGGCTTAGTTAGCTTACTCGCGTCTGACCTTCGGGTTGGACATCCGAAACCACTTCGAATAGGACACTTAGACGCTTAGTATTAATCAGACCCATTTTTGAAACACTTAACTGCCTCGATGGGGTTTGAACCCACGAAAGCCAGTGCAAGGCCTTTTGATATCAGCGTTTACAGATTACAACCTCTACTTGTTTCGATAGTCTTCCGTATTATGTAGGACAAGACATCGGGCTAAAAATGTGATGTCTCGTGACTTCTTTTGATGAATATGCATACCATCCGATCAAAATTCGCTCGGTGGGGAGTTACACTGCAGATCTAGTTCAAATAACCTTCCGCTACCCGAGGCATTCTAATTGAACCATCGGAGGTCAATCATCAAGTTAGTAAGCTATTCGGTTAGCATATGTGGCACTTGGTAAAAATGGGTGCTGATGTAGCACCGAAACCATAAATATTTTTAATTTCTCGGGCTCGCGTAACCACTCTCTGACTGACAACAGTGGTTGATGATTCCCCATCATCCCTCACAGAGACCGTGACATTTGCATTTTTGATAACGGTTCGGAGAAAAAAATGTTTGTTGTACCAACGTTACGACTGTTAACATCGCCGAGTTACTGCTCCACGTCATATACCACTATTTGTAATAAGTTACGTTTGTATGAATAGCCTGCTGCAGATTCTGTGATAACAAGCATTGCTTGATTTTTTGAATGCTCTGCCCTCCTCTGCGAACGCTTGTACCTATTGGAAAAAAACTATGGTTCCCGTGATCGCCCCTTCTTTTCATTTATGCCCGGGACTCGGATTTTCGCTTCTATTAGCAATCTATATACTGACTCCAGGCAGACGATGATGCCGACGACGGTGGTGGTGATGATGCGTCAGACGAGGACAGTGGCAAATCGGTCAGTCTCACCAGCGTGTCTCGACTGCATCAGTGGTTGTCTGGGTCCGGCAAGGGTGGCGCCCAAGCAACGAGTAGTGCCCTCAGTGGAACCGGGCTCTCCGTGCGTGACCTGGAGCTCGTCCTGTGCCACAACGTGGAGGAATTAGCGGAGTGGGCGGACCGCCGGAAACGTTTGACCAAGGCGGATATCCTGCTTCTGAAGGTGGTTCTTACCAGCGGTCTCTACCCTCAGCTTGCAATCCCTGACCCCGCCAACGCTTACCGAGTTGCCACAAAAGGCGGAGCGGCTGGGCCCGGTGCAGAAATGCTGTTTCACACCCCTGTAAGTTGATGTGCCCTTCTTTTTTCGAACGCGTAAGCCCTAGCTTTTTGGTATATTACGTTGCAGTCACTGTTTTGCTATCATATCGTCCATTATTAGCCACAGCGTTTATCAGTACTCCAAAATTGGCATGCATTGTTACGTCAGACCTATGACTGGGTCAAGCACGTGTGTGGCCCACAATCGACAAATATTTCTACCACGTTAACCGCTGCCATTTGTTTGCGCTGAGGGAGGTATGCAGGCCTGAGACTGATTTTGCGCGATTCTTCCTTGTTAGAACATGTTTGATGCTCTGTTAAGCCATCACAGCACCCTGAATGACGAACTGAAGTGGATGTTTGCATTTCAGGTGGATGTGTTGTGTTAGTTCGACCATCGAAATCCATTATGTCCACCATATGCTCAAGAGTAGGGACAGCGAATGTAGTCAGCTATAATGAAAGTAGAGGAGCAGCCATCCAACCCATTCTAAACCCTCTCCCTGCTTGAACCGGTGAGAAGACAGAGTCGGAATGACCGAGCTGGAATCGGGCGTAAGCTGCTTTCTCAAATGCAGCCAAAGACACCGCATAACCTAGTCTTCAGTAGCCTTTTGCGCTGATACTACTGCACTATCTACCCTCACTCACCTATAGTAGGTGTCCAGAAGGATTCGAGGAGTCCGAGTCTCGTATTTCTACTACTGCAACTGTTCTGCTGTTTCTAGTGTATCTGAATGATTGTAGTGCCGGTACTATTACGCACGCTAATATTTGGTCAGAGATGACACTGATTTGAGTCAGGTCTGGGCCCGTTTCCCCTCGATCTCAAGTAGGAGTGGGGACCTGGATTTTTGCTATTCCGAGTAGAGTAGGTGTTTGAGGCTCAGAGCACATCAATGCTTGCCCTGGTTGTTTCCTGAAGTTTAAACTACTAGGGCTAGGATGCTACTGTTAGAAGTGCTAGTTGTAATAATCAAACTTGCTAAAGCCAGTAAGTAGCAAACTACAGTGCGAGCTAGTCATGCATGTAGAAAATTTTAACCTAGCATGCAGTCGTAATCTATATGGGGATTTTTAGTAAGCTGAGTGCTTAAAGAAACGTTTATTTAATAATAGCTGAAGATCTACCATGTATTTAGGTCGTAACAAAGTGGGAATATAGTGACGATATAATATCAGGTAGATGATAGTTCGACCTCAGGTGTCCGAAAGCTAGGCGGTCACTATGCGGTGGGGCAGAGAGTGAGGTCGACCTCGGCGCGTTTCTTTCCTCACTATAAAAAAATCTGAATGCATCTGAATCTATCACGGTGCTTTAAAAGCCGTGGCTTGGAGGGTATGCCAAGTGACGGGAAAATTCGGGCCCCCAACGTTGCTGCTCCTTTTGTACGCGTGTGTTTGTATGTGCGTATGGGAGGAGAGGGAGGGCTGAGAGTCAGGCTGCAATGGCTCCCTCTTAATGTGGCCTTTATGGCGTTCCCGCGAAGGCGAAAGCACACCTAGCGTGCTGGCTGGGTCAAGTGTGCGCGCGTTGAGTGAATACCGCGCCAGCCACCAACACTCTCCCTCATCCCGGTCTTACTGACTTCGTCTTTACACCGGATACGGAGATGGAAGTGGCGAGCGAGTGGGTAGATACTACGCGAGTTTGCTTAAACTCCTGTTTCCTCTCGTGCCAGTTCTCTGCGTTGCTCCTGCTTGCTGTCGCCGCTTTCGTGTTGCTTGCCCAGCTCGCCTCAGTGTCTGCTGCGGCTTGCTTTAGCGTTTGCTGCGGCTTGTTGAAGCGCGTGGTGCCCATCGTCGAAATGGACGGGGGAACTGTCGGGTGTAGCCTTCGATACACAAAGTGCAGCCCCAGGATACCGTCTTTCTGTATGACTAGCTCAACTATTACTATACCTTTATCTCGCAAGGCGGTGCCATTGACCGTCTTCAGGCTAAAAATAGAATTGCTACGGTATTCAGCTATGGGTTGTAAGTTACAGCGCCCAGATTGGTTTGTGAGCAACCAATAACTCCTGGTTTTGCACGCGAAAATTCGGCAATCAGTTTTGGTAATGCCCAAGTTATGCTCCAAACAGAGTGGTACAATGACCTGAGCGCGAGTTAGGTTTTAGTCGATTTCCCGCAGCATGAACCGCAGTTTTTCTGTTCCCTTATCCCAGTTTACGGTCCACTGAATGTTGGCGCCAGCTCCCACGCTTTAAGGAGTATGATAGGTGCATGTATCACCAAAGAAAAAGAAGGCAATGTGTTTTACCTAACTATGTTATGATTCACCTGAGCCCACGCTGGAAGCAAGACAAGCGACTACCCCCGATTAGAACTCAGGAAATCGACTTATCGATCTGGTGACAGCATAAATAGCCCTCCGGACAAGCGTTGTCGCTTCTACGTCTGGCTAATGACTCTAGAATGAGTTCGCAAGCTGAAATTAATAAATAAATTCTTCTAACGTAACTCCAGTGCCGGCAGAATGGCGGTTCTACTCAGTCCTATTGATTTGGAAGCCAAACTTTTCTATGTCGGTTTTTTATTAATCTAACGGATGTTATGTCCAGACACCTAAGGTCTAGATTGGGTGAAATGAAGCGGTAAAACTCATGTAACACGTTACTCAAGCCTTTATGATACGCCACCCTGTTTGTCCAAGCCCGTTTGTCGTTATTTTCGTTCCTCTTGCTAATGCAACAGGATGGATACGATTGGAGGGAGAGTAATATCGATTCCTCGCAGGGCCCTCTACCTCATTGCAGTCCAAATGAGTTTCAATTGACAGCCATCTCCTCCAGACAGTGGTATTTTACACTGTATCTTATGCACGTACTCTTTTCTCCAATTTAGTCGGTACCGTACTGCAAGTTATCCGTACCTCGGATTGCCAAGTTCCAGTTCAACTGATCTGTTTGAAATATATCAGCTACACAGTCCGTTGACATAGATGCTCTGCATAACCGCTTTCATCACTCGCCCGCTCCATTATATAACCAACTTGATGTCATCGCAGACTGTCAACACCAGTTGAGGTCTGAAGTCCCAAAGGAAGCCTACTTAATAAGTGGATCGATTTCGTTTCCGTTTACGCTGATCTAAGCCACTACTTCTAGACTCACAGAAGGCGATCGGCAACTGAGTCTTCCACCTCTTAAATGATATGCCTATTATTGTTGCTTTCCTACATCTGACGATTGACTCTGGTAAAAGCCTGAATGCTGCAGCAAGTTCATGTGATCTTTCGTTTTACCCAAGCAAGCATTTGGGACACCTCAAATCCAGGGCTCCACCTTCGTTTAGAACACACGCTGATGTTGCAGTAAAAATGTCAGATGGTTTTGTCATGTTTTCCGTCTGCTCGAGGAAGAGCTTGTTCATGACGTCACTCTCCCAAATCCCCGTCAATATTGGTGCTTCATCTAGAAGCTAAATCCCAGACGGCAGTCAGTGTCTATTACGCTCTGCTGGCAAGGGTTTTAGACTGGGAACAGCCTGATTCCCTTATTTCCTTTGGGAACTCCGCCCCATCGTACACTGCACTCTCATGTAATTTGGAAAAAGGGTTGAGTATAGGATTTTAGGTGGTTTTTTTCCTTGCCCCATTTTTCCTCAGGGAATTTCTGGCGTGAAGTTCCGCATGCCTCTCTCGTTCTTTTAGACCAAGGCATTTGTAATGCTGCAGCCTACTGATGTGTTTGTCCGGCAGCCTGATTGCCTGTTTGCCCGCAGTCGGGAACTGGAGGAATCGGAATCGGTGGGAACTGAAGGTTCGGAAGCCAAGCCGTTGCCTCCATCTCAACAGCACAAAGCAGTCAGTACTCAGTTTGCAAACGATCACCAGCTGCTAGCCTACTTGTAAGTATCGTTCTGCTGTTTCTTCCCTGTGTGACTTGTGCGTAGACTGGTCATGGGGTGGGATCCGTTGTATGATAGCGGCTCGAACTTATCTGCAACGTCGACTTTCGTCGTTGACACATAATAGTGAATTTGGTCGAGTTAATAGGATTCCAGGTCAGCTCACGGGCGTTCTATTTGGCCTTGAAGCTTCATTCTAAAATCCTTGCAGCCGCTGCACGGCGAAGAGTAATTAATAGTAAAAAAGTAGTACGTTCTGGTAGAAGAACGCTCACAGATCGCGTTAGGGACATATTCGTCCCGCTGTACTTTTAATTTCCCTCTCTAGCCCCGCCAACGGCCGCACAGTGGCTAGCGCTATAGGCAGAGTGCTGTTGTCAACCAAGATAAGATAGACTGGAATGGCCATTGCTGACTTATTAGCCGTCATCAGCCAACCATCTCCAGCGCCAGATTTTTTAAAGCCCAAGGCGCGAACTTTATTTACTTGTACTTGTTACGGCTTTGATCATGCCTGATCTAGCCGGCCTCAATGATGTCACGAACGGTACCTCTCCATGCGTGACGATTGCCGGCAGGGGATCTGGAAAGCTCCACCCAGTCTCTTCTCCAGCGACGAAGACCGAAGATAGAAGGTCCAAGAACTGCTTCCATGTCTTGACAGACGGTGTCTAACCAAGTCTTCAGTTGCCCTCCTTTTCGACGTTTCCAGGGGGGCTGCGGCGCCGGGTCGAGGGCAGCATAGGTAAGCTCGAGGGGCGGACGAAGAAGAACGTGTCTAAACCACCTCAGTTGCCCTTCTTGAATGACCTGAGATATCCTCATGATACGATCGCAGCGGATGCGGACTGTCTCATTTGAGATGCAGTCGCTATACTTAATTCACAGGATCGTCCTCAGGGACCGGTGGCCAAAGACCTCCAGTCTTCGCTCATCTTCAGCGCGCACAGCCTAGCATTCACATCCATAGAGGAGGACTGACCGAATGGATTAACGGTATACACGAACATTCGTAGCGATAGAGATGGAGATGTCACATCGGATCCATAGGCGCTTTCAAGGGATTGAGAAAACCCATCGAGCAGCATCGATACGAGAGACAATGTCGTCCTTGCTCTGCCCATTCGGTAGCAGCCTCGCCCCGAGGTATTTAAAGCTGTCTACTTCTTCAAGTTGATGGCCATTAATCCTCAGGGGTGCCTTTTCCTGGTCAGGGATGTAGCTCGAGAACAACTTCATCTTTCCGGAATTTATGGACATGCCTACCGACATAGCGATCTCATTTAACCGCGACACTACTGACTGTAGACCATCAAAGTTTGAGGCTAACAGCGCAATATCATCGGCGTAGTCAAGATCAGTAAGTCGGCGTCCGGGTGCAAGTTCAACACCAGTCAATGACGTAGTTAACCCGAATGGGCGAAAGGACGCAGCCCTGTCGGACACCAGACCGGATATCGAACGACTGAGAGAGATTGTTGTGGACCAGGACTCGTGCGGTTGTAGACCGATAGTAGGCTTTAATCATCGCTATGAGTTTGGTCGACATTCCATCCAGTTCCATTATTCGCCACAGGGACTCACGATAGATGGAATCGAATGCGGCGGCAAAGTCGACGAAGGAAACGGCCGTCGGTTGCTGGTAGCTATGGCGGAATTCTGGAGTGCGCCTCAGTGTGAATATTTGATCCGCACATCCACGCCTAGCTCGGAATCCGGCTTGGTTGGGTCGTGTCCTGGAGTCACGTACAGACGGGAAGCGCCTGAGAAGAACAACAGCGAAGATCTTTGCAGCAACATCGATAAGACTTATGCCACGGTAGCTCTCGCATATTGTCTTATCTCCCTTCTTGTGGACAGGTACAAGGATACCTGAGCCCCAGTCATCCGGAACGGTCTCTTCTCGCCACGCCTGTAAAATCACCTCATGGAGCCGAGAAGCCAGGGTGTCGACACAGGAATTTTAGATTTCTGCGGGAATACCGTCCTCTCCGCACGCCTGGTTGTTGCGTAGCCTCTGCATTGCATCGGTAACTTCGACCTCTGAAGGGAGGTCACACGACACTGCGTAAGCAGGAGAGGGTTGAAACTGCGCCGTGGAGGAGAGGAAGGGTGTGATGGGTTGTTCATCAAAGTTGAGGAGGTGCTCGAAGTGTTCATGCCAGCGATCGACCTTGGCCGAGTTGTCAGCAATAAAACCTCCATTCGCATCACGAACAGAATCACAGACTGACTTGGCGGATGATTTGGTACAATTTTCGAGTGTCACCAACATTTGAGGCCTGCTCCATAGAAGTCGCCGTTTTGGACCAATACTTCTGCCGGTCATCTCTAGCCGACTTTGCTGTCAGCTTTCGAAGTTGGCGGAAGGAGGCATCGTTGCGGGACCTGGCTCGAGTCGTCTCGGCCGATAGCTGCAGGGTTCTTCCGCTGATTCAGTCACGGTGGCGCCGCTGAGTGAATCCGAGAATTTTGTCAGCTGCCCCATAGATGGATGTCTTCGGTGATGGCCACTTGCTACTGCCTTCGCTGTCAATCTAAGTCGTAAGGCGGGACCGCACCCGCAACCTGTCGGTCAGAAGTCTAAAGCCCCTTCATCGTTCTTAATATACCCAATCGCTACAGAGATGTCTGCAATGCTCGTGGTTCATTAGTTATGGCTTTAGACTTCTTACTAATAGATCACCCGTCTGAGCCCCAGTGATTGCGAAGCAGGGGATTGGATGATGACGTCTAATGGGGCAGAAATGGAAATTATAGTCTCGCAGTTATTCTGGAAGTATTGCGTTATATTTTATGTAGTGGTTCTCAATCTTTGCCCAGTTTTCTTCTATTAACCAAAGATAACATTCAGCAACTGTCAATTTACTTGGATTTGTCACATGCTGTAATAAAACTAAAACATTTTTACTCTCCTCGAGGCTACGAACGCCAAGTGGGTTTCGCACTGAAATCCGTGCTCTTTGTATGAAGTTAATGAGGTCATAAGTACCTGTTAGGACCAAATCAAACTTTCTTTGGTTTTTCCCACCGCATGCACTTTCGACGCAGACGTTTGATTGCTGTGGTAAGAGTCCAACACCTAGCATGACCTACATCATGCGTTCATATTCTCGAGGCAGTTATTTTGCCAATTATCTTCTTCGGTATCTAGAAATTCGGGCTTGAATACGTAAAGCAGAAGCATATCTCTGTACGACTGTAGGTTAAACATCTAGCAGAATCATGTTTACTGATGTCTGCGTATTTCAAGAACAGTCCAGTCGGAAACGTGTCGCGATCGTTAGCCGAGCCCTGTTGTTTTCTGATTTCACCCCTGTCAAGTTCTCGCACGCTTTTACCATCTATGTCACGTTTTTTTCAGAGACCTTCTAGAAACGACAAAACCCTACCTGGTCAACACGATACGTGTGCCCGCATTGCCGACTCTGCTGCTTTATGCTCGAGAGATCGACACGAACGCCAACGTCACCCGGTTTGTTACTTACATCTTCTTTTATCGTATAAAAGCCTTGACCAAATAAAATTTAATTTGAAGCATAATTTCCCAGGAGATCATTTGTAAGCAGAAAATAGTGCAAAATGTATTGGATTCATAACATTTCGGGAGCGCTCATCAGTTGCAGCCACTCCATTGCGTGGAAGAGTAACGAATGAGAAAAACTACGCACTTGAATTGGTACAGAAAGGTCACAGGTCATAGTCACTAAGGCTAATTGCTAAAGTAAGAAGGTTTAAAACAAGGTGGAAGGAGAAACAGAGGAAAATGAGTTCGGGGAAAAAGGGGGACAGGAGAATGTGCAAATCTGGGAGACTGTTGTTACCAAGGCAAGGTTAGGTTAACCACGTGCTGCAACTGTTCATCTAGGTCCAGTTTAGAGCGTCTTATGTGAGCTGCCTCCAAATAGCGCAAGATGCGAGATTTTCGTGCTCGAACAAGAACTCGGAATGAGGTTATAGGGTCCACAGAGTGACCTGTGTCCAGTAAGTCTTCCGTAATGGAGGAACGAGGGATCGGTTTTCCTTGGCTCTGGGTGACAATTGGCTTTGCGTTCGCCCTATGTACAGAAGGTGCACATTCTCATGAAAAACGTTGGAGAACGTAATGAATGTCATTTTTAGGGAAGTCAGCACACGCGGCGTGCCCCTAAACTATCATAACAGTATAGTTAGAACTATAAGTAAAAAAGTCAGAGTTTGGTTGAGGAATTACTATTTACTAGCATAGAAAAATGTAATTTCACAAAAATCTGCTAACTCAAGAAATGGCAATAGGAAAATTTACTGGTGCAATGTGAAATAAAAGTGTGTTTAAGGCATGGGAATGGAAAAGGATGGCAAGGTTATACAGAATAAGTACAAATACGAAATTTTTATAAACTAAATGTTTTCCAATAACATTTAAACTTGCACTAAATGTGTCAGAAATGGATGTAGTCACCTTAGTTACAGTTGTTTCCTTATTTTGAATCTTCGGACACATTTCCGTTTTTAATGCACGAAAAGATTCTTGCGTGCTTTGTATCAATTTCTATTGACAATTGCAAAAAGATTTTCTATGGAAATCACATCTCGGCTGTTGAGCGGAATAAAAATGCATTGACGGCCACACACGGGTAGGCTGGCTGTTAACTAAAAAGTTAGATTACGGTTGTACTGGTAATCAAATTCATAGCATCTTGTGTATGTTGAAAGAAATTTCCGTTTATCACATTTTTTTAAAATAATTTGAGAGTTAGAGTGCGAAGAGCAGCAAACTGTTTTAGA
>JAYGXS010000001.1:61700214-61763176 GCA_036362985.1 Ligula intestinalis
TGCCAGCGATCGACCTTGGCCGAGTTGTCAGCAATAAAACCTCCATTCGCATCACGAACAGAATCACAGACTGACTTGGCGGATGATTTGGTACAATTTTCGAGTGTCACCAACATTTGAGGCCTGCTCCATAGAAGTCGCCGTTTCGGACCAATACTGCTGCCGGTCATCTTTAGCCGACTTTGCTGTCAGCTTTCGAAGTTGGCGGAAGGAGGCATCGTTGCGGGACCTGGCTCGAGTCGTCTCGGCCGATAGCTGCAGGGTTCTTCCGCTGATTCAGTCACGGTGGCGCCGCTGAGTGAATCCGAGAATTTTGTCAGCTGCCCCATAGATGGATGTCTTCGGTGATGGCCACTTGCTACTGCCTTCGCTGTCAATCTAAGTCGTAAGGCGGGACCGCACCCGCAACCTGTCGGTCAGAAGTCTAAAGCCCCTTCACCGTTCTTAATATACCCAATCGCTACAGAGATGTCTGCAATGCTCGTGGTTCATTAGTTATGGCTTTAGACTTCTTACTAATAGATCACCCGTCTGAGCCCCAGTGATTGCGAAGCAGGGGATTGGATGATGACGTCTAATGGGGCAGAAATGGAAATTATAGTCTCGCAGTTATTCTGGAAGTATTGCGTTATATTTTATGTAGTGGTTCTCAATCTTTGCCCAGTTTTCTTCTATTAACCAAAGATAACATTCAGCAACTGTCAATTTACTTGGATTTGTCACATGCTGTAATAAAACTAAAACATTTTTACTCTCCTCGAGGCTACGAACGCCAAGTGGGTTTCGCACTGAAATCCGTGCTCTTTGTATGAAGTTAATGAGGTCATAAGTACCTGTTAGGACCAAATCAAACTTTCTTTGGTTTTTCCCACCGCATGCACTTTCGACGCAGACGTTTGATTGCTGTGGTAAGAGTCCAACACCTAGCATGACCTACATCATGCGTTCATATTCTCGAGGCAGTTATTTTGCCAATTATCTTCTTCGGTATCTAGAAATTCGGGCTTGAATACGTAAAGCAGAAGCATATCTCTGTACGACTGTAGGTTAAACATCTAGCAGAATCATGTTTACTGATGTCTGCGTATTTCAAGAACAGTCCAGTCGGAAACGTGTCGCGATCGTTAGCCGAGCCCTGTTGTTTTCTGATTTCACCCCTGTCAAGTTCTCGCACGCTTTTACCATCTATGTCACGTTTTTTTCAGAGACCTTCTAGAAACGACAAAACCCTACCTGGTCAACACGATACGTGTGCCCGCATTGCCGACTCTGCTGCTTTATGCTCGAGAGATCGACACGAACGCCAACGTCACCCGGTTTGTTACTTACATCTTCTTTTATCGTATAAAAGCCTTGACCAAATAAAATTTAATTTGAAGCATAATTTCCCAGGAGATCATTTGTAAGCAGAAAATAGTGCAAAATGTATTGGATTCATAACATTTCGGGAGCGCTCATCAGTTGCAGCCACTCCATTGCGTGGAAGAGTAACGAATGAGAAAAACTACGCACTTGAATTGGTACAGAAATGTCACTAAGGCTAATTGCTAAAGTAAGGTTTAAAACAAGGTGGAAGGAGAAACAGAGGAAAATGAGTTCGGGGAAAAAAGGGGACAGGAGAATGTGCAAATCTGGGAGACTGTTGTTACCAAGGCAAGGTTAGGTTAACCACGTGCTGCAACTGTTCATCTAGGTCCAGTTTAGAGCGTCTTATGTGAGCTGCCTCCAAATAGCGCAAGATGCGAGATTTTCGTGCTCGAACAAGAACTCGGAATGAGGTTATAGGGTCCACAGAGTGACCTGTGTCCAGTAAGTCTTCCGTAATGGAGGAACGAGGGATCGGTTTTCCTTGGCTCTGGGTGACAATTGGCTTTGCGTTCGCCCTATGTACAGAAGGTGCACATTCTCATGAAAAACGTTGGAGAACGTAATGAATGTCATTTTTAGGGAAGTCAGCACACGCGGCGTGCCCCTAAACTATCATAACAGTATAGTTAGAACTATAAGTAAAAAAGTCAGAGTTTGGTTGAGGAATTACTATTTACTAGCATAGAAAAATGTAATTTCACAAAAATCTGCTAACTCAAGAAATGGCAATAGGAAAATTTACTGGTGCAATGTGAAATAAAAGTGTGTTTAAGGCATGGGAATGGAAAAGGATGGCAAGGTTATACAGAATAAGTACAAATACGAAATTTTTATAAACTAAATGTTTTCCAATAACATTTAAACTTGCACTAAATGTGTCAGAAATGGATGTAGTCACCTTAGTTACAGTTGTTTCCTTATTTTGAATCTTCGGACACATTTCCGTTTTTAATGCACGAAAAGATTCTTGCGTGCTTTGTATCAATTTCTATTGACAATTGCAAAAAGATTTTCTATGGAAATCACATCTCGGCTGTTGAGCGGAATAAAAATGCATTGACGGCCACACACGGGTAGGCTGGCTGTTAACTAAAAAGTTAGATTACGGTTGTACTGGTAATCAAATTCATAGCATCTTGTGTATGCTGAAAGAAATTTCCGTTTATCACATTTTTTAAAAATAATTTGAGAGTTAGAGTGCGAAGAGCAGCAAACTGTTTTAGAAATGCTGCTGAACACCTTACAAATTACACAGTTTTGCTTTTTTGTCCATGAATACCGATTTCGTTCACCCTTTTTACCGAAAACTTAAAAATAAGCAATATCTTAAAAGCGTTTACTTAAATAATGGGTTCTTAAACATTCCCTCTTTGATAGCTGCCTGTGTGGGTAATTAGTTTAGAATCGCCCAAACATGTCAACTCATTGCCGAGAAAAATTAATTTCCACAACAAAAGCCAACAATAAATACGACTAAGATTAATTAAAAAACTTTCTAGAGCGAGTTACATCCTCAAAAAGCGTTTTAATTAGATCTTTCAAAGTCGAATATCTGTGTACGATACGTTTATTGAAGTTAAAGTTAAGGTCAAAATGGCATATTTTGACCGGTTTTTGACTTCCCTAAAATTGAGAGGAAAAAATTGTGCTGTAAATAAAAGAACTTGCATTTCTACGCAAACCACAGCAGTTTTCAATACGTTCTTTTACTTCAGGGCCGTGTTCTTTGATTTTAATTGGACAACAGAGTGACCCAAAATATCCTCCAATATCTTTAAACATGGTAATCTTCTACTTTTTCCGTTTGGAGTTTTGATATTTATATATTTCCGTCTATATTTTGCCAACATTTGAATGGACTTAGTTTACGAGGTTAATTAGAAAACATATGAGATTACGAGGGAGTCCATCTAAAGTCGACTAGGCCTACTAATTTCGACGCAGTAAAACACATTTTTGCGTCTTGTAAGTTTATTACTTATCTTTAGGGCACCAAACGTAACAGATTTGTAGATCAAACATTTGTTAACTAGATTCATCAACCTTTTCTCGACTCTAGTCCTGTATCTCGTAAGTACACTAACCTCAATTTCATGGACGCAAAATAAAATTTTCTCTGTAGTGAACAAATATCATTAAACTTTTTCTGCTCTTTGTGCATTTTTTTATACTTCAGCACGCACAAATATGAATCTTTTCTCCGCAGTGCTTTATAGCATAGGAAATTCCTTGGTAATCAACAAACGTTGGATTTCGCCCATTTCTGCCTATATTTTCTCAAATTATACTGACATGAACGGAATTCAATTCTAGTAAACAGCATTTGCGTCTCGAGCCAACCCAATGAACTTCATAAACGACCTCAAGCTTGTGTTAAATCCCCCACTCCTAAACCTTTCATCAGATATGTCACCTACTGTACTTGCATCCGCAAGTGCATGTGAATTCATAAACGCAATTTTTCCTTCCACCTTATTTTAACTTTCTTTAGCAATTAGCCTTAGTGGCGATGACCTGTGACCTTTCTGTACCAATCCAATTTCGGATTTTTCTCACTCGTTACTCTTCCACGCATTGGAGTGGCTGCAACTGATGAGCGCTCCCGAAATCTTATGGATCCAATAAACTTTGCTTTGTTTGCTGCTTAGAAATGAAATGTAACCTATTTCGTCTTGATCGTGAGAAGGCACTAACTGCACCTCTAGAAGAAGTTTGAAAATTGAAGCCATACGAACACAACTTTCAAATAGTATTTTTTGATCCATAGCAAGCGTGATTTCTCGGCATTCAAGGACTCCTCGTGAAATTGCGTTTAGGGCTGTCAGCAACTGCAAAACAGCTACGAAATGGCTCCAGAATAAGATGCTATTGCAACTTTTCCCCTGTCACTCTACTTTCGACACGCTGATGTAGCAAAAGTCCTCACATGCTAAAACGTGTACCCTTTCCGGCCCCTTGTGCTTTGATCCTCCCAACTGAGATAGCCATCCTGGTACTGTAGTGTTGCGTAAGCACGGCTTCCGGATTACACTCGAGAGGGGTTATTTCGCAGCTTTTGTATCCGAAAACACTGAAAAATAGGCCGCGAAGTGATGGATGCCGACTTTGATGCCTCAAGGCCATCTGCTGCTTGGCACAGCCACCAACCGTTGAGTGGTCCTCCTAAATATTTTGCCTTATTTGGCTATCATTTCTAAAGAAACATCCTTACAGGAAACTAAGGGCTCAGACAGATAGCTCAAATTTTCTCCGCGGACTGTTGATTGCTCATGGCTTTGTTTGCTTGCCCTATTAACTCCGTCCGCAACAATTCCAGTCTTGTACGTAGCGCTGAGTAGACAGGATTCAAAGACATCGTTCGGTAGGAAACCAAATTAAGTGCCACTCCGGTCACGCTCTCATTGGCTTAACCGATGACCTTGGCATTCCGAAAAACAACGAACACTGTGGTTCTATTGGTGTGTAGCGGGTGACGGCAAGTTCTTGTCTGCGCAATCTCGTGTCAAGACGTTTGTCTGTTTTACCAAAATGCCGCAAGTTTGAAATCCTATACTTAGATCACTGCAGTTGGTTCTGTTATTGGTAGCGGGCCTTCAGTACTCATGATTTACTGTCTGATCGCAGATTCCGGTTTATGAGGGAAAAGATTACAAGATTCTCCACATTCCCCCTTTTTCCCACTCCAAATGTTAGTACTCTTTTCTTCCACTGTATCTGCAATATTTCAGGCACTTGACGTAATCATTCATATCTTAAAATGGGTTAAAAATTCCTCATGCGAAATGGGAGGCTAGTCTGTCATGACTTGTCGAAACAGACCCCTCTATTCCTACTAGATTAAAATTCTGCCCATTTTTTATAGAATCGTATTTGATCGGTGGATTGAGGTAGGACTTCTGGATGCAGAAGCCGCCCAGCGATCTCTGGCAGCAGCAATCTGGCTCCGAACCAGCCTGGATCGACTACTTAAACTGAAGCTGGCTGGTAAGTCGCCGCGCTCGGAATTAGCTATCAGAATCTTTATCCATTGCTGTCATAACCGCCGACTGTGTAAAAGTAGGGGCTGTCGATCGACACACAGCCCAAAAGGGCTTTCTGCGAGATGTATTTTAAATTCAAACCACCTCTCACTGCACAATGTACTCGATCTTCTGTCACTTTATGGTTTTATCGTCTTCTCCGACCTGGACACAATAGCACTAAGGTACCGGAACGATGCTACCTCGTTGGGGAGAATGTCAATGGTTTCAGGACTGGGAGGGGGTCGCAGTCGTAAAACACTGGATTGAATTCCGCTCGTTAAGTAGGAGGCCATTTGCTGACGACCTTGCTGTGCCGTAGTCCAGGCCATCTTTTAGTACTTGGAGATGTATTTGACTTTTTAGAAGATGGACAACAACCACATCATCGGCATATTTAACAAATAAACATTCATTTAGCGATGGTAGGTCGTCAGTGTGAAAGGCGGAGAGGTGAGAAGATAATATAGACTCTTGGAGAACTCCACAGTTGTTGGGAAGGACATTGGATTTTCACTTGCTAGCTGAGGACTTCGAAGGTACCTGCTTCCTGTCGTTCTCGGTAGCATTTCTCGTGTTAGAGCCTGTCTACGTTGTAGAGGTTTAGTTGTCTGTGAATTTATTCTTAAATCAATCATGATTCTTAGTCTTCGGCGAGTAGTCAGGCATCTACGTTTTCGAGCCCGTGTATTCGAACGTACCAATTAAACTTGGTAGTACTCCCTTACAACAGTTTAAGGACTCAACTACCTTGACAATATTTTCCTAGCAGCACAATAATATTGGCGACACAATGAGTACTTTCTATAGTGACTAAAGTATTCATGGGAAAAGGTAATTGGGCGGGTGGTCGGCTGGATCCTATCGAACAAGCCTATTATGAAGGACCTGAATGGAGTCAGATGAAATCAAGATGGCGATGCTACAATAGCAATGTGCACTGTCTAGAATGCAGCGACACTCGGACTAAAGTCCCGGTTGAAAAAAGCGGTAGCTTTGCGCCTCGATTTGGGCTGTGGTTTAAAAGGTATCACCGTATACTCCTTTGGATGTTAAACATTTCTATCCTCTTCGCCTCTGTGTTTTCTGCGCAGAGTCCCAGGCACGCCGACTAAAAGTGTCAGACGAGGACAGCGGAGGCGCTGAAGGACTTAGCGGCGCCGGCGATAACACGTTGGATACGTCGAAACCCGCGAGAAACGCTCGTGCTCTAGAATGTCGACGCCTGCAGCGTCTTCTGTGTGAGCACCTAGCAGCTTTTCTGGGTCGCAATGGCGGCGGCCTTCACACCCTTAAGAAGCTACATGCGGCGGACGTTAAGAAACTGTTTGTACTGTCTAAGTCCGATGCGACAGCCGCAGGTACTTGCTAACCATTGTTTCCTGTATCTAATGCCTTTGGTGCCACCCATGTTCCCCCTTCAGATGTTTGCATGCATAAACAGGCTAGCTGTTGCACTTGCGGGCTTTGCAAGCATTGTGCGGAACTGCAGTCGGGAACTCTCTTGAAAATTATTCAGTTTCACCTCGATTTAACGCAAAAGTTGATGCCATTGACTTCACTCTTTCTTTGCTCTACATTTGGCCCACGTAGTAGGCATTGGTGCCCCTTTGGAACTCAAGTGTTTCACTTTTCACAAATTTGCTACGACCTTAGGTCAAGGTGTCCGGCTTCAGTATCATTTTTCAAATTTCTGCTTTGCCCAATAGTCAATTGTTTATAGAATGCGCATTAAGATAGTAGTTTGTTCCTTACCCATACTTAAAGAACCGAGTCGTTTTATGCAGCGAGCTGCTAGTTAGTCCCTTCAGCTTTGCAATCCCTTCCGAAATCGCTAAATTGTATTAAATCAATCGAAATGAATCTTTATAGATTCGGCCTGAAGGATGGTATGAATATTTGGGTCTGAATCCTCCAACTAAAGCGTTGACTCTGTTTTTCCGCGTTAAACGGCCCTCATTTTGTGGGGAAACTAACCACTGGGCTATCATTGTTGTGCATTGGGTGTAGAACATGCACAGGAAAGTTATCCTATGTTTTTTCCCCCTATTATATTGGATTCCTACCCATCGGCTTTGTTGAAATTTTTCATTATTTTCTTTTGCTCTAGCTTCTGCGAAAGCTGACCACGTTCATTTGAATCCGGAAAAGGGCGGCTACCAAGTCACGCCCTACTTAACCATCGACTCGTAAGTTTTTCTGCGCTTGAAAACATGCCAGTCTTCAACAGTTCACAAACGTAGAAGTATTTATCCCAGGTTACGGTACCCTCATACCCTCCTGCCACACTTCATGTAGTTTGGCTAGACGCAGGGGATACGTAAATTTCCTCTGCCTTACCACACCGACCAAACACACACGGTGCCACATGTGCGTCAAGTTGGTTTCTAGTGTCCTGCATACGCGGCCAGGTTGATGCATCGTTCTGTTTAAGCTGTGACCGTCTTGATAGGGAGTACGCGCCCAAGGCCTTGGGAAAATTTGAATAGGGTACTGATGCAACTTACATTTCACCTCGCCACAAATTGGGCCTTTATGTGCATTAGCTCTACCTCTGATTGTGTTGGTCGGCAGCACGGCAAGCTGACTATGGCAGTAAATACGCCGAGAGCAGGCGCTCCATGTTTCAAGTTTACCTTGCATAGTACTTGAAGTACCAGAAGTGGAATGAGACTTAAAGTTAGAAAGGAAAATATGTGGACAGCCCGAGCTAGACTCGAGTCTCCAGCACCACAAAACACACGTCCGCCTGTCGCACTTTCCGGTGTATGCATGGCCTTAATTTACTGTTTTGAGTCGAGTGGCCTTAGAGCGCCGTTTGCCAGATTATCACTAAGTCTTGTAAACTAAAATCGTATGTCGCCAAACGGTCCTGAACTACTGCATGTCGTTCTTTTTTATAATCCTGCATCTGGGGAACATTCCTTGTGAAATGAAGCGCTCTAAAATGTCTCGTGGTGTGCATTCTCCACTTATTTCAGACTCTATACGCCTGCAGAAGTGAAACCTGACACGGTAGAGGCTGATACAGAGGTTGCAGCTACCTCTCGCCTGTCCAGCTTAGAGCTAGCTCTTCGCTTGCACGCACAAGTAGCTTTGGCCCTTGAAGCTGGACAGGGCACCCGGATATCGGGCCCAACGGTTGACGAGTCCCACTTGTCGTCCGCTGACGCTTTCGCCTATCCGAAGCAGGAGGAGGCAGTTGGAACTGGGAGCCAAGAAGGCGAGGAAGAAGAATATGAGGATTATGAGGACGATGGCATGGCAAAGATGAAGTGCCCACAATGCGGCAAACGCCTGCCCGCAAACGCCTCCACGGCCGATCTCCTTCGACATAAGAAGCGTTGTTCTACGCGAGGTCAATGAGGGTGGTAAATATTCAAAACTGTACAGATGTATTCGTTTTCTCACATTTTTGTCAATAAAATATGGCGCATATTTTAAAAATTTGCATTGGATTACAGGATAAGAGAAAGACTGTAAAAGTGGCACAGAAGAAGGAGCGTGAAAAAGAATGGGTGTCAGGGGTCATTTCGCATATGATAGATGTCCGTTTAAAGGTGATGCTGCAAAAAACCGCTGGCCTTCCATGACAGCTTGGTTGTGTGCTTGGGCGAGTTTTTTATCCTAAAATAATAAGACGGACTGCCTGTTAGAAATGAGAACTCGTGGGGTTGATTTACACAAATTCGATTTCTTTATTCTTCCTGAGGGGAATTAGCCAGTAGATGGGGTCTTCCGTTTTATCCACCGAACTTGACATCAGGTTTCTGGTTTTACAATGACACTAGAGGTAGCATCTAGATTGTGTTAGAGTGTACAACGCTGTGAAGAAACATGTGAGTTAAAGTAGGTTCTTTTTTAGAATAGAGGCAGTAAGATTTAGGGTTAAAATTGGATCAAGCGGCTCGTCCAATCACTCCCGATGCCTAAAACACCTCTAGCTGTCTTACTACTGGAACATAACGAGAATGAAAGGCGAGTGTTCCTCACAACAATTCCACTCAAACTCAGACCCTTTTTACAGCGAAGGCAACCACTGTTAAGCATGACAGAGGAGCTGCAGTCTACCCGGATTTTCCTAGTTAATTCGATTTATTCAACCCGCATATTCCAGAACAGAGATCTTCTGAATGGCAGAAAAGTGTGGTCCTCTTAACATTCCCTCTGGCGTACGTCAGAAGAGGCAGATTTCCATGACACGTTGTCAGACCACCTTAGTGTTTCATGATCCTTGTATTAAGGATCTGGACCGTGTTAAGGTACTGGAGAAAATGCACCTTGCCTTTGCGATCACGAACGAAAATAAGTTCCTCCTAAATTTTAAAAAAGCTGTTTTCTGCGATCATAGATGTAGGCCTGGTCAGAGAAAATGAAGAAACTACCGCATTGATTTGCAGCTTCTGCTATTTTCACCAAACCCTCTGTCTAAAGAAAAGACGGACAACCGGATAAACCGACCTCGTTTGACTCTGTCTAAATCTCCAGAACTTGCATGAAGTTGGTGAGGAAACGCAGATGAGAGCACAAACCGTGCGTCCAGTCGGTAAGTAACATAGATCAATCAAACAGCTTTCTGCAAACCTCCTGATTGAGATTGTTTGTCCGTGTGTCGCGCCGACCTGACAGTGAAAACATCCGAATTCAGTCCTGACCGACAACGCCAACAAGGGTGCTCCTTATGAGAGCCTACACGTTCTCATCTGACTCCAACCCTAAGAAACAAACGAGGCCAGACGTTTGAGGATCAGCGTCAGTCATCGCTGTGGGCTGGGCACTTACCGTATTCTATTTTTGGTGCATTCCAACCTGGGTCTGAGCCTATGAATATCCAATCCTGCATAATGATTTCCTACTATACTTGTGGTAGCAACACAGACTGGGGTTTTTTTATAATGCGAACAGAGAACTCACAGAACAGTCTAACGTGGCAAGGACTCACCAAATGATTTAGAAGTACGCTGCAGGGTATCCAAATTGAAAGACTTAGTAGTATTACCGCGATGACGACATTGTCCCATAAAACAACGGCTAAAATGTTTGAAGAGATTTTAGAAAAAAACTTTAGTTTTGCATACATTTTCAGGTGCTAACACAGCAAAGAGAATTGAGTCTGTTTGATACAACACTTAAGCCTCGTCCAGGTATAATGCATTATAAGGCAACACTAATTTCACATATCACGGAACAATAAAAGTGTCCCAGTGACCTACGTTATGGTTTTTTGACCTGTGGTATTGATGCAAATTTCACAGTTGGAGATGGAGTCCGCAAATTCAAGATCGCTCTACAGCGGTAGAGTGGTAGGTGTCCTTATGATTTTTTGACTTGGGGCGCCCTGCTTCTATTTGACCGAATTTATTGCGCGTCCAAGTGGCGGGACGGCGACGGTGAAAGAAGTTGCCTAGTAAATACGGTTGTTCGAGTCTGATTAACTGACGATCTGACGTTTCAATCAGGCTCGGACAACCCTGTTTACCAGGTAACTTTTTTCCCCGCCGCTACCACCACTTCGACGCTTAATAAATTTGGACAAACAGAAGCAGGACGATTTTGGCGTTATTCCATATTTGGCATGCCTCTAACTGACGTTCTGACTTTTCAGAGGCGAGCCAAATATGGCATAACACCAAAATCGCCGACAAAAACATACTTCTCGACATTTGGCAGTTACGGTGGTTATTAAAACAAGGAATTTTAAGATTTTTCCTTGGCGTTAGAACCCTTAGGAGTAGACCGAAGTAGTACACAAATTATTCATTAATAGTAATTATGGTTGACGTGGACATTAAAATAGGTTCACGGGGGACTCACTCCATTGGCTTTCAGCAAAGTAAGTAAACCAGGGCCACAGGCGAGCTACTCGACCAAAGTTTGACTCCTTGCAGATTCCAGCCTTGCAGTAACCAAAGGAACAGGGTCTATCGTCGTCCAGGAACATCACAGAAAATCCCACGGGTGAAATTTTACGCAGTTGTTTCGTTTTGGAGGGCACGGCAAACGAGGCGCTGAGACTGGAGCCCAGAGGAAACATAAACAGAATTTGCTGCGTGCCAGAAGTGCCGTTCATAGTAAGCTCTTCGCTGGTGAGATTAAACACGTCCCATCGTGCGCTGTCCACCTTGGAGAGACCACCCCAGCTGTAGGCAGTGTCAGGACTGGGGGACGGGATGACAATGGGTTGACATATTTGGTCCACTCGATCCCCAATTTTAACATTAAGAATACAGCAGATCATACAGGAGGCCTGTGCTGAAAGGAAGAGGGTGGATGAAAAACAGATGAGTAAAGAGAATAAAAGTTTACACAAAATAGGCTTTTCGCCTACGGTCTACTTTCACGGAAGGAAATCAATACAATATGGTCGAAAAACCAATAGAATTAACGAACGGGTGCGTTCATGCGGACCTAACACGTGACCGGTCCGCCTATACATACTCAATCCCTAATAATCCCAACTGGTACTCGGCTCCTGTGGGATAGTGGTTTTACATATCATGATATCCTCACGAGTAAATGGTGAGCGAAAATTTGTTTGAGCTCGGCAACTAAATAAAGGATCGTGCAGTGACACTTGAGTTCAATCTATATGAACTTGTCGGACTTTAAAGTGTTTTAGCACATTTGAGCAATTGAGGAAAACAACACTCAGATGCCCTGTGGAAAGGTAAGGTCATAAATGGAATTTATCGATTCTTTACAGTAGGCTGACTGTTTAAGCAGGTTTTCCTGAACAATTAATTTATAACCTACCACATGAGTACTAGAAAATTTGAATTAATAAGTGTTTTGGCAGAGTTGGATGACCCAGCTGACTGCTCAACCGTGAAAAACTCGACGGGGTTCGGCAATGTTGTAGAAATACTGTTGGGGCCACCAACTTACTGCATCAGTGGTGGGTTCTACAAGTCACGGAAGTTGGAAAGTGTAATTTAATTCAACTGTGAGTATGCTGGAGGTGCTTGCTAGGAGCCACGTAGTTCAGGTGGTTAAACCCTCTCGATGCACTAAAGACTGAGAATAACAAAACTGTACAATTGCCAGAACTTTGGGGTAGTGACCATCATGCTCGCAACATAAAAGCACGGAAAAATATATGGCCAAAAAACACGAGGCTGGGCGCAGGCAAATCCGGAACTGAGCTAAATAAGATTCTGCCCAACTCACCATTTTCACAGAGGCATGTGAGAAGGCCAAGACTACTGCAGAAGGGAGCACACACGCCATTTTCGCAGTGACCGTGCTCATGACAACGAGTCGACGATGAGGGTGAGGGTCCAGGACAAGTAGGTGCCTCTCCGTCACAGACACCGGGCTTCAGACAGGTGGTAATAGCGCTCGTCTCAGCACACAACTTCCCCCTCGGCGCTATCTGACAATCTATAGAAAAATGCAAACGGTGAAAGTAAACCGTCAGACTTCAAACTGAAACTGACAAACTAATGTGTTCAAAGAATCAACTATGGACTGTAGTTGGATTTCGAGTCCGCCACTTGGGTGCACGTAACGTAACGTGACATTTCAGGTGTATTCAAGCTGGAAATAATCAGCAACTTCACAGAAGACTCCCTGCAAAGCTCCTAAGGCTAAGAAACTGTGAGTACATAAAAGTTGCCTAACATCATTGTCGTCGTGGAAGGGTGACTTTGGCTAAATCGCTTCGAATTTTATAACAACCATATTCAAAATCAAGATGTGGTGTCCGAGTCTGCAAGTGCACCTTTGGTCGGTGGATTTTGAGTCAACGCAAGAGCATCATAAATGATTTCTTAACCCTCTTTTTAGGAAGGATCAAGAGAAAGTAGAAGAATCAGCTTATAAACTGGATCCTTACCGTTGGTGCAGCATTTGTGGTTCAAGGGCGAACATTGGGCGCCGGCCCTCAGCTTGCACGAGGTCGTACAGCAGTTGGATGTCACGGATCGACCGGGATCGCACTCCTCACCCGGATCCAGTCTAGAGTTTCCACACTGGTTCAACGGAATACCAACTTCCTCCTCGAAACACAATGGCGCCTTAGAGCGAATAACTTTGCTCATCGCCCGACGGCTACAGGGCGAGAAAAGCTGGGAGCAAAATAGGGACGGAGATAAAAATTGACTATGACTTGAGTTTTTAACATAAGGGATCCTTCAGTCACTACAGAGACCTTCTTTGCTGAGAAAAGTATCAAAACTCGCTATGGGTGCGGACGAAGAGGCGAGGTTTTACGCGCTATAGGGATCTTGATCGTAGATCGAGTTGGTCAGAGTAAAGCGAACGGAGATACGATGAAACAACGTTGCAAACAGTGATACTTAAAAGCGCCTTTTGATGTTGATAGTTGACATTATTCCTTTAGACTACGCTAAACATCCCCTCGTGGAATAAGGTTTTGTTGAATTTTGCTGTCGCTGAACCCTGCCAATCTAATCCTAGGACTTGTGCGCCGCATTCTTTTCCCGTGCTATTTGTGTCACCCTTTGAGTTAACACAAATTGAAGTTTTCTAGCAAATCCAGAGCAGCGTGACTGTCGTGGCCAGTAAATGCTCAAAATACTGGAAAGGAAAAACAGAAATGGAGACCTACATAGTTGTTGGGAGAGTAGCCAGGGACTGCGTAGGTATACATTAGGAACTTGCCACCCTCCGCAGCCGACGGACTGCATTCTGCGGTGTTGGGGTCGTGCGGAGCACCGAGGGAGTGGCCCAACTCGTGCGCGGTTACCAGTTCGGCAAGACTACTTAATACCTGTGTGCCGTCCGAATCGGAGAAGGACGTGAAACCGGTGTTGGCGGCTAGTATTTCAGAATCCGCAACACCTAGGGGGGAGGAGTCGACAGTTAGAGCTTCACTAAATGAAATGAGCTCCTGCTTTTGGCCTACCTATAAGACACTGGGTAACAGACATGTCATAAGAACGGCTTGTATGGCCACCTAAACATGACAAGTGGACAGGAACGACCCACACCTAAACCCTGCAGCTAACACAAACCCAAGTCTTAGCTCTTAACACAATTCTGGCCTTAACCCCCAATCTAATTCTGAAATCAAACCCTTATCCTCACCTTAACCATAAACATAATTTCTCTGGAATTTGGCGCAAAGGCACATCTACTGTGGGCCTCACCGGGACAGGTTTATTGAAATGCTGATATTGCAGACATATTGGTCGGTTCCTCATTGTAAAACTGCTAGATACAGTTAATTGAACAGAAATGGAAGTAGCGTGCTGTAGTCTACTTGTCGGCGTCGTACTGATAGCATTTTCCCCGTTCGCTGCCTCGATTCTTGCAAAGATTTTTGGCGGGCATTCTAGCTGCATGTGTTGTGATTCACCACGCCGATGTGGGATGGTTGAGCCTCCGCCAGTTTTGTTCAGTTTGGCGGTTCGTTATTTTCGTGGTCAGACTGCGTTTGCATAGCTTTCTTAATTTCTGTGTTACCGCCTTGTCTTGAGCTTTGTGTACGTAATGAAGTAAGATTTTACAAGCTGCAGGAAGGTGAAGATGCCTGTTGCTGGAATGAACATCTAAATATCATGCCTATGCTTTAAGCTGTTCCGTCTTTCCGTTGGCCCGGACTAAGGTAGTAGGTCTCTGAAGAGCAAACATATAGCTAGATTCTCCACAGTGCGCTGCAAGTTGACAGTTTCGACATAACCTCCGAGCTTCCGATTTTTGGTCCGGTAGGCCAGTCTGCAATTTCCGCCCTGTTTCCCTATCACTACAACTTATTTTGCAGAAAACTACTGAAGTTTTAGTGGACGGCGACCGTGACGATTTGCTGTCTTGCGTCGATGGCTTATGCTTACCCTTGTGGAGTGTAACCGGCGAAACCGCCTCAAAACCTCTTTTAAGATGGCGAATGGCCCTCCAGACTTCAGTTTGCTGTCCCCTTGACCTTCGTCTGTTTTTTTGGCTCTTGCTGACTATTTTCTTGAAGTATTCACTTAACTTTGACAATGGGGAGCCCAGCACGCTCTCTGAGAAGTCAGCATTTGAATAAACTTGGTCCGGTGAGCCTTCCCAATTTCTTAAATTATTAGCCAGGTTATCTCAACTTTTTCAAACAGAAAAGTTGACCTGTACCACAAACCTCGTGATGACGAGGGTTGTCAAAGGGAGCTGCGGTAGCTAGTGCGTAAATGTTTTCACATTGAGGAGAACTTGGAAAGCATCGATCTCGGACACTTCCCAGACTCACTGTGCTCCAATAGTAGACTGAATTGGGAATACTTGAGCTATATCTGACCGGAATAGCAGACCAGGCATAAAACTCCCATATATTTAAGCATGCCTCGATATTAGCAATATTCTACTATAAGCAAGCTAAGCAATACATTAATCCATAGGTCCGGGTGACATCAGTCAACCACCTCAGTCTAGGTGGTGGGTCAGTCGCAGCGGTTTCTGGATGTACCTGATCAAGGCCATAGATGTCAACTCGAAGCCAGGCAGACTCCGAGTGAAATCAAAATCTCGTGCGGTGAAGCATTCGTGGAGCTATCAGGTCCTTGTAGTGATAAGCCTTCACTGGGCACTTCTAACACAGCCTATTGTAAAATACATGGGAAGAACCGATAACGCTTGGTGGAACCTGGACAAGCACGACTGGCCACTGCTGGAGTCTACACCGTAAAAACTGCGAGAAAATAAAGCCAAATAGTGAATGCCAATAACAGGGAAGACCTACTGGGAGGGGAGCAAATTCCACCGAGGTGTTGCAAGGCCGGACTGGCCATCCAAGACATGCCCAGGACGCCGAAGAGATTCGGTGAATAGGTAAACAGATGGGTGAGACAGGCCTGGCCCATGGACCTTTGACTAAAAGTCTGCAGCAAAGAAGTAAATAGATCTGATAAGACAAAAGAAATGAGAGCGTTGGCAAAGTACGGCGAAATAAATGGAAATAGCAAACGGCCAGTCCTAAGAAGCGCGGCAGTACAATTACACCCCTTGCATTAGTACTGATGGCAGTCTTACTTGCTTATAGAACATGAACGCTCGCCGGGGTGTTTTAAAATTCAATCCGAATGAAGTTTTGGTCGCACTGAGCTCATATTCTCATCTGTTAGGCTTGTTGAAAAAATAGGGCGCATGTCAGCAATTGATACAATTATAGGAATATACAACTAGAATATACTATCCGCTAGTCTTACTGAGTATGACTACTAGAATTAAAACTCTTGGCAGTGGCATATTACCTTTAGCAGCAGTATCCTAGCCCAGACATAGTAAAATTGGACACGGCTTTTGGTGGGAAGAGATGAGGGATGGAAACCAACGCAAGCCCTGATTGCTCCGGGCATCAAACGTTTATTTACTCGGAAAAGCTTAAACCCAGATTCATCCTTCTTGTTTACATCGAGGGGATATGAGCCCCAGCATTGATTTTAATCAGCGTCAATTCTGACAACACTCCTAATTAGCAGCTGTTGTTGTTGTTGTAGTAGGAGTAGTTGCTGTTGTAGCAGTGGGAGTAGTTGTAGTAATAATAATAGTAGTAGGGGTATTAGTTGTTGTTGTTGTATTAGTAGTAATAGTAGTAGTAGTAGTAGTAGTAGTAGTAGTAGTAGTAGTAGTAGTAGTAGTAGTAGTAGTAGCAGTAGTAGTAGCAGCAGTAGTAGCAGTAGTAGTAGCAGTAGTAGTAGTAGTACCAGCCTCCGTTTCCTTGAGTCTGTCCTAACACTTACTGATGTGCTCCGAGCTTCAAACATCTACTTTACTCGAAATAGCATATATTCAGGTCCGAACTCCTAGTTGAGATGGAGGAAATACGAGCCCAGTGCTGACTTTAACCAGTGTCATATCTGACCAAGTATTAGCACTAATATCACTCTGCTACACTGCTGGTAAGCAGCAGTATAAATAGTAGTAGCAGTAGTAAAATTATCAGACTCGGTCTCCTTGAGTCCTTCTGGACACCTGCTGAAGGTGAGTGAGGGTAGATAGTGCAGTAGTACCGGTGCAAAAGGCTTCTGCCACTTAAGGCTAAGTTTAGGCTGCATTGGAGAAAGTGGCTTACGCCTGATTCCTGCTCGGTCATCTCGAGTCTGTCTTGTCACCGGTTCAAGTGGGGAGAGGGTTTAGAGTGTGGTAGATGGTTTCTCCCCTACTTTCACCATAGCTGACTAGTCACCACCCTTGCTCTCGATGGTCAAACTATCACTAGTACTCATCAGGAAGCGGAAAGATGCACGGGCCGTGAAACGGCTCTGAGACAGAAGAGAGAATGCAAGCAAGAATAAGGGTCCCAGCATAATAACCTGACGAAAAGACGTTTAGGTCGATGTTTCAGACAAATTGGCTGAACATTCATCACAGAAGTTTAAACAGCACGAAAAGAAATCGGATGATTAGCATGAAGCAGCACAAACGAATCGAGTTAAAGAGGCAGTTTTCCAATATCGGCTCGAGCAACCGGCCCGTCGACGTCTCCCCCGCCCACCAGGAAACTGAAATAACTGTGTTGAAGAGAGAGTGAACAGAAACGGCTTGATACCCGACAGGGAAGCCGAAAAACGATCAAACCAGCAGCAACACCGAAACATCAACAACATTCCTTCGATGTGACCGACTTAATGCGTTTCCGGTAGCTCTTCTTATTCAGATAAAGTATATATGAGCAATAAGGGTGCAATTAAAAGATTACTATCGTTAAAATGGAACGGGTAGGTGGTTATTTTTGATATGATAAGTATTCATGACCATAGCCAGTTGATAGCTCCATAGAACTTGTTTTCGAAGTGCACGATCTCAAAAAGGTTGAAAACCTTTGAGGGCGCTGCTAACGTACGGTGCGGCGAAATGTGGTCAGGTGAAACAGAACCGAAAGCACAGCTTGATTCGTAACATGTTAAAAAATCCGAGAAACTTACATACAGAAGATTTCGTGGTGACATCTTGTCTATGTGGGCCCCTAAGCCAGTCGATTCAATCGTAATCTATGTGAATAAAAATGAAAAACCATAATTGGTAATAGGTAGCAGTCTACTTCAATTCTTGCATACGAGAATCCTAAAATGAAATCCCGATTACGTTTGGGCTTGTTTGAAAAAACGCTGCTCACAGTTTTTGAGAATCAAAAATAAGAAGTTTCGCAGCCCCTTTTTCTCAGACAATCACATGTTAGTCCTTTCCCTTCAACACATTGAATCTCTCAGGCTAATTTAAGAATTATTATGTTAGATAAATGTGCAACTATTTGTATACAAACCAGCAGTTTTTTGGATACAATCCAAGTCTAAAATTTTTGACAATTGGTGCAAGGCGAACAGGGTAAAAGTAGCGTAATATACAATATTTTGCACCGTTTCTTTACAAAACCTAAGACTTTCTAAGCAGATAGACTCTCTTCGGGAGCCCTCAATAATTTTGAGAGCATACAACAAAAATAAGACGCCAACGGTGTAGCGTTATTAGGATTGCCTAACGGGAAGATCAGCTTAATGTAGGGTAAATTATGAATCCATTGAGGTAACTTACCCCTTTCAGGTAAAACCCATAGCCTGTTACTGGGCGTTCATCCTCGTCATAGAACACAGTTGACAAAAATATCTCGTTCACTCGGTTAAATGTTTTTAGCTAAAGTATGTGAATATAGAAATGTAAAAGAACTTACAATTATGTCCACTGTCTTCGTATGATCTTGTCTACCAATGTTGTAAAAGAAACTGTAGTCGGCAATAAAATGCAAGCCACAGAGTTTACGCTTTTCGGGAAGACTACGGAGTGTTCGGCGCCAAGTGGCTAAATAAGGCAAAGGGGTAAGTTAATCAAAAACACTGTGACTGATTGTGGTGAATGCGTCAAATGTTGCAGAGAATAAACAGTACAGTACATGTTATTGTGCTTCGGACAAGTCTTGACTCAGGCTCACGAAAAGGTGCTTTGAGTTCTAGCGTTCATTATTTGATAATGGTTTAAAGTTGCCGAAATACTTATGAAACCCGAGAATATTTGGACGTGTATTCTCACTTAGCTTCCAATTAATCAGTACTTGTGGTGGGGTTTCCCACTAGCCAAGCCAGCTGGCTTTCGTTACTTCATGTGTCCCGCACCTAACTCTCACCCGTGACTCTAATGCACGCGCAAGTCCACGTTCCTGGCTCGACTTGCTTCGGGGCATACGGTGGACCTCGTCGGATACGACGGTAGAACTGTCTGTCATCTTATTAAAGTGTTGCCTTGTTAAGAATGCACCCATTTCCACGATTATTCGTCTCACAGAAAGGTCCACGAGCTCATCTTACACAGCTGTCATGAGAGCGCGACGTGACAATCGATTTTTACTTCTATCTGATTGGCCCATTCACTCGGCTATGTCCCTCGCGTTCTCCCTTAAGTAAATTCAGCCGACTATTCTTCTCTCTGCCACTCTCTTACTCGCTTTTGCGAACCGGTTGGTGCTGATTAAAAGTACCAGGCGGGGGTCATAATAGGATCGTACCCGGCAACCGCTCGAATATGATGAGAAATAATGTAGACAGTTTGACATCCAACGCACGCGACAGCGGTTATCCGCGCGCTTAACTCGTGAGGTAGACTTTTGCAGAATCTACCACTATCTCCTCGGCCTCTCCCATCTATTTCCGATGGCAAAAAGTATCAAGATGACTGGAAATAACCGGGAGCGCAGTGTTTGACAAGCTGGGCCCCACTATCTGCAAGAGAAGAGAATTACTTTATGGGGCACCGTCGGTATGAACAGTATTGTATACGTTCTGAGGATGCAAGAATTTCGGTTACTGCGCTCGTGTGGACCACCGTGCTCCGGTTTCCTTAATAGCATCATTTAATTGCCGATTAAATGCTTTATATATCAGAGGAAGTAAGAAACCACAGGATGGAGAAAATATTTCGCCATTCCCTTTGTAAACTAGTATCAGCTCACGGGTTAAAACTCGAAGCCAAGTTTCGCAGAAGACTAAATTGTTCAGAAACACATGTAAAATAACTTCAGACTGCAGTTGATCTCTTACCAGCATCAAATTTTGCATTGCGCGACGTAGGCGAAGTCGGGAAAATGTCATGCGCGCGGGAACTGGCGTAAGTTAAGATGGGCAGGTAAAGTTAAACTTACTAGTTGAAATTCCGGACATCACTAAGGCGATAAACAATCAATCTTCCATCGGCATTTCTCTGTTCATAAACTGAAAGTGGCTAAATAGGGCCGAAACTTAGGAAACAACTATTTGCTCACTTCTATTATAATTATATTGTCTGGAAGAATAAGAGTTGCGGAAAATTCTCGCTTCGAATTTATGTGGGCAAAGACCGAAGAGGGTGTTATCCCGACTACGTGTCCTTTAAAGAAGTCTGGGAGCGCAATCGTTTTCGCATCGAATGGGTCGTTATTAGGAAGACGTATTTGCAAGGCATTTTTGTCGAAATTAGACGGAGACCGGACAAGATTGATTGTGAGGCTTCTAGAAAATAAATGGCAAACAGAAAATAATGATCTTACTTGCCGAAAAGTTTCAATTGCACGCAGAGAAAGCGAAGTTTCGAGTAATTTCTTGATAAGTCTGGACTTTTTATGAGTTCGTAATGATTGAGGCTATCATTAAACTCTAAAATGACATGCACAAATAGCGCTGAATGAGACAAACAAGAACTTTACACAGGCCGAAACTGAAACTACTTCCGATAGTTAGCACACACTGTGCTTAGACGATTAAATTATGCTAGACTTAAAAGTGAAGTTCTGTTGACGACAAAAGAACGGCTGTAAAATGTGCGCGTGAATTTTGTTCAAGACCCTGCCCCGGGAGTACACGTTTCATATTTCATCAATAGAGGGTAGGGAACCGATCCGTGGAAACTTCTTCTTTGCAGTCACCGGGCATATGGAAGTTTTCAGTTCAGACCAATCCCCCGCCAAGGCAAGAGCACTGCCGTGAACGGCATATAGTACAGTTCAAATAAGGCATTGTATTTCTTCTTGAACCCAGAAACTTTGTCGGCAGCAACAACGTCGGAGGGGGGTGATTGTTCCATGCATTCACGGCGCGATTTGGGAGTCGATAAATGTGCGGGAGATTATCTGCCCGTCGTATCACTAGCTTGAAGCAACGTCCGCGCGTAAGCATATCAACGGCCCGTTGGAAATACCATGCTACCTCCAGGATGTCACTGCAAACGATCATTTTGTACATCATGATTTGGTCGCCTCTGGAGCATCAAAATTCAAAGGTAAACGGGTTCAGAGCTTTCTAGCGCTCTGGATATGTCAGTCTCTTCACTTCGGGCGCCATTCTTGACCCTAGCTGTCGTACACATTCGATATCGGTCATCTCACCCTTCGTACACGGGAACCAAGCGGACGATTCATATTCAGTGATCGGGCGGATGAACGTGACCATGGGCCTACGGAATATCTGCATGAACCAGGAGGTGAATGGTCTTTTGAACACCCAAAGTAGAGCCAGACCCTTGCGTCTTGCCAAAATTGATTCTCATGTTTTTAGGTAGCCCTGTATGATAACGCCCAAGCCACGAGTACTCCTAACAGCGGCCAGTGTCGTGTTAGCCATTTTATAAAGTGGATGTTCCCTGCTCTGATAGAAAAACGCTAGCGCTGCGCTAAGTCACCTAGCGCCGTCGCACTATTCTGTCCTTATTTTGCGCGCACACATACATACGCACCCGGGCGCAGATGCGCATGTCTGAAGAGTTCCGACATGGCGTCACCGCATTCGACAGGGGTGAGCTACAAGAAAAATTCGATTAGGCCACGCCGGACCTGCACTCACGCGTGACATGACGGGGGATGAGTGCACAGGAGAGGAGTATGTTGGCACTGTGGGCCGACTGGAGGAGGGAATGGCATTCCCCTGTTACAGGGGGTGGCGCCAATCAAGAACGCTTCTCGCATGCGCAGCTGCGCCTGGGTGCGCATGTGTGTGCTCGCAACGCAGGGACAGAATAGTGCGACGGCGCTAGCGTTTTTCTATCAGGGTGTTTCTTCAACCTATCATCAAGCGTAATTAATTCACGTTGACCGACATTTTGATCTCGAACGACCATTCTTGGATCACATTAATATTATTTTGTAGCTTCGGGGTTGTGTATGACACGCCATACCTTGAGGTCGTCCGCAAACAGAAAGCATGGGGACAACAGTCTTGATGGGATATCCGCAGCATGTATAGAAAATAGTCTAAGAACCAGCACCGACCTTTCGCGTACACTGCTACGAGCCTCAAACGCAGAGAAACGCCCTTCGTCGACCCTGACCCGGCATTGTCTACCGAACAGGTATCATTTGAACTATTTGACTGCAGCTCTTGGAATGGGCGGATTACTCAGCTTGGTCAGAAGGAGCACATGATCAACTTAGTCAAATGCCTTGTCTAGTCCGAGTAAGGTCGCATGTACCGGCAGTTGTTTTTCTTTTGCTTCGCACCAAGCCTCACGTGCCATTATGAGGTTAGTGGGGTACGAAGGATATGTCCAAGATTCCTGTAATCCCGTGCGTAAATACAGAAAAAAATAACAACTGGTTTATGAAGAATTAAAGCCCCATCTTTCTGTGGAGCCCTTTGAAATGTACTTTGTACGTGTACATTAATTAATTTGTACATTAATGCACACATGTACATGTTAGCACGTGCATGTGCACTAGCAGTAAAATATATAGCATCGAAACTGGATAAGTTGACTGCAGAAATTAACCAAAGATGATATTTCATCACATAAAAGAGCAAACTTACTTTTTGCAGATGATATCAGAAAAGAACCAAGAAAAATATTTACAAAAACCACGAGAACACCTGCCATCCACACACAGCCACAAAACCAATCGCAAACGAAAAAGTCTACAAAACTGACGCGTAAAAGACAGTTATTGACGAATGCGAGAGAATACTCGTTTTCCAGGCATTACTATTGGTAAAGGAGACATATGGTCGATCACTGGAACAAAATTTTTTTTTTCCTGAGCTTTCGAGCTCTTACATGAGCCCATCGTCAGAGGTGGAGAAACAGCAACAAATGTGGAAGCTACTTGGGGCGTGTGTACAATAACTAAAATTTTGGACGTGCAGAAAATCAATAATTGTGTGTGCTGCTGACTTGCCACGGAGGGCTGTGCTAGCCAGTGCCAGAAAGCCAGATTGACAAGTTGTGTGAAAATATTTACAGAAATAGAATCGGCAACAAATCAAGTAATAGTTATGGTGGGAGGGATGGGCAATTAAAAGTCATAGGAGAACGGAAGGAGGATGAGAAGCGAGGGGTTATGTAGGCTTGGGTGCCAAATGGCCATGTCAGCATCGAAAATGGGATGATGATGGAGGATTTTGGGCCAATTGATTACGGTGGGCATCTGGATGTGATCGTTTGCAATAGCGTAAGGCCCTGTACGCTGGTGCCAATTCGACACATCTGTTGACCGAATTCTCATCCGTGGACCAGGCTTCGGTAAATTCTCTGCTCGTCCTGTTTCCCGCGTGGGCGAGTACCTTGACGGCAGTGAAGTTGAACTCATGGCCTGTTTCGTAGCTGTGAGATGCAACATGTGATGATTCGTCGCCTAGTCGCACGGCCTGCTTGTGTTCACGTATACGCGATCCGAGCATGCGTTCCGTTTGACCTGTATAATTACAGGGACAGTTTAGGCATGGGATGCGATATGCTACACCAGATTGTTCATTCTACGTAAGCCGGTATTTTATTTTCATCACTCTCCTACGCATTGTAGATTTGGGTCTGTGTGCAATTCCAATACCTAGTCCCGCAGCGATGCGCTCAGTCGCTTCTGAGATGTCTTTTATGTATGGCAAAGCGTACCATATCTTCGGTGGTTCTTCTGTTTGGGTCCTCCGGGCCCGAACGCGTAGGCATCGGTTTATAAATGCTTTTGGATAACCGTTCCGCATGAACTGGTCACGGAGATATCTGGCCTCGCGTGCCTTTTCCTATGGTTTACTGCAGTGGGTCTGGATCCGTTTGAAGAGTGTTTTTTACACAGCTCCGTTTGTGAGCAACTGGATGACTACTGTGAAAACGTAGGAGTTGTGTTGTGTTCGTCGCCTTCCTGTAAACCGTCGTCTCGAATTCACCATTGGGTGCTCTCTTGACGAGGACATCAAGAAAAGGCAGCTGCTGCTCTTTTTCTTTTTCTCGTGTAAATTGTATGTCAGGAAATTTTCCATTGAGCCAGTCATGGAAGTTTTGCAGCATGTTTCTCTTGATGATGAAACACGTGTCGTTGACGTAGCGGCGCCAGAAGACAGGCTCATGTTGGGCGAAGGCGATTTTTTCTAGTTCCTGTAGAACCAGTTCTGCCACTAAGCCAGAAATCGGGGAGCCCATTGGAGTTCCTTTGATCTGTTCGTGCGTACGAACACCTCTACCTCTGACGATGGGCTCTTGTAAGAGCTCAAATGCTCAGGAAAAAGTAAATTTTGTTCCAGTGATCGACCATATGTCTGCTTTACCAGACAGTTATTGCTTGCATTTATTGTATATGTATATTTTTAAGGGTAACAGGCAAGAAATGCCCTTGAGGACCCTATTAATGTAACGCAAACAAGGTGATTCTTACAGTTAATGTGCAGCCGGGGAGAGCACATATGATATCATAACAGAATTTCAAGTGAATTTTCACGGAAAAGAATGAAAACGGTCTAAAGCCACAAAAATTGTACACAGTGCTGGCAGTAGGAAATCGTGTTGTAAAAGTCGCCTTTTTTCAAATAAAATCACATCAAGTCTTCTTTTAAATTCCGCAATTGTGTCAGCGGAAACCGTCTCGCTTGGTAGCAAGTTCCAAAAACGGACCACGCGTTGACTGAAGAAATATTTTCGGATGTCTACTCGGGTGCGTTCGTATGTGGCCTTGTAAGGATGGCCACGCAGGTGAGTAGTGGTGGCTAATTGGAAGAATTCCTCCAATTTTAGGGAGGAAATGTGGCCCCGGATTATCCGGAATGTCCAGAGCAGGCTGCACTGAACGTTCCTGTACGACAAAGGAAAAAGGTCAAGTTTTATCAATCTCTCCTGATATGGTAAATCTCTGAGACCGTCGACAATCTTTGTCGCCCTGCGTTGCACTTGTTCAAGAAGCTCCACATCTTTCTTCAACCACGGTGTCCAAACTGGCATTCCGTATTCAAGATGTGGTCTCACAAAAGGTGCCAAATATTTTTCCGAAGAGTTCAGGTGGAAAGATTTTGAACGCTCGTCTGATCCAGTGCAGGGTACTAGTTGCCTTCTGGATGGACGTTTTACAGTGCTCTGTTTGCATCAAGTTCGCGGTGGTCCATATACCCAGATCTTTGTGTGTCTCAACCTCGTTTAATGCGGTACCATTGATAAAATAACTGTGTTTCGTTGGCACTTTTCGCCCCGGGCTTATGTGTAGAACAAGACACTTGGATACATTAAAGTTAAGAAGCCACGTGGACGACCAGATAACCAGTTTATTGATGTTCGACTGTAGTCTCTTTGCGTCGTCGGCACACCTAATTTCGGCCCATATTTTTATGTCATCCACAAACATGACAGCTGCGCAATCAAGCTCATTAAGACAGTCGTTTACGTCAATCAGGAATAGCAGCGGACCCAAAACTGAGCCTTGTGGTACACCACTCTCGACCATTGTCCATTCTGAGGTTGAGTTTCTGACAACGACCCTCTGTTCTCTGAGGGACAAGAAACTACTGATCCATTTATACATTTTTCCTTGGATTCCCACGTCCCAAATCTTCTGCAGAAGAAGCCTGTGTGGTAAACTATCGAAGGCCTTTTTGAAGTCGAAGAATATAAAATCAATTGGATAATCTTTATCAGCGGCCTTTGTCCACTTCTCCTGTGAGTTAAGAGCACTCGTGAGGCAAGAGCGTCCTGGGCAAAAGCCGTGATGTCCATCACATAGTATTTTGTTGCTTTCGAGGAAATACATTAAATGCTTCTTAATAATGCGCTCCATTAATTTGCACGCGATGCAAGTTTTACTGACAGGACGGTAATTTGCGCAATCAAGTCGCGAACCTCCCTTATAGATCGGGGTGACGTTTGCCCACTTCCATTCTTCTGGGAGTTCGCCTTCGTCAAAAGATTTCTGGAAGATGGCAGCCAGGGGTTTGCATAGTTCGTTAGCTTATTCCTTTAGTGCTAGTGCAGGAATTTTGTCCGGCCCAGGTGATTTGGCAGGCTTAAGTTGGAGTAATTCGGCCCTGACAGTGTTGTGTGAAAACTCTAGGTCCTCTATTTTGGGCAATAAGGAGGAGAGTAAGGGTGCAGTTATCGGTGGATGAGCGGACGGACCGTCAGCAAAAGTTGTTGGTTCTCGGGTGTAGACAAATTCAAAGAAATCGGAGAGGAGGGAGGCTTTCATCTGGTCTTCGGTCACCAGTTGTCCATCGGCTGATGTAAGGGCATGGATCAGTTCCTGAGATCTCTTCGTGCTTCGTATGTAACCATAAAAGATCTTGGGGTGTTCCAACGACTTTTAAAATATGTTCAACTCGTATTTTTTGCGCAGTTTAGTAGCTTCTCTTTTACAAATGTTACGTTGTTGCTTATACTCCCGTAAGTGTTTACCGGAACCGGTTAATCTGCAGCGTCTCCAGAAGCGGTTTCTTTTTTGGAAAGCGGCCTGCAAGTTTGAGTTCATCCACTTCGGGCGATTCGTACTTGTCTTTCTTCTGAAGGGACAGTTGAGACAGAGAGTCCTTTTCAACGTCGAGCTAAAGGTCATCCACTGTTCATTTGCCCCACCTTGGAGATCTGTTTCCCATGATACCTCTGACATTTCTCTTCTCATAAGTGGGTAGTCGCCCTTCCAAATGTTACTTTCCCATGTGTCGGAGGAGTAGGGTTTGGAGAACAGCAAATACTCGAAATACAGCATAATATGGTCGCTTGACCCTAATGGTGGTCGATCCTGCAGGTCAATCACAGTTTCCTCCTCTCGTGTAAAGATAAGGTCGAGACAGTTCGACTGTTGTCCTTCCCTAGCCCGCGTTCCAAACGCGACGGTTTGGCAGAACAGTTTGGCTGTGGCCCATTGTAGTAAGTTGTGATTGAAGTTGTCTTGAAGACGCTGTGCAGTCCATGTCTGCCAGTCAACACCAGGAGCGTTAAAGTCCCCAACGATGAGGATGTCTTTTTCTCACTAACCCTATACAATTCTGCTATGAGGATAGTGTCTTGGTCATGAGAATGGTTTGGCGGGCGGTATGTCACCGAAAGCGTCAGTGGCCTGGCGTACTTAGTAGATATAGTAATATTTAGAATTTCCACATCTCGTGCTGGGACCGGTACTTCAGCCGTGGCTGTCAGCTTGCAAGTGACATAGACTATAAGCCCTCCTCCCCTAGTTTTTCTGTCTTTCCTGAAAAGCTGATAACCTCTAAGTGATAATTCAGAATCAGCGATATCTTTTGAAAGCCAGGTTTCAGTAAAAGCCATGATGTCTGGTTTCACCTCCTCGACCAAGTTTTTTAGTTCGTCCAGCTTGTTAAACAAGCTTTGTACATTTGCGGTTAGGATCTTTAGTGATCGTTTACTCCGTGAGGCCCAACCCTCATCGTGACAGGTTTTGGCCAGAGGAAGGGCTCCTTGACTTGCATTATTTGCCCATCTTTTATTTTAAGGCACTTTGCCCCACTTTCGGTCCTCTCTCTCAATTCTATCCTTAGTTGCCTCATTTTCATCCGCTCCCTTGGCTCGTATTCTGGCTGAAAAAACACTTGCTTGTGCGAATTTCGTAAGGCCGTTTTTCCTTTTAGCATTTTTGATGCCAAGCCTTCGTTATCGAATATAACTTTGAGAGGCCTTGGGTTTGTTTGTAGGTCGCAGCCTAGGTCTGCTTTACTCAGACGGAAGGCTTTATTTACGGTATAGGTTTCCCCATTCTTTAGGACAGCGCTGGCGTATTCGTGTATTCGATCATAGTCGTGTGCAACTCGTTCCGTTGTACTGTCAAACGTGGACTCAGGAGCACCTTGTACGATAATGTTGTTTTTCCAATTTATGGACGACTTCTGTAATACCTTACCTGCAGTTCCGTTTGCCTCGTCTTGAACAACTATGCAGTTTTGTCGGTCAAGGGAAACCCGTGATATATTTCCAGTCTGACTGCTATCGGAAGACCCCGAGATGCTGTTATGAATAGTTTTTGATTTTGTGTTTCCGCTACCATCACCAGAGATAGACTTCTTTTTGAGTCGGGGATGGCACGGATCAGGTCTGGCTTCGTGCTGCCCCCTTCTACATTTGTGGTTTCCTTCTGTGATAGGATGCAGCCTTAGCATACCCACTAGGAGTGGTTGATGTGCTGGGTACATTTTGCACTTTCGGTCCGGAAAATAAGCCTATAATAAGCGGGGTTTTTAATTCGGAAAGTTCCTCATGTGCTGAAATTGGGTGCAGAGTATTAGTCCCGCAGACCTTTAGAGATGTTTCTGTAGAATCTTGATCACGGTGCTCCTCGTCGAGGACAACTTGACCATTTATGTTACTTGCCTGATCATTTTTGTGCGTAGACGCTTCGGCGAGAGATGCTGCTGCTGCGTACGTTAGGTCCCCTGCCTCAAGTTCATGCATCGCCATTGTTTCCTCGTGAGGGAGAAAGCGACAAAATTTCTTCAGCTCTTCCAGCTCCACTCTAAGACTATTAACCACCTCCTCAAGTTTCGTAAATTTGTTAAGAAGGGTAAAATATGATATGCAGGCTTCATCTTTATGAGTTGCATCCCTTAAACATTTAAGACTTTTAGTTCGCTTGGCAGGAGGACTTTTCAATAAGCTTCGTGGCCGATCTTTTGCATTTGATGACTGAATTTGATCCTTACGGCTATACGCTTCTATAGCTCCATCGGTTAGCCATTCGACTTCCACTCGAGGTATCCGCGGTTCGATTCCCGGCCCCGCTAGCAGCTTTGTAGAATTATCGAGAGCAATAGTTTATACTTCCATTTTAGTTGTAAACGAAACGATTAAATTGAAAATGTTAAATTTGCCTTTGTGACTGTGACGTAGTGTGTTGACTGATATTCAAAATAACGAAAATCTTCCGACGGTGTGTAGAGTATTGAAAATATTCGAAGCAGACTGAGTAGATAATACGCCTAATTGCTTAGAAGCACTTTCAAATATGTATAAACAATATGCAGGATATTCAGGAACGACTCAGCCGTTTGTAGATCTTCGAGGTCTTGAATAACTGCTAATCTTCGAATAAGCTTGAGATTCTTGCACCTTGGTCTTTTTAGGCTGTTTTCGCTTGTTTGTTTGTAGGTTGCGAGTTCAGTTCAACGACTTGAGAAACAAATTCCACTTTTATTCCGTCTTCTGATGAATTTCGACACAATAAAAATTCCACGATGATGAGATTGTTAAATAGTATCCAATGCTTAATATCTGGAGTCCGCGAGAGTGTCCAGAACTGTGAAATCCCGAAACGACTAAATCCCTTGGAGTCCGAAAAAGTCAAACTGATTTCGAAGCCTTCTCGTTACTATAAAACGTAACAGCGATACAAATTCTTGCGAAATAAATCCTTTTCTTCACATAGCAGTTATCTCATCAAGTGCAAGTCCCGCCTTTTTTAGCGAAGTTTTCTGCCTATTCACATAAAAATAAAAATGCCTGCCTATTGTGACAGATAAGCTGACTACCTGCCTAAATAACGCCTTTTCTACATCTGAAATTTGCAACAGGTTCCGTTTTGTTAAGCAGTTGCTGTCACTTGAGGTAAATATATCACCTGTAAATTTGCACAGACTAGTTATTACAACAGGTCAATAGAACGTAAGTGGTAAATCTGATGCTTTAACGACACTGCTTTCAGTCGTCGCTGACTCATCAAAGTGTTTCAACCTTCACACTTCAAAAAAAATGACTTGAAGTGCACAGTCTGCTCCTCTGACAAGCTTGAAGTTCATGACCGTGGCCACTCTGTACTGTTTATAAGATAGAGGGAATATTCTGAGCCTTTATATATTTGACCCTCATAAGGTAGACACTCCAATGGCTTGTTTCCATGGAGATTTCCTCTTGCTTCATCGAGGGGAATCACGCTTTCATGCATTTTTTTTTAAATTGATCAGAAAAATATTCAAAACACGGAGCGTAAAAGATCTTCTTCAAAATGAAGGATAAATCTCCTGATCGCTCCCAGGAGATACATTGCCAGTTTGCTGTTTTGCTACAAGGACAGGATAGTTTGAAAGTGGGCGTCATCCACCCCAAATGCCCCTTAACTCGTTCACTTAATCGATTAAGCGACCGCCAAATAATTAAAAATATTCAATGATCTGCACTATTCTAGGACTAGACCGTGGTGAAGTCACTTGGCGTTTGTTGAAATTAAGATTAATTAGCCACACATTACACTTTTTTGTCAGGCAGACAATATGTTTTTCAATATCTGCGCATCGGCCGTCTTTTCGATTGAGTGTCATAACTTCAGGACATGAACGTATATTACTTGGTTGCACATAAAGAAGTCAAGACAGTCGCTCACATCTACTGAAGAGCGGATTTAATCCAGGATGCTCCCCTATGGAAGCCCATTTTGAATGGTTTTCCACTTTGGTTTGACTTCTACACCATGAACACCTTGGCACTTGTTTTTCGGAAATAAGGCAACCCATTTTCGAAGACTGCCAGAAAACTGCGGTTTCGAAATCGGCCTTATCTATTAAGCCCAGTCAACATATTTGTTGGAGTCCATGTAGATCGCGTCGATCGATAAATTTATTTATAATGACTTCGTACAGATCTCCATGGATGTTAGCTGTTTGCAGAAGCAGACATAAACACTCGTACATCCATACTGAAGCGCAGTTAATGAACAGTTCTCTTTATCATTTCTTATCAGTTAAGTCTTGCTTATTTCGTACATAATCTACATAATTTGTTCGGCCAGGTCATTCTTTAAATGCGGCATGGATTCCATGGTAACAGGTCTTACTTATCAAACCTGCATTATTGTTAAGAACGTTGGACTGCTGCAGTTTGTGGAGAACATGATCTCAATGCCGTCTATTTTGCCTTTTAGAAGCAATTCAGTAGTGTTTCGCATCAGCGGCTCCTGCACAAACTCAGCCAAAGAGGCGTTACGAAGAATATCCTGTGGTGGATTCTAAGTTTGCCATTTCGCCACTATTAATATATCCATGCCAGTAAATAGCAGTCAGCGGGGGTTGCCAATGGCTCCGCATTTGTCCTGCTTTTATCAATATAGAGTGTGCCACAAAAAATGCGCAGAAATTTTAACTAATTGTAAACTAGGTGTTTATTATAATTTTACGATTTCACAAGTGAAAAATATATTAACAAGCATCATTTTATTGTTTTTTCAACACATTTTGACTATTGCAACAGTGGCTGAATTGAAAGAAGCCATTGAGCATGAATGCATCGGCCAATTCTTAAGCCGACGGCGAGTAACTTTTACCGACACACATTCAAGGAGGACTGAGAACACTGTGTTCTTGTGTCAACCATTCCCATCCTGAGCTAATTTCCCTAAACGATCTGCAGCTTCTCTCCTGCTAATGTGTCAACTCAGTTTATAACTGTACCTATATTCCGTTTGTATCGTACCTTTGAAGTCAGGTTTTTTCACTTGAAACAGACTCCCTATCTCGCCCAGCATTGACAAAAACGAAATTGAAACAAAACAATACTGGCTGCAGAATAGGGAGTTAGTTTTAGGTTTTTTCCTGTCTTCAAGGTTTTGGAAGGCGCCCAAGAGGTGCTTTACCAACTCGTTTAAATTGCCTGTTAACTGGTATCATAAACATATATATACCAGGGAATTGTTTCATGGTGTGTGCAATTCCATTGCTTCGCGATTTCAGCAGTTTGAGAACATTCAATAAAAACGATAAAATGATATTTTCAAATATTCTAACATTTTCGAAATGCTAAAATTATGCTGAATACCAACTTTACAATTATTTAAAATGTGTAAACAACTTTTTTGACACCCTATCTATGTCAACGACTACAGCAGTGAATTTGATCCTGATGTCGCCATGTTTTCTGATGACAACCATATTGAAGCGTTATAAAAACTGCAGCCGAAGAATAACATGTGCTGTAACGAGCGAAGAAACTTAATGATTGTTTAAGTTCACCAAGGTCATCACTTTTGGCACGGACCCAGGATGGAGATGCTGTGATCGAGTGTCAGTGAAGAAACCGGTGCCCTTTCCCCTCACAGCCGCTGACCCCCTTACGGCCGCCATCGTCGTCAATCGTATCGCAGTCCCACACACAATGTCAGCGCTCCCGTCTCCCTCCTGCAGTCGCCCACAACACTGTATTCTCCACCGGTAACTGATCAGACATAAGAGAACACACTCCACTCCAGATGGGAATTGTATCTATGTAACGCCGTTCCCTATCCCCATATTATTTTCTTACACTTTCTTTACTACTAGTAGATTCCTCTTCATATAAAACATATGACCTTTAAACGTTCAAACATCTCATCGACCCAGTGGGTCGGATTGGCCCTATGCAGTGCAAACGAACCTTAACTATCTCCACCAGTGCTCGAAGGACTGGCTTTGACATTAAATGCGAGCAACTGCAATATTTTACCAACCGGCCTAAACAGCCCATAGAACCCATGATTTGTGGTATGAATGACATACCACTGCAAAAAGTGGGGGCACAGCTTGACTTGAAAAATGTGAATCACGACATTGGTTAAACACTCATTGGGCTGAAAATAAATTTCTTCATCTCTGTTGTCACTTCCATACCTAATCAAGTGGACTTTAGCTGCCTATACTGACGGCTATTTCGCTAAATTCTTGTGGTGCATTTTACGGCCGCAACTAGAGTAAGATATCTGTAGGTCCTTCTACCTTTCTTTTTAGGCGTGTATACCTGATCCACTTGTGCTTAAATGTACTAGACGCTTTGTTCATACATTTTCGAAAAAAAAAATTTCCAGCTAGCTTTCAAGTGACGCATGATTGAGCTACTTCTGCAACTCTTATGCGTGTTCTGAAGCTATATTAATTAACTCTGACTAACTGGCGTCATACACGACCACACTTGGGCTCCAGAACATTTGTTTATCCCACTGCGAAGCAAGCGAGTCACAAACAACGTGAGTTCGGACGAGAAAACTCGACCAGCAACGCGGGCACATCATCCTTCACGATACTGTCAGATCCCGGCTATTACTGAAGGAATTCGAAGGGATTTCTTCAGTCTGTATCCCGTTATTCCTTTTTCAAAAATTTACTTCTCAGCCTGCGTGGTAAACGTTAAGTACTGATACTTAGTATTTTCGCGTAAAAAATTGGGCACCATTTTATCGATTTTTTAGCCTTTAGAACACTTAAGCCTCTACGAAGTGCTTACCCCGTTATCCATTTTGTACGTGCATTTTGCTATGCTTTCGTTTTCGCGAGCATTTAACATTTTTCAATTTGGGCGACGCAGTCAGGAATTTAGCAGCGGTGACACCATCAATAACCCTGTGAGCAACTTTTTCCAATCAGCCGATACCCTTGACTGTAATACCATTTCGATTGCAATCAAACTGACACCCTTCGAACCAAGCAAACCTAGCGTTTAGATTCCTCAAACCGAGGCTTTTTTCGTCACACGTCAAATAACTGGTGGGACGACTCGGTACTCTTATGAAGTGCAGTCCTCGTTGTTCGCTATCGCAAGCGCAGTTCAGGATCTACTCGATCCTACATCAAAATAGATGCCCTTTTCGTAATTAAAAGAGGCTATCCTCTAGCGTATTGTCAAATCGGCTGACAGTATGCTGCACGAGCTAATCACTTCAGTCGATCTCGGTGATCGCACGCCGTTCGCACTCGTGCGGCACATGCATTCTTTGCTGGCTTGTCGTATTTTGGATAACTCGATATTTCGTCGCATTTCGATGGATAGACTTCATCTCCCAGCAAGTTTTAGTTATACTCGATGGAAATACAACACAAGATAAAAGGACAAAAACGCTGAACATATCATAGATAACTACCCTGGTGAAAGCTCGTATTCATCCATACAACACACATGGGCTTTGCAGACCGGACACACCATCACTCAAGTTTTTAAGCCTCGGTCTAGCCGTAAGCCCGACAACAGTTTTACACACGCTGCGTCAACGTCTCACGGTAGTTCGCCACAGCAGTCAATCTGCCAGGCCCACTCGTGAATTTTCCACTGCACAGAGAGACGATCTACAGGATCTTAAGGAGCATGTACGGTTATTGTGTTTCCAAGTGAGCACAAGGGGCGGTCAACCCACTGACCCTGTTGGTGCAACCGGGCGTATGGCCCAAAAGCCTGCAAACGCACTCATCCGTACAAGTCAGGCGAGCAACCTCATCCGGGAAAAGACCATGCTAGCCAGTAATGGTTATGACTGTGTAGCGGTGCTACAGCCCACCTCTTTCAAACGCTTGATGCCGCAGCCGTGGGCTCGCAGTCACAATCTTGTTCGCCCATTCTCGCTCGACCCAGCGTGGTTGCCGATAACAAATGCGACCTTTGGTCTCACGCGATCGGGGCGCACAGACGCACCCCAGACTGGTCTGGCCTATCAGTGACCTGAAGCTGACAAACAAGTGAAGCCCACTCTGTGGCCCATGTGACAATTCTCGCACCGACGGACACTTGGGATTCTGCATTGGCGCATCGTGGCAAGCGATGCCGCCCTGTCCCACGGACCTCACGGTTGGACGCTATGCAAGACCTATTGGCCACTTTCTCCTAACTGTTGTGTACAAACTACATTCTTCCTTCTACCTTGGCTTTTCTAAGACATCTCACATCTCCTAAGGAATCGGGCGTCGAAGATTGTAGCTGTTAGGATTAAGCGTCATAACCTTAACTTATATAACTGCGCCTGGCCAGTTGCGACCCAGCCGCCTGTTCTATCTTAACGAGAAGTCCACATGGTTCTGTTTTCTGATCGACACAGGTACAGAGTTAAGCGTTATCCCACCTCCTCGGTGTCGTCGATTTCAGCCTTTACAATTTACACTGCAAGCCGACAACAGCACCAATATCCACTCATACGGTCAAAGATGCCTCACTTTAGACCTTGCACGTCACCGTCGCTTCCAATGAGTCTTCATTAAGGCTGACGTCCAGTCACCTATTATTGGAGTGGACTTTTGTAGCATTTTTGCCTAACTGTCAAAATAAGGCATCAAAAACGGATGGAACCCACCACCAAGCTGTTCAACGCCGGAGAAGCCTCCCTAGAGCCTTCCGCTGGCATATATTTAGCCATTCCAACCCCGCCATTTTCTAGTATTTTTAGGGACTACCCGTCTCTCGCTTAGCTATATCAGTTTACGGAACGGGTTCAGCATGTTGTCCGATATCGGACTGTTACCACTGGCCAACCTATTCAGGCCTACACGCGCTGGCTTCAGCATGAGAAGCTTCGGGTCACGAAGAATGAATTCGAATACATGACGAATTTGGGGATCATTTGGCCTTCATCTAGTCCACGGTTCGGCAACCCATGGCTCGTAAGCCATATATGGCTCTTTTGATGATCGCGTATGGCTCTTTCAGAAACTTCAGATTTTATGATTTTGGTTACTCTTTAGGGGTCTAAGTATTGGGTTGTACTTTGATCACTACAATCATCAGGCCAAATCCCAGGTTGGATCTTAAAAGACACAAGTCATCAGAAGGAGTGATTTATTATGTACAGAACTCATAATTGCAGTCCCAGATAGCAGTGGCCACTGGAGAAGCCAGGACAAGTGTTGATTGCGCCCAACCAGACTTGAGAGAGCCTGAGACAGTGGTGACAGCTGATTCAGTACGATTGCGGAGCAGGTTAAATTGTTCTGTTATTGTTGTCTTGCAATTGCCCGAGGGGATGTCGCCCACAGAGGCCGAGGGGTGGAGTATTTAAATGGCCCTTAAGTATTTAGACGCCCGTGTATGCTCGGATGTGTGTGTGTGACTAAATAAACTACGGTCGCAAGGTTAGCGGTCTCGGAGCCACCAGAAAACCGAAGGAAAGTGGACACTCGCGCAGCTGTTACCGGTTTCCCAGACGCAGCTGTGAGACCAAGCCTCGGGAACGGGAGTGTCAGTGCAAGAGAGCATTGAAACAGTTGGATGTAGCAACACATGACTTTGGGGCAGCGGGTCTTGGAGAACGAAATGGGGCACACATTGTAGCCGTCCACCTCTAATGGCGTGCCGCCACAAGCTCGCTTAATAACAAACGCTCTACTAAAGCACGACAGCCCGTAGACTTGACCTCAGCTTGGTCAAGGTCACGTTGGCAGACAAGGCTATCTTACACGCATAAGCCAGCCGGCTTTGTTACATATAGTGCCTTGTGTTTATGTCCTCCAGAGGGAGCGCACTGTCCATTCACGAGTACTTGCTTTGTGGACTAATACATCGGTCCTAACATCTGACTGTTTTCTTTCATCAGACGAATCTTACATCTTTTAACGTTACGTTCTATCTCATTTGCCCAAAGTTAACCTCTGCAACAAAGTTTATGGCAAAACAAAAAGGAGTTGAGGCGTCTCGTACATTTCAGTATGAATGGGCCGAAGAATTCGCCTTTGTGCAGAGAGCAGGTTATGCGGTGTCTAATTGACAATGACAAGATAACATCGATGAAACGGTCGAATATAAAGCGCCACTCCAATACACGCCATGATACGTTTGCATCAAAATACCCTGCGGGAGATATCCGAAAGAAAGCATGTCAAAAGCTAATGAGCGGAATGCAAACCAGCCAGAAGCAACTCCACGTATGGACCCAGCAAGGTAACTATAACTCCGCGAGCTTTGCTGGATCTTTATCAATAGTTAGGAACGTAAAAACATTCACAGATGGCGAGTTTTCTAAAACGTTCATGTTGGATGTAGCCGATAAAATTTGATGATCTTTCGAACAATGACAAGATTATTAAACGGATACAAGACCTACCTTTGTCGGCAAAAACTGTTCAGGAGCTTACCATCGTGATGACAACCCACGTGGAGGAAACGCAAGTCAACGACAAAGATAGAGAAGTAGAAGGCATTGCGATCACTGGAATCATACTTTTACTTTTCTGAACTTTCGGGTTCCTTTGAGAGTCCATCGTCAGAGAAAAAAGCGTACATGAAAGACAAACAACAGTAATAGAACGCAGGGACAAATCAACCATCATGAGGGGAGGGGAAAGGGGGGAGGAGAGGAAACAGTTAACCGATAGTGCAATAATTCCGGAGATGCCTGCGCAGCGCGATGTTTGCCGACGCCAGATCGATAAATCGATTGACTGAGTTCTCATCCGAGGCCCCGGCTTCAATCAAATCATGGCCTGTTTTGTTGCCAGTGTGTGCGATTACCATCGCAGCTGCGAAATTAGACTCGTGACCGGTCTCGTTGGTATGGGCGGCTACTTGCGATGATGCATCACCCCGTTGTAACGCCCGCCTATGGTCACGTATGCGTGAACCAAGCATACGCCCTCTCTGTCCTGTGTAGTTTCGGGCACAATTTTGACATGGTATGTGACACACGACGCCTGACTGCTCACTGGAATTTAAATGGTCCTTGATTCGCATAATTAGGCTGCTTATGCTAGCCTTGGGATCGTGTGCAATTCCAACACCTAGTCCCGCAGCGATGCGTTCGGTCGCTTCCGATACATCCTTGATGTATGGCAGCGCATGCCATACCATACGGATTAGTCCTGGTTGGGTCCTTGGAAGGCGAGTATTTAGGCATCGGCTTATGAAAGCTCAATAAAAAACCTATAGATAAACTTATCTCAGTGTGTACGGATGGTGCTACGTGTATGGCGGGGAAAAACAAAGGATTTGTGGCGCTTTTCTGTGAATATGAAAAAAGACCCATCCTACGTTTCCATTGCACTCTACACCAGGAACCTGTTTGTGCTCAGGTATGCGACGATCAGTTTGGCGAAGTGATTTCGCTGGTCATCCGTGTGATTAACTTCATTGTTTCTCGAGCCTCAAATGATCGAAAGTTTAAAAAACTCCTGGATGAAGTTGGAAGTAACTATCACGGTCTGATTTTGCAAAGTGAAGGTCCTTAGCCGTTTTTCAGCTTGCTTGAACGAAATCCGGACATTCCTTGAAATGAAGGGCATTAAGCATCCTGAGCTAGCCAAAACTGAGTGGCTCCTCGTGTTTTACTATCTCGTGGATATGACCAAACATCTGAACCAACTTAACGTGAAATTGCAAGGCAATGGACATGCAGTGTTATCCGTTCAACAATCCGTGTTTGTTTTTTAAAACAAGCTTCAACTCTTTATCATGATTTTTGAAACAGATCGATTACTACATTTTGAAAATCTAAGACAATAAAAAGATGCATGCACAGTAAGGGAGCATACTCAAAAATTTGATCTCCACCAGCTAAATGGCGTCATATCCAGTCCCCTACAGTCGTTCAAAACACGCTTTAGAGAATTTCGAGAGCACACTCGTCTTTTTAAGTTCACCACCCATCAAACCGAGTGTTCATTGAACATGGCCAACATGCGCTTTATCCCCAGTCTCTCCGTAAGAGATGTCGAATAAGAATCAGCTGACTTTAAGGCCTCACACATGTGGGTGAATAAGTTAAAGTCACTCAATGAAGATTTGGAATGTATCGGACGACATAAAGTGGATTTGAAAAGCAACCACATATGGACAGAAATTGAAAAAACTTTAACGCAAAGACCAGCTGATAATCAAAACTTGGAACATGCTTCCGGTCACATACCACGCATTGCAGCATGTGATTATTGGTGTATTGACCCTGCTTGGATCTACGTATGCATGTGGGCAGTCATTCTCACATCTTAGATAGGTCAAGTCCACAATCAGATCACGTCTAACGGATGAAAGCCTGGACGCTTGCAAAAGGTTTAACCTCACCAACTACCGACCAGACTATAAAACCCTCAATGAATCTGTAGCGGGTCGTGCCTGCCTGACTAGCTCGCGTTGAAGTGCACTTTCCCAAACGCTCACATATGTGCTTTCTCGACGTCTCGATCAGCCGATCATAGTTCTCGCATCTATGAGGTGACGAATGAGGAGCTTGCACTTGTGCCCGACGCAAGTTGCCTCTCTGCCCAAAATCTCCAGGCCGACCTACCCAATGAAAGATCTCCCTCTATCTGTCCTCTGGCCCGACTACTCTAAGACCTCACTTGGGCCCGGTTAACCTACTGATCGGACGTATCTCGCCCAAGTCAATCCACTCTCATCTATTCTCCTCTTCCGCTGTGTACACAATAAACTCTGTCATCTACTCTGGCCTTTGACGTCTTCTCTTCTCCACTAAGTAGCCATGGTCTGAAGATCGCAGTTGCACGGTTAGACTCACTTAATTCCCTGCAATATTGGTGACTTTCCGACGTGAGATGAACACTCAACTTCTGATCTGGCTGAGCTCAATCATCATGAAACCTCCCTCGCCTTCAATTGAAATTCTCCTGTGTCATCTGATGTGACCGCGATATGGAGACTTTCTGCAGCGACATCCTGTCGTGAAGCGAGGTCGAAATCTTCAACCGCTCACAACTTCTGATGTGGCCTGCCTTCCCTGCGTAGTTGCCGACTTCCCAACCTGTCCCAACGCAGTTCTTTGCGTATTTGGCGATTTATGGACATGTCCCTACGTATTTGGTGATTGGCATTCGCGACTGACTGCCGATAGCCCATTCAGCCCAGGTCATGTTTACTTCCGAATCCAACATAGATGTCCCCTTATGAGCGTCAGCACCCAGATCTCCTTCTCAATCTCCATCCTTCCTTCTACTGCCAACGATTCTTCTGGTTCAACTCATACTGATACGGCATACCGATTTGCTGTTGAAGTTCAACCCGGCCAACCAGGCTTCCTCCCACGTAGTTGAGATGCCCAATCTCCTACGACATGCCGATGCACGCGTAGTCGAGAAAGTTCCTCCTACCGCCGACCCAGTTGCCCACGCGCACGCGAGATGACCTTTCCTCCTCCCAAGCGGCACTGGTGGCACTAACCCGTCTCTCGCAACCTCATCTTGGTACGTATCTCTCACACCTAACTTAACTGTTCTTCCTCCAGTCGGATTCTTTCAACTTCCTCGTTAGGTCTCCGGGGGGAGTACTGTAGCAGGTCATGCTTGCCTGACTAGCTCGCGTTGAAGTGCACTTTCCCAAACGCTCACATATGTGCTTTCTCGACGTCTCGATCAGCCGATCATAGTTCTCGCATCTATGAGGCGACGAATGAGGAGCTTGCACTTGTGCCCGACGCAAGTTGCCTCTCTGCCCAAAATCTCCAGGCTGACTTACCCAATGAAAGATCTCCCTCTATCTGTCCTCTGGCCCGCTACTCGAAGACCTCACTTGGGCCCGGTCAACCTACTGATCGGACGTATCTCGCCCAAGTCAATCCACTCTCATCTATTCTCATCTTCCGTTGTGTACACAATAAATTCTTCCATCTTCTGTGGCCTTCCCAATTCTTCCTATTGCCTAAGGAACCGGGACTCGAAGATTGTAGGTGTTTGGGTTAACCATATTAGCCTTTACTCCTATAAATCAATGCAACGCCAGAAATTACATTAACATCCTGATTGCTTAATAACAGCGATATTGTTGTTCTGTGGGTTTCTTATTCTGTTGTTGATTGGCTGGCGTTAGGAGTCATAGTCTTGTTCGCCGATAGCATAGTTCGCATACCTGTCCGCCTCTTTTGGGAATCGCTTTTGCGAGCTGTCTATCCTTCGCTCCATATCAGCTGTTTTGCCGCCTGCTGCCCTTTGGGGGGAGTATAGGAGCGGGGGTTAGCGAATTTAGGTCAAGTGCTTTAAGGTCAGTGCGTTTACGGCAGCGACCGGAAGCGGTTTCATCCCCAAGGTTGTGTGCGCTTCGGGCAATGGGGAGGTGGGAGTGTCAACAGGCAGCTATGGCTGAAACGCGAGTGTGTCAGTGTAATTGTGCCAACCTGGATTATGCACTGAAACGCCTTAAAGATGGGGCGAGCAGACGCATTACTGTTAACTCACTTCTTGGCAGAAGGCAGCTGTTTTACCACCTGCTGCCCTTGGGGGGGGGAGGGTTGGGCAGAGAGGCCTTAAGGAGAAGCCGGGCTTTTTCGCTAGTGAGTATTAGAATCGTTATAATGGTGGCCAAAAACTGCGATATTCCAATCTGACTAACGCCTTGTGTGAACCCCGAAGGAAGAATACAACAAGAGTGGGTAGAAAGCAGAGGTCTTGGAAAAACCTAGTACATCATAATTTAAGCAAGCAAATGCATATGTAAAAGGTTAGACTAATTAGATGCTGGTCACAAGAAGTCACGACTTCATTGGCTGTTGAGTCATGCGAGTTGAAGTGTAAGTCTGCAGTTTGGCTGGGCAGTTGAGCACAACGTCAAACAATGCACTTGTGTGGGTGGACCACTGCAAGCTGTGTAAGTCCTGTGCCGGCCTTAGCAAGGCTCGGTTGTCAGGCAATGCACTTTGTCTGTTTGGCTTTCGTTGGATTCCTGCCCGGCCGCACTGTCGCGCCGCAACATGCGCACTTCTTAGGTGGACCGGAACGGATGCTTGGTGTGGGAACGTCGTTCGGGCAGTGGGCACGTTGCAACAATAACATTATTTAAAGGAATAAATTCGGAAGTTTATCATACAAGCAATTTATAATATTTTTTATAAAATAAACCATATGGCTCTTTCTGAAATATATGTCCAAATATTTGCTTTTTTGCTCTCTGAGTTGAAGAGGTTGCTGACCCGTGACTAGTCCATGAGCCTCTTCACTGCATATGGTACCCAAGAAGTCATCCAATTATTGCAGACCATGCAGTAATTATCGTGCCCTGAATAGAGGTACCGTCCCGGACAGATATTCGACACCTTATAATCACGATTTTTAATACATTCTGGTCGGAAATACTAACTTCTCAAAGATCGACTTAGTTCAAGCATACCACCAAATACCAGTCGCGGAGGTGGATACACCCAAGATTGTTGTTACAATGCATTTTGGCCATATTAGAATTTCTTTGCATGCCTTTTAGTTTGCGTACCGCGGCCCAGACGTTTCAGCGTTTCGTTGCTGACATCTTACAGGACCTCCCCTTCACGTTGGTATACATCAACCAAATTCTTGTCACGAGCTCTTCACCCGAGAAACACGCTGCGCATCCACGCTGGGTTTTGGATCGTTTTCAGCAAAATGGTTTAGAGCTGAATGTTGAAAAGGGCCCTTTTGGCGTCCTTTCTCTGGATTTCGTTCGTCATCGTGTTCACTTATATGGAATCACACCACTTTCAGAGAAAGTGCTAAGCGGCCTCACAATGTACAAACCAGCTCCGCCATTTTATTGGTCTGATCAATTATTACCAGCGTTTTATGCAAATTGCGCCGCTACTCTGGCTCCTTTGATGGATCCTTTGAAATCAAAGACCAAATCGCTCCACACTTCACCCAGTGCTTTTGAAGCATTTGTGGTAGCCAGGAAAGCACTTGCAGATGCCACTATGTTACATCACGTGGACACTGATGACGACATGTAGTTAATTCTCACCACTGACGCTTTGAACACTGCCGTCAGAGTATTTCTGCATCCACAAATGAACAATCAGTTGCAACCACAGGCTTTATTCTCACAGAAGTTACAGCCAGCGCAGACCCAATAAAGCACATTCGCTCGCCAACTTTTAGCTACCTATCTGGCTATCCGACACTTTCGCCACCTACTAGAGGGCAGATACTTCCAGGTCCGCACGGATCACAAGTCTCTCACTTACGCTCGCAAGGCCAAGCAAGGTTGCTATTAGCCAAGAGAAGTGCAACGTCTTGATTTAATTTTTCAGCTCACTTCGAACATACGCTACTTTCGCGGCAGTGACTATGTTGTTACCGATGCTCTTTTCCTTACCACTAGTTTCTACCTGACGAAGCTTGCAGAATTGCAAACGCATGATGACTCCATCAATGAATTGCGTGCTTCTTCTTCATGACAGCTTCGCGATGATCCATTTCCAGCATCTGCAGGTACGAATTTGTGCAACTGGTCCACAGGTACTCCCCTTCCTGTCGTTCCATAATCATAGTGTAAGGTTGTGTTTGATCACCTTGCAGATCCAGGCGTCCGTTTTCACTACGTATATCTGGCTTTGTCGGACCGTTACCTCCATTAGTCGTTTTCACTTGCATTTTGACTGCGGTTAATCGCTTCACACGATGGCCCATTGCTATTCATTTTTCAGAAACCTCGGCAGAAAAGATTGCCACGCACTGAATATCCAATTATGATGTTTCAGTTACTCTTACGACTGACTGCAAACATCAATTTACTTCTACCTATTTTCGCGAATCCATGAAATCGCTCGGATGTGCGCGCACTACAAGCACTGCATACTGCCTAGCGTCCAATGGCATCATGGAAAGTCCACATCGTCAACTAAAATCCGTGCTGATGTCTCACCCTTTCGCAAATGCCTCGAGCGACTATCTGCCGTTCGCACTATAAGGCATACGTTCAGCTATCAAGGACATACAATACACCGCCGCTGAGTGCGTTTATGGCACAATCGGACACTAACAGTTCTTAATGAAGACTGTTTTTCGAAAATCTTCGGTACTCCCATAAGACCATGTCTTGAATACGCGTTTCAAACCTGGAGACCGTAGATGCGGCAGGATTATAACGTACTTTAAAGGGTGCAGCGGTGGGCCACAAAATCAGTAAGATGCCAAGGTGCACTACCATAAGAGATTCACCTAAAAACCTTGTTCTCTATCCTCTGAGTTATAGGCAGTAAAACGGAGATTTGATAAAGACCTTCCGTATAGTGTGTGGCTTGGAATGCACTCTCATGTTTCATGACTTTTTTCAACTCGCCACTAAAACTAATTTCCGGAGACATCCCTTCAAACTATATGCACCTCAAAGATGATAGGATGTGAGAAAGTATTTTTTAACTAATCGGGTCGTGGACCCGTGGAATAACCTACCTGTGGCGATTGTTATGGCCTAGTCTGTGGAAACATTTAAACACCGACTTGATATACATATGCTACAACACATGGTGAAATATGTGAAAAATTAACCTTGAAACACCACTGCACCTTTGAGGGTCTAAAATTTCCTGAATGAAAACTTGCTAACATGGTTTCTAATACAAGTGGACATGCGAGTCTCAGGAAGTAATTGAGAAGAAGACGACTGGATCACTGTAGTTCTGAAGATTCTGTTCCGACAAATAGGCAGTTTGAAGCCGCAAGTCCATTTTTTCCTCAAAAATACTGACTGACTACCTAACAACCTTTTGCTTGCCCGATTACCTCGTGCAGTATTCCTCCGTTAACACGGACACCGCGAAAACCTTCGTGCAGCAAGGGAAGCAACGCACGGCCCAACTGCGTCTGACGCCACGCGCCCGACACATCGACGTGCGTTCGTGCACGACGACTTGAACACTATCCCCTTCGTTTTTGCCCGACACGACCCAGTTTGCAAGCCTTTTTGCCCATAGTACGATGGTACCTACAAATTTCTGCATCAGATGAACAAGGATTACATCATTCAAAAGACTGACACCACTGACACGGTCTTATTGAGGGACTTAAGCCGACCAACGTTGAGTGCACACGGCCGCGCGTTGGCCCGTCCACTTCTGCTACAACTTCGCCTTCCACTCCGTTTACCACTTCCAGTCGCACGCCACTGCCAACCTTGCATAGCCACTCCATCTCTTCCAACCTTCAGTACCCCCATCCTTTTCCACCCGTTCTGAAAGACACGCCCGTTTTCCTACCAATCTTAAGGACTTTGTTGTTTAAGCTGTTTTTATACCTTTTGTTGAGCGTTTGTTCTGCAACACGAACGCTTTGGTGGGGGGATTATGTAGGACCTTGTACCTTTCTTTTTAAGGTGTGTATATCTGATCCATTTGTGCTTAAATGTACTTAACGTTTTATCTGTGCATTTTTTGAAATAAAACCTATTTTTCCGGCTAACTGTCACGTGAGGCGTGGTTGAGCTTTTTCTGCGGCTATTATGCGTGTTCCGACACTATATACATTTGCACTGACTAACTGGCATCATACACGACCACACGCGGGCTCCAGAACATTTGTCAATCCCATTGCGAACAAGCAATTCAAAACCAACATGAGTTCGGACGAGGAAACTCGACCAGCAACTCGGGTACCTCATCATTCACGATACCGCCGGATCCCGAACTTAGTCACTTTAAGTCACTTTTTTAAGGGAAGAAGGCTTTCGCCCTTGAGCTCCCTATTCATAACCAAAATCGCATAATAGGTCCACCATAACAATAGTACATAATACCAATGTACAAATGTAGGCTTAACATCAGCGATAAGTATGAGCCAGTTGCAAGGTGCTGCTACTGATACTTTGTTAATTATATCTGCCACAGTTTCTCAGCAAATGAGAATCAAGTTTGTGTTTAAAAATCAACAGTATCTGAGAGGACCACATCTTCCGGGAGTCCGTTCCACGCTCCAATGACCCTCTGAGAGAAGGCGTTTCGTCGAACGTCGATACGGGCCGGTTTCCTCTGTAGTTTAAAAGGATGACCTCGCAGATGGTCAGTCCGAGCCAATTCGAAGAAATCCTCAAATTCTAGGGCACAGTCTTGGCCTCTAACAATACGGTATGTTTGTATGAGGTCCCCGCGGAGTTGCCTATTATTGAGAGGGAAAAGATAAAGTTCGGCCAGTCTGTCCTCATAAGGCAGATGACCAAGGTTCTTGACCGTCTTCGTAGCCCTTGCCTGCACTCGTTCCAGGTGCAGGTAATCCTTCTTGAACCACGGACGCCAGGCCTGGACAGCATACTCCAAGTGGGACCGAACAAACGCTCCGTAGGTTTTCTTGAAGAGCTCCTTGTCAATGTTGACGAATTCCCGCCTAATCACAAACAGCACCTGTGTCGCACGTTTAGCTGCCTTTACACACTGAGTAGATGGTTTAAGTGTGGAATTTATTCGAACACCGAGATCCTTTTTTTCCTTCAGATTTGAAAGTGAAGTGCCCACCGAGGAGGTATTGGAAGGAATCGTTCTCCTCATCAGTCCTTATAGTACGGAGTCTTGAAACCACACACTTACTAATGTTGAAGTTAAAAAGCCAACGAGCAGACCAGCAGCTAAGTCGATTGAGACTCTCTTGAAGCGCTTTCCTATCGGCGTCAGACCTGATGGCTCTCCAGAGTTTGACGTCGTCGGCAAACATGATAGCGCTGCAACCCAGATCGTTGACACAGTCGTTGATATAGATAAGGAAAAGCAGTGGCCTTAAGACAGAGCCTTGGGGGACGCCACTCAAAACAGATGTAGGGTTTGACTTTGAGTCACCGATGTACACAGTTTGCGATCGCCCTGTGTGAAAATCTGTGATCCATGCCAGCAGGTTTCCTCTTATGCCAATTTCTGACAATTTATACATTAGACGCTTATATGGGATGCTGTCGAATGCCGTCTTGAAGTCCGTATAGATGACGTCAACCTTACCATCTTCATCTAGTGCGCGAGTCCACTGCTCAGTGGAGAGTAGAAGGCTGGAAAGGCAAGAATGGTTCTTTCTGAAGCCGTGTTGGAGCCCTGACAGTAGGTTGTTCTCCTCCAAGAACTCCATTGTCGTCTTCTTTATTATCGTTTCCATCACCTTACAGCAAATGCAAGTTAGGCTGATGGGCCGGTAATTATTGACCGTCGTTCGGGCTCCACCCTTGTATATCGGGTAAATATTTGCCATTTTCCATTCAGATGGCAGTTTTCCTAATTCAAATGAAGAACGAAAGATATGTGCTAGGGGCTCTGAGAGTTCGCTTGCCAATTCTTTCAAGAATTTGGCTGGTATATTGTCTGGACCGGATCACTTTGCTTCTTTGAGGATCTGCAGCTCCCTCTCCACTACACATGTTGGAAATAGTAGAGAATGAAGTGCTGGAACGGCGTTTACAACAGCACTGTCGGCATTATTAAAATGAAGCTCAGTTTCCCTAGTAAAATACCTAGGCCAAGAACCGGCTACAGTACTCGGCTTTCTCGTCATTCTCAATGACTTCTTCGCCATCATCATTCTTAAGTACTGCGACAGGATCCTTGTTTTTTAATCTACTGTTAATAAAGCGGAATATAATTTTGGGCTTTTCTTCGGCCTGTTGGAGGATTCTTGATTCATAGTTTTTCCTGGCCTGGCGAATTGATTTTTTACTGCATTTCTTTGGCGTCGGAGTTCCTCGAGGTGTACTGGCGACCCAGTTTTCCTGAATAACTTCCATTTCCTATTCTTCTTCGTCAGTTGCCTGTTAAGGTCTCTCGTCAACCAGGCAGGACGACTAGTCGTCTTGTGTACCTTCACCGGACAAAAGCGCTTAAGCAGATCTAATGCAACCCTCTTAAGTGATCTCAAATCCTCCACCGGATCCCCCTTCAGTAGGCAGTCCCAGTTCACGGACGATAGTGCATTCTTCATTGAATTGAGATCTGCCTTCCATATGTTTGGCTGGTCCTCCGTTTTCCTCAGCCGTTGAGTATGCAGTGAGTAATCCCACATTAGCGTCGTATGGTCACTCTTACCGAGCGGAGCACTTGAATGCACTTCATCTATGTAGGATGAATCCTTCGTGAAAATGAGATCCAAACAAGTAGCCCGCTGGTTTTGTCGAAATCTGGTTATGCCCTTAACGTTCTGAGCTAGAGATAGGTCAAGCGTGAGATCCATTTATTTGGAACTAAAGGAAGTTGACGCCACCTCAACTGTCAGGTTGTTCCATTCAATTGCAGGGGCATTGAAGTCACCAACGATGAAAACCTCCCGGTGGCTAGCAGCTTCTTTCACCAGACCAAGGAGCGAGTCGTCGGCTCCACTCAGAATGTTTGGTGGCCGGTAAACGGCCAGGAATTCAAGGTTCTGTGAATTCGCCTTCTTGATCTTCAACCAGACGGGTTCATACTCCAGGGCTACAGTGCGTTCTCTTTCTACATCAGAGATTTCAGTTCTGACATACACGACAACCCCACCTCCTTGTCGGTTTTGGCGGTCTTTGCGGAAAAGCTGGTATGCTGGAATCGAAATCTCCGAATCCGCGATTTCTGCTTTTAGCCATGTTTCCGTTATGGCAACCACATCAGGTTTCCGCTCCGAAAGTACTGCCTTGAGTTCATCAATTTTTGAGGGAAGACTTTGGGCATTAGTGTAAAGAAAGCTCAATTTAGACTTATTCACCACTTTATGCAGGTGGTTGCCTCTTGCGTGAGATTGCATGCAGGGAGCTGTCGGTGCTGATGGACACGGACTGTTTTCCATCCCGACTAGGTTGTTAGTGTTATCGGCTTTCTCCAGAGGAGTTACCTCGGGACATGGACGATCTCCCCGTTCAGAATTCGAAGATTGCTCTCGCTGAGTTCGCATCTCCTGTGGAGTTCTACTGTTAGCAATCTCCATTTCTCCCGCTCCGCGGGGGAAAAATCCCGCTGAAAAAAAACCGTCGGGTGTGAGTATCTAAGTATTGGTTTCCTGCTTAACAATAGCTGGACCTCAGCCTCACTCTTCAGAACAACCTTCAACGGTCTTGGTTGGCGTTGGTCATCTTTTGAGTCTGTTATACGGCCCATTCGGAATGCCTTTAGAACTTCGACTTTTTCCTCACCCTTTAGGAGGAATTTCAGATATTCTTTAAATAACTTCCTGTCCTCTTCTTATCTTGATTTCAGGGTATCGGAAGTACCTTCTGTCATGCCTTTTATGACTATGCAGTTTATACGATAGGTACTCACCATCCGACTGTCATCCCCTTCTGCTTTTCTAGGGTTTGTTAGGACATATTCGCTGCCATGTTCAGCACTTACTGAAGCCCTCATGTCAGTTTTGGCCTGCAAAGCAAGTATACAGAGGCTTCAACAGCTTTTCTTTAGCCCAAACACCCCAAAGATCTGGGCCAGGTAGGTTTACGATGCCTTCGATATAATCAAAATGATTAAGTAACAGACACTTCGGTAAGGGATTTTGTTTCTCCGTACGTAAGGTTTCCTCGCTCAAGTTCACGCATCGCCGGTTTCTCCTCACGAGGGAGAAATAGAGAAAAAAATTTCAGCTCCTCCATCTCCACTCTAAGACTATTAACTACCTTCTAAAGGTTTTTAAATTTGTTTAAAAGGGTAAAATATGATACAGAGGCTTCATCTTCATGAGTTACATACCTTAAACTTTTACGACTTTGAGTTCGCTTGGCAGGAGGAGATTTCAAAGATCTTCTAGATCGAGTTTCCGTAGTTAGTCAAGGAATTCGAAAACTTTCGCAGCATCCCGTGATGGCGAAGAGAGGTAGGCGTTGGCCATTTACGCGGGGGTCCACGGTTCGAATCCGGGCGGTGGCGTGACTTTTTTCCGTGTTGCGATGATGTCGGGATTTCGAATGCAGGCATTGGCGAACATTCCTTCACTCAAAATGGATTTCGTGAATCCATATCATGTTATCCTTTAATCACAATTTTGTTTATCATCCTAGGTGGTAGACGTTTTGCACTGTTGCTTAGTATTTTCGCGTTACAACTTTTTGGCACGATTTTATCGATTTTGTAGACTCCAGAACACTAAAACCTCTGCATATCCAAGCTTGAAAACATTGGGCTGCGAAATATCTAAATATCCTTCAAAAGTTTAAAAGAGAAACAGTCAAGCTACTGACTTGGCAGGGCTCATTACCCTAGTGTATCTACATACACCATTATCGATTTGGAACTGTTTCGATAAACCTGCAGAGTACTCGTTCGGCCTCAACTTTTATATGCCTTCTAGGTCTATCGTTCGTGGATTGAGACGATTTATTTGCATTTGGAAAGAATGCCCATTAGGGCTAAGAAGTTGTCAAGGATCTTGGCCATCTACCTAACGAAGTGAGATTGGCTGAACTAGATCTGTTTCGTCAACTACGTGGTGACCTCATTTTAACTTTTTAAACTGTCAGAGGCTGCCAGTGCAGCCTAAAATTTCCTTAAACCTTCGAATAACCTGGGACGGACCACCTGTGTTGTGATCTCCTTAAAATGCAGAGGCAGTTGACCCATACGGCGCTCTACGGAACGCATTTTCGAAGAGGGACGTTGGAGCGTGGAATGGACTCCCTGACGAATTGGTCCTTTCAAAAATTGTTGTTAAATTTTTAACTGCAAACTTGATTCTCACTTGTTGAGAAACTGCTGTACAAATGAATAATATGGCGAAAGTAGCGGCCTATTGGTTAATAAAGGAAGCCTATTTCCATTAGGCAGCTTCACAATAGGTCCCTACCAAAGTGCGTCTTACTAGTTGCTGTGCGACTGCCTCAAAGAGCTGCACAATGGGAATCTAGTCTCGGTGAGCATTCCTCTGTAAATATCAGTGTCTGGATTATGCGCCCAGAGGAAATTATCAGTGGACAGTAACACACATAACAATATTGGTAATTTTTTCTCTCTAATTAAATTATTGTACAATGTAATCAGAAAAAGGGATTGAAAAATATTAAAAAGTTTCTGGCTTGCACCAGAGACTTGTCTTCAGTCGTCAGAGAACAGCCGTACACCGAAAATTTCCATCTGGTAAAGGACATCGGTTACGTAGCCGTGTACTTGAGCCAACTATTCCCCGTCCCGAACTAATATAATTCAAAGAACTGCATTTTTTATCCTGAAAAATGCCAGTTACTGGCAAAAATTAAAAAGAAGGTTTAGGAGTTTTTCACTGCCAGTCCACCCCCTTGTATCTATATTTTTGACTGGTAATAAATACAAATACAATTATACTAATTGCAACAAATATCAACTAAAGGTTTTAGATAAAAAGGGGCGTTTTATGCAGCAGTGAAAAAAGCCCTTGAATTTAAAGTGCGAATATAATATAGGGCAAATAATTTTTGAAAAAATATAGATTCGCGATCGGAAATGGAAGAAGTGGTACATAAAATTGAGGAGAATTATAATTCAAAACGAATCCAACACTGTGTCGAGCCCATGGCAAACTCACACTGCCGTCGCATTTTTGCTCAGTTGTAAGCAATTCGGAGTTCCGACCGCATGGTATGCTCACATGTGCCCGACTGTTAGGTCGCAAGTTAGTGTTAGCATTAATTAAACTCGAGTATGTTGCACTCAGTAAACAGCCTTTAAAATATGGATAGAACCTAAGCAAAGTATTCGGGATTCGTTTTGTATGTAGGCAGGTAGGAGGAGACTCTCCAGCTCTCACAAGGAATGTTTAGAGAATACATACTAAATTGATACTTTTAATTCACACGTAATTGAATTTGCGCCAATGAATGTGTAGAGTTCCGGCGCGGCTGATTGAAGTCGTTTTTTCATTTCTTTGGCAGTTGTTTTGATTCCTACCGTGATGCCTTCCCACAAAAGTGGAGGGGTCTCAGTTGCCATTCAAAGGCTGCAACAGGATTATCTTAGGCTAACAAGGGACCCAGTTCCATACGTAGTTGCACACCCACTTCACTCCAATATGTTTGAATGGCATTACGTTGTCAGTGGTCCCCCAGACAGCGTTTATAGTGGCGGATATTATCACGGGAAATTTATTTTTCCAAAGGATTATCCTTTTAGGCCCCCGTCCATCTATATGATCACACCTAACGGAAGATTTTCATGCAACACACGGTAACGTACCTAATTCTGTAGTCTATTTTCGTAGCCTTTGTCTTTCCATGAGCGATTTTCATCCCGACACTTGGAACCCGGCGTGGTCAGTGTCGACCATATTAACTGGTCTCCTCAGTTTTATGCTTGAGAACACGCCAACGATGGGCAGTATTAATACCTCCAATGCGGCAAAGAAAGTTTTCGCGAGGGAGAGTGGTGAATTTAATTTAAAAAATGAGCTATTTGTTGAACTGTTCCCCGACTTGGTAAAGGTTAGTTAAACATGCCTCTTACATGATTTTCGCCCCCTTCATGTGTGAAACTATTGCAGATATGCTATAAGTAGTGGGATCCATTTACTTCCATGCGTGGACACATCATAGATATGCTCTGCTTTTGGCGAACTGCCCAAACAGCTTGCTGGAGGGTTTAATTTTTTTCAATTTATTGGTGATTGGATAACCACGGTTATGGTTTTCGTCTTCGCGATTGAGGCGCGCGTTCGACCTCGATTCCCATTGGGAACATGCAAACTAACCATGCTTATATTGATGGTCGAAGCCTAGTTTTAGTCATTTTCCTAGCTGTGTGAGGTGCCCATAAATCCAGTTTTGTCGCATATCCTCTTTTGATTTATCAGAGTTCCTCTGCTGCACGGAATGGCTATTGTTGAGATTCGGTTACAGCTATCTGTTGATGAATGTGAGATACAGTGGCTGCCATGGTTACCCCGTCAGTTGGTTTCAGTCCACAGTCTATCTCCGACTAAAATAATCGTCTTGCTTCGTGGTCTCTTGTAGACTCATACGTGAGGTGCAACTAATTTGTACGCCAAATAGAGGTTTTATTTCCTAACTCTTAGCCGCACTGTCCTCGATTTTTGCCAGCGGCCACCGAATTTGTGCGAGACTAATTACCATATTTTCTCGTCTACGAGATCCAAAATAAACCTTTACTATAAGCCATAAAAGGAATTGGTTGCAATTCTTAGGTAGTTTTATCATATCACCTAATGCATTTTCTCTTAACGACTATGTTTTTGGACTTAGCCTTCGTATCGAATTTCTTTATCCTAAGCGGTATTTTTGAGTCGACACTACAGACTGTTTTGAGCATTCTTAAAGGCCCTTAGTATCAGCGTCTGCGAAAAAAATTGGCTGGATATGTTGGTGAAAAATTCGAAGCAGTTATAGGGCCCTTAAACGGGATTACTTTGAATACCTTTGCAGGTAGTTTTACCGCTTCTAACCTAAAAGAACGTGCCTTAGGCAAATGCTTTCATGCCGTGTAATAAGTGAGTCAATCAGAAAAAGGCTCTTGGTTCGCCGGACTTATAGTTTAATTTATCTGAAATTTCGAAGTCTTACCGCTGTCCATCGTCAGAAATAAATAGCAACAAAAACCAAGTAATCAAACACCAGGGACGCCAGTCCGATGGTGATTGCGCAGGTTTCTGTATGCTGGCGCCAGATCGATAAATCAGTTGATTAAGTTATTATCGGAAACCCAGGCTCCAATCAATTCTTGTCTTTTTTCTGCTGTAAATGATTAACTTCGTAGCTGCAAAATTAATCTCCTGACTTGTTTCGTATGTGTGAGCAGCCACTTGTGCTAATCCATCACCCCGTCTTACAACCAGCTTATGCGTGTGTATGCGTCATCCACGCATACGTCTTGTCTATCTTGTGTAGTTTTGAAAAGATTTTAGGCACGGGATGTGGTACGCTCCACCAAACTGCTCACTAGGATCTAACCGGTCCCTGATTTTCATGGCCCTTCTGCACACAGTTACCTTGAGCCAGTGCGCAATTACGACGCCTAGTCACACAGCATCGCGTGTGGTCGCCCTTGACACGTCCTTCATGTATGGCAGCGCAAGCTATACCGTGTAGGTTGGCTCTGCTTGGGTACACGAGAGGCGAACACATAGGCATTGCTTTTTGAATGCATTCATACAGCCGTTCCACATAAACTGGTCGCGGAGATAGCCGGCCTCATGTGCCTTTTTTAGGGTTGCTGTGGTGGGTTTCATTTGTGGGCCACCCAATATTTGCTATGAGCACTGGGGAGCTGTTTGGTGTTCGTCGTCTTGTAGAGAGTTGTTTTCATTTCGCTTTTGGAAGTTTAAATCTGCCGATCTTGGAGGTAAATCAGGAATTGGGAGGCTAAACATACTGAGGCAATCAAATTGTCTTGGAGCCGTTTCAGTTGTGATTTCATCTCTTTTGTAAAATTATAAGTGAGGCTGTTACTTAGAGCCACCATTTGTTGCAATGGCAGCATGAATCTTCCACCGACCCTAGAGGTAAGTCAGGGTAGTATCTTTTGTTTTCAGTCGGTATCGTCAGTCCTTCATAATCACTTTTTGGGTTTGGAATTCTCCGAATTATTTATTCTCCCCACCTAATACTGCTTCGGCTTGTGGGTTCTGTACTGGTCGGTAAAATAGTCTGTCTTCATGTATTTTTTGCTGTAGTCTTCGTGATTCATTAGGACAACTGATCGTCCCTTATCGACGGGTAGAACGTTGATTTTTCATCTGGTCATAGTTCCTTTATAACTTTTGACTCACTCTTCATTACACATTGGGCTGGTCTGCGTCATCAGCAAAGAGGTTACACGTTGCCGAATGGAGTGTTTCTCGTCGCCCGTTGTTTCATTTCGCACGAATAGGGCTTCCAGGGTTACATTAAAGTCGATGTTAAAATAAGTTTCATATCGCAGCACCGTAGTTGCTGCTCCATTGGGATTGTGCTCAGTGGACAGATGGTTAGACCATAGAAGAAGGAAGAGATACTGAGTTCGCAACTGGAGAGTCCATTGTCGATACATCAGCATGAGAAACCTGACAAGCAGAATTTGGTTACGGCGCGCTGAGCGTTGTGACTTATATCCCTGTGGACTGATGGGTAAACTCAATCCTTCTGAGACTACAATGGCTCCTACTCTGGGTGGTCTTTGTGGCACTCACAGATGTGAGTTCCAAACCACCATAATTAAATCTTAGGGCACGTAGACGAACAGTTTAATTCGGGCAGCTACAATGCCACCTCCTGCATTTGACCTTATTGACACTCTGTCGTCATCGAAGAAAGATCAGTGAGTACAGAGAAATTAAAGTAGATTCCGCGTAAGGTTACCTCACTATAAGCCAATTCACAGGCAGATTGCCCGTTAACCTAGCTACTGGCTACCTGGCGCGTTCACAGGTAGCGGATAGGGGGATTGGCCCCGACGAAGGTTCGCTGCGAAATAAGCATGCTCCCAGGTCTGGCGAATAAGCAGTCGCGGAACAGCAGCCGCAGTGTTACCAGGTCGCGAAGGGCTTAGGTCTAGCGCACAGAGTGCTTTAAAAAATGCCGCAAGTCAAAATAACTGCGCTGCGGCATAGCGAGCGTGATCCGCCATTTAATAGGTTTGTTTGCCACCACTGCCTTGTGGTTAGGTTCTTGAGCCAAAGTACTAGGGGAGACAAACTCGAACTAAGAATCCGAGCGGCTTTCAAGGACCGCCTGTATTAATCATCTTCAAGAAACCTCATGAACACGTCAGCTTAGAATACTACGACCCATGCTATGGCGTCCGCGGGAACTGATGCGCTCCGCAACCCTTTTTCAGTGGTGCGGGCGAACAGTGTACAAGCTGAACTACTCAACCGGAAACGGACTCTTGGTATTGGATGCTGGAATGTGCGCAGTCTTATGAAACCTGGTACTCAAAGTCTGAACCGAAATCCAACCCTCGACCTCCCCGACGGTGGTTCGCGGGCAACGTGGGGAAACTCACTGCGAACAGAGGGCAATGGCAGGTAACACCGGGGACGTCATCTATAACAAAATTCCCAAGAAACTTCATGGACAATACGAATATCACGAATCTCAATACTGCTACGGTGCCTCCGGGAAGCGACACGCTCCGTTGTCGTCTGGTGCCCGGAGTGCCAAATATGCAAGCCAGTGTTCTCAACTTGAACAATGCTACGGTGTCCTCCGGAAGCGACGCGCTCCGTGGTCGCCTGGTGCCCGGAATGTCAAATATGCAAGCCAGTACCCTAAATTCGCGACACACTTTGAACATCGGTTGCTGGAATGTGCGGACATTGCTTGATCCCGGCCGTCAAGCACTTCTAGCACGCACATTATGGGACTATAAAGTAGACGTTGCCTGTCTGTCAGAAGTTCGTCTCCCAGACTCTGGAACGAGAGAAATCAAAGTCCCACAAGAGGATGCTGAGTACGTGCTCCTCCACAGCGGACCACAAACAAACACCGGACTGCATGGGGTAGCAATAGCCATGACAAAAAAGGTTCATAACACTCTCTTAGCGTTTGAGCCTCTCAGAGAGGATTGCCACAGCCCGCTTGAAAGGCACCATTGCAAATATGTCTGTGGTTGCCGTTTATACCCCAAAATCGCAAGCGGATGAAGCAGTTAAGACGGAGTTCTATGAACGCCTTCAGGCTACAGTGGCCAGGATACCCCCTAGAGACTTGCTCTTCATCGCCGGAGACTGGAATGCCAGGACTGGCCCGTGCGATGAAACCTCGAGACACGTCATCGGAAAATACGGACTGGGCCAACGTTGCGACAACGGAGAACGATTGGTAACATTTGCTGATTACAACCATCTCGTCGTTACAAACACTCGTTTTCAACACCCCCATCGGGAGCTGCTAACATGGTATTCAAACGATGGTTGAACGGCAAACCAGATGAACTACATCTTAGTACGCTCAAGGTGGACCACCTCAGTATCCGACAGCCGATCGTTTCGAGGTGCGGAAGTTGGGTCAGATCACGTGCTTGTCCGTGCCCGCTTTAAGCTCCGTTTGTCGAATCCAAGTAAGAAACTGCCCCCAAAACGTGTCAACGTTATGGCAATATTACACACATAAACCCGTGTAGCGTTCAACGAAAGTCTCACTGCACGGATCCGAGATCAATCCACTGTTCGCATTGAACCTCCAGATGAAGTTGATAATGAAACTTCGCCCGATACTCAGTGGCCACACTTGAGAGACGCGCTACAAAGTGCGCTGAATTCGAGCTTGCAAAAACAGGTAGTACCGAGGAAGGACTAGATCTCCACAACCACCCTCCATCTATCGGCACAAGCTAGAATCGCTCGGTTGTCAAACTCAGAGAACTACCGCTCATTGAGACGCCAAACTACGCGATCAGCAAGATGCGACCGTCAGAACCATTGGACCGAGTTAGCTGGCTCCATGGAATCAGCTTCAAACTCTGGTAACTTCCACCAGCTCTATTACCTTTTGCGTAAAGCATCAGGCAAATATAAACCGCCCTGCATTACCGTTCGGGATAACTCGGATCAAGTGATAACTGATATGGCTGGCGAAATCGATCGATGGCGAGAGCCCTTTAGCGAGCTACTGGATCCGCCTATACGTTCACCTGCGAACCTACAGCTATCAACTGGAATTCCATACGGTAGTGACTGCGAGCCACCTACGAGATTTGATCTGGAATCGGTGTTACAACGACTAAAAGTTCGGAAGGCAGCGGGTGAAGATGGTATCCCAGCAGAAGCCTACAAAACTAATTGCCCTGCTTTGACGGAATCACTACATCGACTGTACTTGAATATATGGACTACCAAAGTCATCCCGACTGACTGGCCACTGTCCATTATTTTACCGATACCGAAGCGCGGTGACCAGACATTATGCTCAAACTACCGCGGCATCAGCCTCATAGATATAGCCGCCAAAGTGTTTGCGACCATCCTTCTCCGTAGATTTTCGACTGAGCGCAATCTTCGTACTCGTCCTAACCAAGGAGGATTTCGTCCAGGTAGAGGATGTATTGACCAGATCTTCATTCTACGCCGCATACTAGAGCACAGACATCAAAACCAACAGATCACCACCGCCTTTATCGACTTTAAAACCGCCTTTGATACTATCGACAGAGAAGCTTTATGGAAAGTCTTGCTTGCTGACGGTCTCCCACCAAAGTTGCTCAATCTAATCAAAGCTTACTATGGCACAACATCAGCCCGAGTAAGAACCCTTGGTGAAAAGTCAACTTCTTTCCCTCTGACTTGTGGAGTTCGACAAGGGTGCCCTCTTTCTCCAGTTCTCTTCAACTTCTTGATCGACTGGGTAATGCATCTGTCAATTCTACCTGACAGTGGATGTGAAATCAGCCCCGAATTCAGAGTACCGGACCTGGAATATGCCGATGACATTGTCGTACTCGGTAAAACTCCTCAATCACTACAGCCAACTCTAGACCGAACCACCGGCTTCGCGGCAACTTTTGGTCTGACAATTGATGTGCGCAAGACGAAGCTCCTGACTACGGATCTGGGCGCAGCACAACCACTGTTTATCAGCAGTCCACCCATTGAGGAAGTTAGCTGCTTCCGCTATTTGGGCTCGAATATGCTAGCCAATGGACAGGCCAAAGACGAAATCAAGAACCGAATCGCGCAGGCTAGAAATGCATTTAGGCTGCTAGCCAGACCACTCTGGTCTCGCTCAGACATCAGTTTACGTACTAAGCTGCTGATATACAAAGCATCAATCAGACCGGTGTTAGTATATGCCTGCAAAGCATGGCCAGTGAGAAAGGCAGACATCCTATCGCTCGAAGCCTTTGAACGTTGGTGTCTTCGACGCCTCTTAAGAGTCCTCTGGCAGGATCGAATCTCCAATGTTGAGCTATACCGCAGATGTTTCAAACTACCAAGTCTAGCATCGTACATCCAGCATGGCCGATTGCAATGGTTTGGCCATGTTCTGCGCAAACCATCGATGGACCTCTACAGATTGGTCGTGAACCCTTCTCGTAGTGTAAACTGGAGATACCGACAAGGCGGTCAACTGAAGACATGGCTCAGCACCGTTAAGTCGGACGTTGAACGGATGGGCCTCGTAACCGTTTACGGCTTGCCACATTGGAACAAACAATGGGTTAACATCTGTGAAGAGCTTGCCTCTGACCACCGCCAATGGGCCGCCGCTATTCGTGATATTCGTGAAGCCGATTCATCCAACAACAGGAGCTAATCGGATCAAGTATGTAAGTAAAAATTATACTTTGCTGGGTTTACGAAATTTCTTATGTAACTGTGAATTTTGGCGACGTGTCCCTTTTGTTCTATTCAAGTATATATTCTGATCCACAATGGTCATCTTGGTGTTCATTGGACCTACTTGCCAAGAACTTGACGAAAAATACATTTTTTTTCTACGATTTTATCCAACAACAGGAGCTAATCGGATCAAGTAAGTAGTACTCAAATTCTGACGGCGCGCAGTCTCCATCAATATCACGTGGATATTTGCTACCTGTCCGAATCCCCGACTCAGGCGCCCGAGAAATAAAAATCCAGGGAGTCTATTCCCACTTCATCCTTTATAACAGTGGTCCACTCGATTCCTCTAGTAGACATAGTGCGCTGCTCTCTCGGAACAAGCAAACTCATGGCATGGGAACCAGTCAGCGACCGCATGGTTTACTTTCGACTGAAGGGTCATTTTGCGAACATCTCTGTCGTCTCTGTGTGCACCAACATCAGCTGCAGGAGCTAGTTGAAAGACTTCCTCGCCACCATCTGTTAATTGTCGCCGGAGACTGGAATGGCCGGTGATCCGTCAAACAGCCACCTTATCGGTCGGTATGGGCTTGATTTTCGATCCGACGATGTTAAGAGAATGCTGTAGTTTGCTGAACAGAACCAATTGCTTGTTACCAACGTGGTTTCAGCATCTTCACAAACATCTACTGACCTGGTATTCAAATGACCTCTGTACCACCAGTCAGATCGATTACATTCTAGTTCCTTCGCGGTTTCGCTTTTCGATCCACGTTAGCAGGTTGATGCGCTGTGCCAAAAAACTGGTAACGTACATGGGTCTTACCATGTTCTAGTTCGCACGCACCTGAAGGTTCGCCTCTAATCTGCATGCAAAATGCCACGTGCGAGACGCCTTCATGTCGCAAAACTGCGGCAACCCAGCACTACTGAGGCCTTAAGCACAGAACTGTGATCCCGTCTTACGGTCCAAGTCGACAGCCAAGGTAGTAGCAAGTTGTCATCACTGAAGACATCCGTCTGTGAGGCAGCTGAGAAAATTCTTGGATTCAGTAAGCGGCGCCGTAGTGACTGGATCAGCGGAAGAACCCTGCCGAGATGACTCGAGCCAGGTCCCACAACGATGCTCTCTTCCGCCATTTTCGAAAGCTGACAACAAAGCCGGCAGAATTACTGGTCAAAACCGACGACCTCCATAGAGCAGTCTTCAAATGTTGGTGACACTCGAAAATTGTACCAAATCATCCACCAAGTTAGTGGCAGGCCGCCGACCCTCTGTCATTCTGTTCGCAATGTGAATGGCGCTTTATTGCTGACAACTCGGCCAACGTTGATCGCTAGCGTGAAGAATTCAAGGACCTTAACTTTGATAAGCAGCCCATCACACCCCTCTCCTCAGCAGCGTAGTTTCAACCGTCTCCAGCCCACGCAGTGTCCTGTGACCTCCCTTCCGAAGTCAAGGTTGCCGATGTAATGGAGAGGCTGTGCAATACCAAGACGCCCGAAGAGGACGGTATTTCCGCAGAAATCTACAATTCTTGTGTCGACACTGGCTCCTTGTTTTCATGAGGTGATTGGACGAACGTGGAGAAACGAGACCGTTCCCGATGACTGGGGCTCAGGCATACTTAGACCTGTCTTCAACAAGAGAGATAAGACATGATGCGAGAACTACCGCGGCATAAATGTTATCTACGTTACTGCGAAAATCTTCGCTATTTTCTTCTCAGGTGGTACCTGTCTGTGTGTGACTCTAAGATGCGGCCCCACCAAGCCGTACTCCGCACTAGGCGTGGCTGTGCGGACCAGACATTTACGATGAGGTGCATTCTGGAATTCTGCCATAGCTACCAGCAATCGACGGCCGTTTGCTTTGTCGACTTCGCCGCCGCTTTCGGTTCTATCCATCGTGAGTCCCTGTAGCGACTAATGGAACCAGATGGAGTACCGACCAAACTCATTGCCATGATTAAGGCCAACTATCCCTCCACCACCGCACGAGTTCTGGTCCACAACAATCTCTCCCAAACGTTCGATATCCTATTTAGTATACAGCAGGGCTGTCTCCTACCGCCCATTCTTTTTAACTGCACCATTGACTGGAAGATGGTGTTGAGCTTGCGCCCGGACGCCAGCTGACTGATCTCGACTACATCGATATTGCGCTGCTAGCCTCAATTTTTACTGATCTACAGTCTGTAGTGTCGTAGGTAAATGCGATCGCGTTGTCGGTTGGCATGTCTATAAATGACTGAAAGACTAAGTTATTCTCCAGCTGCATTCCTGACCAGTAAAAGGCACCCCTTGGGATTAGTAGCCACTAACTTGAAGAAGAAGAAGAAGAAAAAGAAGAAGAAGAAGAAGAAGAAGAAGAAGGCAGCTATCGAATGAGCAGAGTAAGGACAACATTGTCTCCTGCATCGTTGCTGCTCGCTGGTTTTTCTCAATCCCTCAAATGCGTCTATAGATCCGACGCGGCGTCTCTGTCGCCACGAAGATTCCTGTATACCGTGCATCCATCTTCAATTATCCTTTATGGATTTGAATGCTGAAATATGCGTGCTGAAGATGAGCGAAGACTGGAGGTATTTGACCACCCCTGCCTGAGGACCATCCTACTAGTTAAGTATACCGGCTATTTCGAACGACACAGTCCGCATTCGCCGCGATAGTATCGCCAGGATATCTCAGGCCATTCAAGAAAGGCGACTGAGGTGGTTTGGACACGTTCTATGCCGTCTGCCCCACGAGCCTTGGTCCCATCAATCACGGCTTGTATCCATATCAAATCTTTCATATCCTTAGAACGTGAAGGCCGTGAGAGGAAATTCAGGTAGATGCCATTAAAGCCTCACTACAAATGTCATCACGTGCACGTCACTGCCTGTCCTCGTCGCTCGTTATGAACGATTGACGTCAACCGATGGAAAAAAGATAGCGTGGCAGCTATGTGTGCATTAGTAGCCATCTAGCGGAAAATTACGGTGAGATTGTTTCTGCTAGTGTGCAGACCTGGGGAACATCTCTCTCTCTCTCTAAGCTGTTGTCGCGGTCTGGTTGGACGTGTCGGTGAGTGTACAGGCGGTTATCCTGCGATCGGTGAAATGTGTTGCTGCGGCACCACAACACCGACAAGATGTTGTGTTGATTATTTTCAAATCCAAAATTGACATTTCAGATTCAACCTGCCCTACTTTTCTTTTCAGGAAATCAAGTCGAAGAGGCTTGCATCAGCAGAGGCATCTTCGAGAGGTATGGCGCAAAGGGACACTGGCAGGCTTAATGAAAATCAAATCACCAACCAACCGGGCTCAGTTGGGCAATTACCAGTCATCTTCGTTGTCCTTATATTTGGCATATTTGCCATCTCTGTTAAAATTGTTATGGACTTCCTGAGTGAGCCTATTTGAGACCTTTGTTCTATTCCGCCTTCCACCGCCCCTTCCCTGACGCCCGTTGGCACGCTGTAAGTACCGTATGCTAATGGGTGCTTCCTATCCACCGCCAGTAGCCGAGTTTTTGTGATAGGCGTCCTCTCCTCACCCAGCCTGTCAGTTCCTTACTTTCTTTACTGTGACTTTCACCCCAAAAAGCTATTGACACTGCATTTTCGCAGTCATTTAATATTACTTTTGAATTAGAGCTATCTTGCGCTCACACGCCTGAGCCACTTTTGCTGCTACTGCTACTACTACTACAATTTTCTGTCCTGCAGTGGTAATGTACATCGTTGGCTGACGAATCTACATACATGGTGTTGTTTTTGAGTTCAGCCACGAATTTTTCCTCTCAGACATCCTCCTTACCCTTACCTTCCCAGGTCTCCTGTAAAAGCGTAAAATAGGCTTTTAAGCCGATTTGACCTGCATTCTCTTTGAGTCGCCTCTCGTTTGTTGTGGGTTTACTTCATGACGCCATTTTGGTCAGAGTCCTTGT
>JAYGXS010000001.1:61763576-61852203 GCA_036362985.1 Ligula intestinalis
ATATCATCCTGTTACCAACAGGGAGTTCAAAGGCATTCGCCTATCTTTCCCTCAATAAACTGATACTGATAAATAAATGCTGCCTGAGCAGTCATTTTCACAGAATTTCGGCGGATGGTCAGAAGGAAACCTCTATAGAAGCCAGCATCATGATGTGACTGAAGTAGCTTAATATGAAGCTGTATGATAGTGAATATTAAAACCCTAATTAAGTAGTTCGTTCGCATCAAAAACAAATTTCAGAATTTTGGTTAATCTTTAATGAGATAGAGAATCCTCTGTACAGTGTCTTCGCCTTTATGGGCCGTTGCTTGAGGCTCAACAGACTGTAGTACGAAGAAGATGCCCCCTTATACTAGTGTACTCATAGAAACATAGTTAAGTAACAGGATCGCACAGTTAGCAGAGGGAAGAGGGAGTAAGGTTAACACTTAAGATTTCATCTCTATGAGTGAAAGAGTTTATTGTCGACATTTTGGCCACGTCAGCGCCCGCATCGCTGCAGTAACTGGAGCGACAGGTTACTCTGCGATGCGGCATAGACCAAGCTTTGAACAACGCCTCTTGTTAATTTATTTGTAAGCAGGCGCTAGGCACTAACGATGCATCAGCCAACTCCTTGTTATAGACAGTAACGCGCCTGCATTTTTCACGACGCCCTAGCTGTAGTGGTTTGAAACATTTGAGAACTAACGGGTCATTTTCAGGGTTCAAGTTGCAAAACCTCTATTCCGATATGGAACTTATGACATTGCCATCCATGTGACATCTGAGCCATGCGTGACGGTTTTTCTAATTTCATTCACCCAACTCTGTCTCTAGACACGGGCGAGTGCGAGGAAAGGGAGTGTTGTGGATGCAGTGCAAGTCTACTATCACGTAAACCGAATTATCGCGTAATTCACCACGTCTGCCTCCGGCCCGCTGAAGCTCACGGCGGATATAGTGTTTGTCGTAGTCTTTGTTGGATCAAGAGTCTCCACGAGAATCCAAACTGGTTGTAGTTTGAAAACGGAAAAGCCGAGACCTCGACCGGCCTGAATCGAAGGTCCGCGGGTGTGAGTTGGGTGCCAGACCGGAAACTGCAGGCGAAAAGATGCTGACAGTCCAACCGAGAAACGCCGCAGTCGGGTTTGGATGGGTCGAGCCGGTGTTGTTACTGGCGAAAGAGCTGAGCCAATGTACAGTGAGTGACCCTAGGGAGTTGTTGTTCTGAGGTCGCAACCGGAGGTTGATAGCCGCCCCGAAGGACCGTGGGGTGGTACCTTTGTTTTTCTTCGACAGCGGCTGTCTGGTGAAGACGTTGGAAGCCTATCATGATGGTAGAGCCATCAACGGGTAGATTCGAGAGACACGAGGTGACAGCTTCCTTGTGCAGAGCTCTAAGAGATGGGCAAACGCTGCGGCTGGGTTCAGGAGCGTGGTGATTAAGATGGCCAGGGTGCGTACACGTCCACTAAAACTGCTGGCCTAAGAGCGCGTTGTGAGGGGCGACCGGAAGGACAGAGGACCCTGCATGAAGGTGGTAGGCAACATTTATAGCAACCCGTGTTGACCGGAGGGCATTGATCTGTGCTGACTGAAGGCGGCGGAAGCTGGAAGAGCCGACCACAAGAGACCAGACTCGTGACGTGCGGATTGGCGAGCGCTTTCAATTTGGTCGTTAAAGGCTCTTTCGTGCAGCCCCAGGATTTGTCCACTAAAGCCTCGAGGACCCTGGTGCAGCGGCTCACTTTGCCTGCGGCCTCCCTGGCATGGTCCGCGAACGTGAAAAGTGGATCGAAACGGACCCCAAGGAACTTGGGCTTACGGAAGCGATAAGGACGCACCGTTCACGATGATGGCCTAGTAACGATTGAACTCCTTCGCGTTCTACGTGAAAGCAGTGACGGACGGCTTGGCTGTTAATATCGTCATTCTGTGCTGGGTGAAGAAGGTTATGACATCTGGCATGAACTCCGAGAAGATCTGCGCAACCTGATCGATGTGATGGTGCCGGCAGAAGAACGTTACATCGTCCGCGTACGATACTAATTTCGCAGGCGCAGGAGGGAGCGGGAGCTCGCGCATGTAGATGTTGAAAAGCGTCGGGCTGAGCACATAGCCTTGATGAACGCGGCAGATCTGTTTACGGGGCTTAGAGAGAGCGCCGCGATCGTGGCGGCCACGGATATAAGCTACCAGCCATAGGACCAGGCAATTCGGGAGGTTCAGAAAGACCAAGTCTTACAGGAGATGATCATGGCAAACGCAGTCGAAAGCGCATGACAGGTCGATTTAGACTGCCACGGTCCGCGAAGCGGGCTTCTGTTGATTGAAGCCCTCGAGGATAGCGTCGCTGAGCTCGAAAAGCGCAGTTGTAGTCCCACGACCCGATCGGAAACCATGTTGGTGGCAAGACAGTTCCCTACAGACGTCAGAAGTGCATGGATGAGTCGTTCCAGGATCTTCGCCAGTGGACTGAGGAGGGCAAGTGGGCGATTAGAGGTCACTAGACTAAATTCCTCACTCGTTTTGACCAGAGGGGTCATGATTGACTGGCGCCAGCAATCCGGGATGATTGAGTTAGCCAACAAACTGTTTTACAGGAGAGCGAGGTAGACAGCCAGCTTAGGGTTTACGTGTCGCAAATGGACAGGCGTCAGACAATCTGGTCCTAAGGCTTTCGAAGCTCTCGTTTTTTGTGACGGTGGTGTGAATAGCATCAGCCGAGAAGGAACTGTTCGGGATTGGACTTTATGGAGGAGGCAAAGAAGGGAGCCCTAGTTTTTGGGACTGGACACCGAGCGGGACAAGAACAGTTTGTTCATCTTCGTGGTGATCTTAGAAATGAAGCTGCCGTCCCTGAATCTAGTAGACTAATTGGATGTATCAGCCCGGGGCTTGGTCAGGTTGTGTAGAAATTTCCAAGTGGCAGCTAAGTTGCCGCGGAAATTGCAATCTGCAACTAGTTCATGTCAGCGTTGGCGTTCGCCGTCACTGACGATTTTGGTGATCAAACAATTCAGCTCGCCGATGCGCGAATCCTAGTCATCGCGTGCTCTTATATCATCTGTCTCGCGTTTCAGGCGGCAGGCTTCAGGCGGATAATTAGGACGAATTAGGGGAGTGCGGTCGTTCGGGATGTGGTGACTTGCTGCTGCTAGAAGTAGTTGATGAAGGGCTCGCTCCGATGTGAAGACGCAGGGGGATGTGGTAGGAGATCGATCTCGGCTTCGCATTTGGGATAAACGCTGCCTAATTCGCTCGTTTGAAGTTGATGAAGTGCCTGTTTGGAGCCTTGATACAGTTGGCGGCGGTGGCCCATTCGAGGACCATAGGGAGGCGATCGCTCCCTAGGCTGATTTCCGTGCTCCACTTGGGGAAGGCTACCAGACTGAGACTGGCACGTGACGTTGTAACGGTAGCCAAGGCCGAGGTGGCACCGCCCAATTGTGCCTTGTGTGAGTCCCCAAAGGAAGAACAAGACAAGACGAGCACAACAGCTGAAGTCCTTGAGTGTGAAATGTACAAGAAATTTAGGGCAACAAACGCGTGTAACACGATATCCACCGAGGCAATCAGCTTCTCTCTTAAGTAACCACAGCAGACGCGTCTTCGACCGCGTTCTCACCCACCCTCAGGGCGGCCAAGGTCTGCTACACCAAACCTCCCTATGGTGGATCCATCTCTTCTCCTCTCCATCTGTTTTTTCCGACAGAGCAGCCCCTCCTGACTATGCTGCTCCGACTCCCCCTTCTCCTCGCCGCCGGGATTGAGGCCCACCAGGTGGCGGTCCGGATCCAACAAGGGCTACTTGCCTGCCTGCTTCTCTCTTAGCGTAGGCGCCGGTACGATTGGCTAGTGACTAACGGCTGTCTGTAGCTTGAAGTTTTAATTATTAATTGATTGCTTGTCAGTATGCTTCGCCGCTTTTAGGCCGATCGATAGCCTGCCGTAAACGCGCCTCGTGCTTCCATGCTGTCTGCCTGTTAGGCTGTTCGTTAGGCTCACCCTAACAAAGGAAACATCGGGCGAGCTGGGGACACCGTTGGGCTGTCCTTGTTGAAGACTGCGAAGGAAAGGTGTTCTAATTCCTCGGCGTGGGCTTCGCCTCGGCGATCGGTCGCCAAGTTAGAGCACCACAGGTCGTGGTGGGCATTGAAGTCGCTTAATACCAAACCGTCTCCGACATGTAAGTAGGGAGCGATGGAGGCGGTGAAGCCGGTAAGACAACTGGAAGTTGGGGTGATGTAGACATTCACGATGGTTTACGGCGCCGGACCAATTTCGAGGGAGATTGCCAATACTTCCGTGGGGTTGGCTCCAAGTAGGGGTAGCTGATGATGGGCAATGAATTTTTCTATCAGGAAAGCCAAACCCCACCTTTGTTGCGGCCATGGTCGCGATGGACGATCGTGTAGTCTGCACAGGAAGGGACCTTGATGTAATAAGCCCACTTTGTCTCTTGGATAGCCGCTACAGCCATGCTGTGCGAACGCATGAATGTGAGGAGCTGGTCAAGCTGGCCGAGTAGGCCGTTGGCATTAAACTGTAGAAGTTGAAGGCCAGGCGGCGTGGGCAGGTCAGAGGCTTGGAAATTTGTTTGGAAAACATGAAGGGCAGAATGCGCAGGAGTAGGTAGGGGCACGGAAAAACTGGGGCAGTTGAAGGCGGATGATCAATTTATTAGAGTTTGGAAGACCGCTGCAGCGGACATAGTACCAACCATTGCATGAGCCGCAACGTACAGAAGAGTCGCAGCGGCCCGGGTGGACTTGACAGATTGAGCAGTTTCACTTTATTTTGTGAGAATAATAGGCAATGCCTTTGGAAACCCTATTGATTACATGCCGGTTTGTCTCACATATCTACATGCACCTATAAAAATTACCACTACTAACATAGTATTGGCAAACTGCGAGTAGCATTGTTTTTGCATATACGTCTGGTGGTTAGAGTTCAGACTTGGAGGGACGAGAGGGGACGCATGTACTTATCCAAGCGTTGTTTGTACAACTGAAGGGAAGTGGCCTCCATGACTGACTGCGGAAGGTTGTTCCACTGTTGTATGGCACGTTGCGTGAAGAATTCAGAGCGGAGGTTGAGCTTCGACATCTTCGTGCGCAGCTTCATTGTGTGCCCACGGAGATGAGGCGAGAGGTGCCACTGAAACATGTCCTCAAAGCGTTATCCTTTCTCAATACCGTGTATTATCTTGTAAACTGTTGCCACCTTCCACGGTCAGTCATGGAGGCCACTTCCCTTCAGATATACAAACAACGCTTGGATAATTACATGCGTCCCCTCTCTTCCCACCAAGTCTGAATTCTAACAACCAGACATACATAGTAAAAACAGTGCTACTCACTGTTTGCCAATAATATCATAGATATGGTAATTTTTATAGGTGCTTGCACACCTGATCAATAGGGTTTTCAAAGGCATTGCCTATTATCCTCACCAAATACACTGAACATGCATGAGAGGGTATTGGAAGGCGTCGTACGAACGGTGTGTCTCGTATATCCTTTGCAGCCTATCGTCTCTTCTTCTCAAGACAATATCCCTGTTGCTGTGCTGTGTCCTTTGCTAGCCATGGCCGCCACGCCTGTATGCCATATTCTAGGTGTGGTCGAATGAATGGACCGTACACTTTGCCAAAGAGATCTTTGCTGAAGGCTAGAAACGCCCTTTTGATAGCGTGCAGCACTCCCGTGGCTTTATTTGCAGCGTTGGCACATTGTAATGAGGGCATCAGATTACTCTGTATCCAACTGCCGAGGTCTTTTTGCGTAGATGCTACGGGAATTTGAATGTTTTTCAGGTGATATGTTTTGATGCTCTGGGGGATAGGGTAGTTTGTTGGATGCAGGTGGAGGATGGCACACTTTTGCACATTTAAATCCAGCAGCCATCTCACGGACCACGTCTCCAGTTTGCAAAGATTATTTTGCAGAGCGTCTCGGTCGCTTGGGCGCTTAATGACCTGTCAGAGCTTAACGTAATCGGCGAACATGATTTTACCGCAGTCCAGTTCTTGAAGGCTGCCATTCAAATAGAGACTGAAAAGAAGAGGACCGAGAACGGAGCCTTGAGGAGCCCCACTATCTACGTCAACCCAGTCCGATTTATCCCCCCTGATGCAAACGCGTGGTTTTCGACGAGGTCCAGGCTGGTGTCAATTCCGGCGGCGAGGAAGAGTCGAAGCAGCGTGGCCGTTAGAGGCTGCTCTGTCATCCAGAAAACAGGCAGATGGGAGGGAGATTGATCCAACTTAGGGAGACTGGTGAGAACGCGAAAATGACGCGTCTGCTGTGGTTCCCGGTGGACATAGTCGAAAAGGACAGTTCGGCCATCCGGTGGACATAGTTGATACGGATTCACTCTCAGAGCCCCGCTGCTGAACCCGTTTAATGTTGCATTAATGGAAATCACTTGCGACAGCCGAAATATTGGTGAAGAGCACCCGTCTGCGGACGTTTAAAATAATTTAGTGGAACATGGTTGATGTCCGCGAATGGTTCCCTGGGTTGTAAAAACAGTAAGCTTTTTCTAAAAATGAGAAAAAGTCAGAATGGAAACGTTCTCGTTGAAGTTTAAATTCATTCATGATTTTATCATCGGAAGTCGTCATAACATCACATCTCAATAGCTCACGGTGGTGTTGATTTTCTGTTCGCAACGCTGTTGCGAAGTTTTTCACCAAGACTCTGCCAGGACCCGTTTCCTTGTGTGATGCTTCGACTGCGGCTGAGTTTGGAAAAGGGCTGTCGACTTTCGCGTTATGACAAACCTGCCCTTCTATTTCCTCCATTTTGATTTAAAACTGTAGTGTCTGATAGCCGTTCCGACGATTGCACTGACTGTTATGCCTGCGTTTCAGGCAATGATTGTCCCTTGGTCGCTTTCACGATCAGGGATCTCAGCGACGAAGGTGTGTTACATGTTGCACAATGCCCCTCGAATAGCGTGGGTTTGCCAACTAGCCCTGCTACTGCGTGTACACTCGAACCCGTTAGATGCCTCCCATGAGTCTGTCTGACATAGGCAATAATGTAAGAAATGCACCAGGTTCGATAAATGACCCCTTGCGCTCTGCAACGTTGGCTAGGTGTACGTCTTTCTGCTTGCGAGATGCGGTTCAACCAGTTTCTCGCTATAGTTAGTTAGTCGCCATCGCCAGTTTAAGGTCTCGTTTGACCTACGGCAAGGAGGAGCGTTTAGAAAGGAAATTCAGTTGCTCTTCGTCTTTGCTATGAATCGAATTCAGTCAATTACCTTCAAGATTGACTCATGATGATTTCGATTGGGACACCATGACTCCGCACGATCTCGCGCGTTGGACCTCCCTATCAACAATAACTTAAGTTGCTGCGATAATCTCAACGCAAATATTGAGATGACACTAACGTACACAGACATTTTTTCCACACTGGTTCGCCGGGAACTCCGAAGAGGCTGGCGTTGGTTTTGCAACATTAGAGGCTCCAACCGCGCTCACTGATCACGTTAGGGGACAATCGACCGTTGCGTTTGGGGCCAAATCTCGAACCTCGTCAGCAACTGCTAAGTAGCTACTATGGTAGAGGCAGAAATATATCACCGACAAAGTCGAGGGAGACTGGGAAAAAAATTCTTCGCTTATTCGCCATCATCCGCCAGACATATCCAACCCCAGGGTTAGCGACCCCCGAGGCTCCTGATGAGCGCCCCACTTCCACGGTTAATAACGTGATCTTAACGGACAGAACGATGAGCCTGTGGCTCAACGTTTAGGGTGTTGCAGTTTGACCCACCGGGTCGCAGGTTCGAGCTCCCAGGAGTTAAAAAATCTGGGGTTGGGTATGATTGGCTGATGGTGGCTAATAACCCAGAGATGGATATTCTAATCTCCCTTGTATTTGTCGCGAATTATATTCTACTTATAATACTAGCTGCCGTGTGTTTGCTGGCGCGGTTCAAGAGTGTGTCCCAAAGCATAATGGAAGGGCTACGTCGCCTAACACCATTGATTAGCCCTCAATAGCAATGCTAGATTCTGACTGGCCTTGTTTATCTTATAAACTACGAGCCTTACAGGCAGGTTCAATATCACTTCTTAAGCTTTATACCCGAAATCCAATAGCCGGGCCCGAACATCTGTCAGCCCAGTTGGGCAGCTTCCGAACCTGAATATATTGAGCGATAGGGTTTCTTGAATTATTTATTTTACTCTGTGGTGACCACTGTGACACTCGCTCAGTACAAACCTAGTCCAAACGAGTCTACGATATTCCCCTATTTCTTATCAGGGATCCTTTGCTCTGCTGTATAGAGGGAAATTTATTCAAGCTCATCATAGCTCTCTCACCCCTCCCCTCCCCCCAGTAGCCTCAAGGCTCCTGCAGTCCTTTAGAAAATAAAGTTTGCAGCTTTCGGAGTGCAATAACTGGTGACGGCATTGTATTGGCAGTGTTTTATGTCATATTATACCTTATGGCATCAGTTTTAAGATGTTTCGCTCTGTGCAATCTGTTTCAATTGCATCAAGGCAGCTCCTCATGCAATTTATTCTCCTCTAATCTGGAAGCTTTCTTATTTGCTAGGCTTTTAAATTTCATGCCTTCTTTTTTTCAATTTAGCTTCGCTCGGCGGCCCACGCGGTTCTTCTGTAAGATGCGGTGGGGCGATTACCCTCACGCAACAAGCCACTCATGCTCTTATTACATGAGAATTTGTCCATACTCGAATAGCTATCCTATGAATGTTGTCTTAGTGTACGCACTAATATCAGCTGCCAAACGTGTCGATAAAGTTTTTTTTTCTTTTTTGCAGCTGCAACAGTTAGTTGAAGCATTCCCTTGCTCTGATCTCTGGATTGTTGCTGGAGACTGGAATGACCGGAAGGGACCTGACGACTATTCAAATAGACACATTATTTGGCCACTTTTTGTATGACAGTTGAACTAACACTGTTGAGCGGATTCTGACCTTAACTGCCTCGGATCGATTGTCACCGTCAAGTGCACCCAGCACTGCTTACATCGTATTAAATTAATGTCCCTTCGGTGAGCCAGACTAAAAACCGTGTAGTAATTTCAAGGTTTTGCAGATGATACACGCTTGGCGCCAGAGTTATCAACGCCCATTGGTTAAAGTACTTTCTTGTTTGGACACGCCTGGTGATACTGCTAATATCCGCACCCGAATTGTCACGCGCAATAAGCTTAAAAGTCGCAAGACTACGATATAAGAACATGGTCGTGTTCCGGAATACAGATATGCAGCCTAGTTTTGCGACCAATATCAAATGATATAGTACTTACAAATGACCGCTTTGTCTACGGCGTATGCTGCTCAGTATACTATGCAGATGAGTAAAACCATGGATTTGCTTAGAGATGCCGCGGTAACTAAGACGGTGGGAGGCTCCTGTTGTTGCCTACTCAGACGGATCCAACCAGTACAAGCGAACATGCGAGTCCCAGGAAGTAATTGAGAAGAAGACGACTCGATCGCTAGTGTCCAACGAGGTTGTGCTACGATGATTTTTTCGCCAACTCCTGAAAAAGACGATAACGTCAACTAAAGATGATCACAAAAGTTATTGGATTGAAGCAGGGACCTATGATAGAAGCGTAGAGGCGAGTTCCAGGAAACGGTCTCGAAGTAGGCAACGTAGTAACCCCACTCCACACTAACGCTTGCCTCTCGCGGCGGCTAGCAAGTGCGCAGACACCGGTGTATCTCTTACCCAATTCGGTCTGGCCAACCACCTTCAAGGCTGACTCACACAGAAGCTCAATACGACTGCTGGCGCGCTCTCACGCTCCGGATGCCGGCCAGCCCGGCCGGCCGCACACTCGTCCAGCTGCCAACGTCCTCCAACCTATTTTTACCACTGGCGTCTCTTCTCGATCCACACGGAACCGGGCCTGATGCTCGCAGCGGCAAAGGTTTTCTCTTTTAAGATAAGCCATTGCGACAGAGACATTAGTTGGCAAGGGAAATTCGTTATCTTGAAGTTTCGGTTTCGCAATCGAATTCATCCTCGAAGATAAAATCAATTAAGTGTACTTCTTAACACTGGTTTTTCAGTATTTCTGGGATGTATTTTTTATGCCCTCGCGCGCATTTCAAAAGTGATGGCTCCCGAATACTAGCCTCCTTTCAGCAGGTCTGAACCACTGATGGTATTCTAAATATTTGCCAAATTATTCGAGAACTTGATGACAGGCCGGCATTAGTCTGCCCTCGTAATCGCCAGCGCAGTCACTCATCCATGATGTCTTCAATCTGTTGAATGCCACGGTAAGTCGGTCGTTTGAGCCACCCATGACCTGGTAGTGATTTGGTGAGAACTCACAGCCAATCGCCACAGCGTCATCGGCTGATTGGACATAGATCACGTGCAAACATGCGCTTCGCGCCTGAGCCAAAACCTCGACTGGTAAGAATGCTCGGCGATTCGGTCTGCCGAACTGTGCGTACGTTCCCGCCTCAGTAAGGATTGTCCTATTATTTACAATTCACAGAATTTTTATTTGGGTATTTTTGCGTTGTCAACTCATCTCACTTTTATAGGTCTGCTATACTGAGTGACTCTGTTCGCAATTTGAACGGTGACTTTGTAGCGACCCCCTTTCTTAGTCGTGCTTTCCTCGGACGCCGCGCGGACTAGGTCATGCCTGGCGTGACCACCAAGCGTCCGCAAGACACCATAGTCAAGGCCTACATTCAAGATCACTCCTGTCTGGCTTTCTCAAGGCGGTCTAGCCTCACTAGCCAAACAATTATCAAGGCGAGACCAGTGCTCGAGATGCGGGTGAGATGTTTACGCCCAGTTACCTCCATAACCGACGACTCACTGTTCGGTTGCAGACCTCCAGACCCGGTGATCGACTTGCCGGAATGCGACTCTGGCCTGCACTCGTCTGGGAGTCACTTTCTTATTGCTTACATACTACGCTTGTTCTTACCTTAGTAAATTCTCCCTGACACTATGGCCTTTCACGCCTTATTCTATTCAACTAGCTTAAACATGTGGGGATACGTTCTCTCGTTTATTATCTGGCTGGACCACATCGTACCCCACATCGTTGACTCCGACGTTCAGTTAACTCCACAGTCCACAACTTTAATGCCGTCAAGACGGACAAGGTCGAGCCCTGGCGCGAGCACCTTCTCTACTTTGATGAGCAGCGTACCACCTTCTCACTCCCTTCTGCAATCCGTGCAGCGTAATATGAATCTCGTTCCAGTGAGAAACCGCCGACGCAGTACGAAGATTTCAAAGCAGGGTGCCCAGCGAGGACTGTATTCCCACTACAATCCACAACGCTTATATGGACACTGGTGCCCTGGCCCTGTGGGATGATTCCGCAAATGCGATAAGGTGAGATCGTTCATGGTGATTAGGGCTTGAACACCTTTGTGCCAGTCTTTTGAACGGGAGATTAGACGAGATGCAGGAAATACCGCTGCCTTAACCTAATCAATATTACAGCAAGGGTATTCGTTGTTGGTATTATCAGGCGACGTCAGAACGCCTGTGACTCGACGATGAGACGCTAAGATGCTGCGTTTCGGGCTGAGGGGGAATGTGGTACAATCCTGAATTCTGCTATCATTTCCAGCAATCGGCAGTCATCCGCTTCGTTAACTTTGCAACAGCATTCGATTTCATCCATCGGGTATCCCTGTGACGAATAATACAACTATACGCTATAACTGCCAACATCGCCACCACAATCACGACCTACCATTGCTTCACCACCATTAGGGCAGATATTCTGCAGCAACACTTCTTGGGGCTTTGATATGTGATAAAGCTATATGCTGCCATCCATTATGATTAATTTAATCACTGGCTTGGTTTCCAGGAGAACGCAATATTATTTCTAAGGTGTTTAAGTTGAACTCGGGTACAGGCTGATGGTTCTAATTTACGCTGGCGATATTTTTCTCCGTTTCTCAATCGCTGTTGATTTAAAGGCCGTGCCGTGGTGAAGTGACGTCACTAAATCAACCGGGTTTCCTATAAGCGCCGGAAACAATAAAGGCGTCCATGGAATGCACCCTCGACTAGGAGAAAAACCCTTGAGGTGAATGGTGGTCAGCGTGACGTGTATAGTTAACAATGGCTCGACCTGAGGCTGCTGCTGAACGCACAGAGTAAGGTTGATATCGTACTCCGAATTAACACTGTTCACGGGGTTTTCACAATCCCGGGAAAGTTTCTATGGATCCCATGTGACCTATTAATTGTTGCAATGTTTCGCATGCTCCGGGCCTCCGGCTTGTCAGTTCTTTACCCTTGTGAGTTCTGGGATGTGTGCATGAACGAGTGAAAACTGGAGATCTCTAAACATAACTGCCTGAATATTTTTCTTCGAGTGTAGTACATTGAACTGGTTTCGAATGAGACCATTCAAACTCGATGGAGCAGCATTCTGAGGATATCATAGGTCATCTAATAGGACGACTGAGGCTGCTTTGACGCGTTCTTTCACGTCACCCTCAGCAGGTCAAACCTGCTATTCCCTGCCCAATGTGGCTGCCTATGTTCAGACGTCAAAGGGAAGCTCAAACTAAAGACTAGCTCGACAGAGCTCGCCGTGACGCAAAAGCGGTTTTGGATCTTCGGTAGAGTTTAGAACCACCACCCACAATAGCCAGAATTTTGTCATAAAGTCTAACTACTAATGCGTATTATAGGCAAAAACACAAATGCATATTTTAAGGGGCATAGATGCGTACACCGATCCGTCAAAGGACTCACTCGTCCCTCCATTTTGCCATCGGAGCTCTCTCTCTCTCGTACGTTCATATAATGTCCACGGATGCGTTTTTTGCCGAGGAAATAATCCACCGTATTGTGGCTGTTCGACGAATACTTAATACCGTATGGTTTATTTTTGGACTGATGATTATACTAGAAATTAGGCAGGGGGGATGAATTGTATAAAACTGCGCCAGCCCTTCTTCTGCCTATCTATGTCACTAGAAGTGCATTTTGACCAAGCTTCATAGTTTCGTTACTGCATAGGGCCACGTGTTAGGAGGTACAGTTGGCGATATAATCGGAACCAGAAGGAGAACAAACCGTTTATTGGTTTGAATCCTCGGATTCTCACTCAATCCCACCATCGGAGCCTGTCACAGACAATGGTAAGAGGCACAGGGTGATCATTTCAACAATTTGAATGTTGTCTGAAAATTTCTTTGAAACGTTATGACGATGACCGCGTTTTACTTCGTCTGAGCACACTCACTAGGCGGGGCCAGATGTTGGAAGGGTATATCATCATTTGCGCAACGAGTTTACCCTATCAATACTTGGCCCCAATTAGTGAGTGTGTTCAGGCGAGGCAAGCCGGGACCATACCCACGTTATCCGTACTGAGAAGCTTTTGCCGTATTATTAATAATTTGTGCTGAATTGTTAAGATAAATGACCTGTTAGAGTATCGCCTGATCCACTATACCCCAATAAAGACGAGGCTTTAGTACGGGGACACATGTTAGAATCTTAAGTATAACCATTCGCTGAGATCAAACCTGAGGCACCAGTGTGAATATTTTTATCACATCTGGAGGAGGACTGTGCTAACAGCGTAGATTTTCTCCAAAACATATTAAATGACCATTCCAAGTAATGAAATTAATTCTTCACATGTTATGCTCCCAATTATCACCTGTCACTATTAATACATGCATAAAACTCTCAGCAGGAAAGTTCACACATACGCATGCAAGAAACATAGTACAGTTGTCGCCGGTTATTAAGCCCACCTCGGGCCCAGGCCAAATTGGGCTTAATAAGCGGCGGGCACACTAAGCGGAGAGTCCTAGTTCTTGATTAGCAAACGCAGGATAGGCACTATACATTACATGCGTACTGTAACCAGTTGCGCACACAGAGAGATGAGAATCCCAGTTTAACTTGTTGGCAAACTGGGCTTTGTAGCCGGCGACTGGGCTTATTAGCCGGCGGATTTTGCTATGTAAAATTCCGTCCCAAGCTGATTAACCGTGGGCTTAATAACCACTGACTACTGTACAATTATTACGGCGGAAAATCTGCGCACATTCATACGGTAGGTAGGAGGGAGAAAAAATCCGGCATCACTTGGAAAATTGGTGCCCACTGTTCAATCCCATAAGGCAGCAAAAGTCTTTAGACTACAGAAATTATATTTTGTTCAAAGTCCACTTTAGAAAAATATTCGTCGTTAAAATTAATGTTTCTCACTGCTCCTGACTTACACATATTTGTGCTCTTGTAGTGGCGCTGCTTCTCGACGCCCTTGTAAATCTTGACGTCACAAACCAAGGTTACTCAGAGCACGACCTTGCGCGAATGCACTTTCCGGCGTGCCTCCGACTAGACACAGACTGGCGCGCGAGACAAGGACCGCCCACGCTGGTGTCTTACCTTGCGCCGTCCAACCAATTACTATCTAGGCCAATGAGACAAATTGAGCATTCGGCAGCCACCCAGGAGTACCAACGTTGGACCACACTTGGTATTCCACCCCGCGCGGGGCGGACGCGATACCGTTGCGCTCTTACAGGGTCCCTACTGTCGATTCAACCTTCCTATTAAGTATTCTCCAACCCTGCTAGCACAATCCTCGGATTCCATCGTACTCTAGCCGGGGTAATACGGAGAAATCCGGGAATAAAAAATTTTGATTAACGAATATTATCTTCAAAGCCCATTTTTCAAAATCTACTTCTTACCAATAAATCATTCAACGAATTATCCTCTAACAAAATAATCAACTTGAAGTCTAAAAAATGAGAACAATGGGACGTCAATTCGCGAAAATATTTTTCAGCCGACTGGGGAACTGGTTGAATTCCCCGTTCTGAGCCCCGTCCAAACTGGCAACCTTTCCCGGGGTTCGACGGGGAAATCCCCAGATTGGACGGGGAATCAGGACGGGGCACAGGAAGGGGATTTCAACCCGTTCCCAACGCCGACCACTTTTTCTCATTTTATATACCCCAAATTGATTGTTTTGTTAGTGGATAATGTCATTCATAATTCATTGATAAATAGTAGCTCTTAAAAATGGGCTCTGTAGATATAATTCGTTAATCAAAAATTCTTCATCCCTGACTTTCCCCGTATTCCACCGTATTCCCCTTTATTCCCCCGGGCGGCATCCCTCGTCCAGTCTGGGGATTGTGCTATCAGGGAACTCATTCTGTAAATAATATATTGTTTTGCTTCTTTGGCTTTCCAAGACTTCTCTCTTCTCCTAAGGAACCGGGCCTGGAAGGTTGTAGTCGTTGAGGTTAAACCTCCTTAGCCTTAAAATGACGCGATGCTCTCACCCCAGTAAACCTGCCTTATACTACGCCTAATTCCTTCAAGGTTATCCAGCCGCCTTTTTGCTCTGCATCTATACGCTCCCAATTTCTGTTTGCACATATACCTTACTTTGGAGTAGTCTCACTTTAGACTTCAGGTCATCACTGAATGTATCGGTATTCAAATGAAGAGTACGTAGGAAGCTTACCACTGAAAGTAGAAAGTCGTTCTTGACTGGTTCATTTAGCAACCCTAAACTTCTTGACTTTGAAAAGGGTCCTCCTGGGACTTAAGGGTTGCTAGTACATGCTTTACTTGTTCAGAAGAAAGCTAACAGTTTTACAACACTTCCTACCCGTGTTTATTTGGCCGCCACCCTCTCTCCCCTCCCCAAAGAGAAGTGATATGGTGTGTGCGGTTGAATTAAGGACTTGTCCGTCTCTGGGGTGACCCGTTTACGAGGACAGAGATAAGCCGTGTTCGCGAACTTCAACCATGGTAACAACAGCGCCATTACAAAGTTCTTTTGAGCGCACGGTCCAGGTCTGCATAGCCTGATGGCAACTTCTTCAGCTGTAACCAACAGACGCTGTCCAAGTAATTTTGACTATCAGTATCAGTTTATTGAAGGATATGTACGTAGATTGCCTTTAAATTCCCTGTTTGTCAGGCTAGCAGAAAAAATGGTATTTTGTTTTGTTTGCGAGGCCAATTTCCTAAGCCATGAGGTGGTACACAGTTTTTTTTAAAAAAGCTGGAGGGCACCTTCTAGGTCTCTCGGAAATTCTCTCTGGTATCCACGCGATGATTTGAGTCTACCATGTGCGCTAAAATAGAACTGCTGATTCCCTTTAGTTGGCCCTTCTCTAACCATACCGGAACGTGTTCTCGTACTCTTTTGGACAGATGCCGGCTCGTGCGACCAAGATTTTCTGCACCACAGGAGCAGGTGGATGAAGAGATACACATGGAGGTGGTTTGGGTTGGCAGTTTGTCCTTTTCCTCTCCGTATTCGCCTGGTGTGTCCCCTTGAAACGGGACCCTAGTGAAGATTCGTTTGTTCTCTGCCGTCAGCACCGGTGGTTTTGGCGGTCTTGCAGCCATGTTCTGGCCAGTAAATCGACTGGGATACCCATTTGGTTGAAAAATGCCTTCTAACATCTTAGGCTCTTTTGTGATGCTATCGATTGAGCAAATCCTTCTAGACCCTTTTTTCATACACCATACTTAATTACGTTTGGAGTTCAATGGCACGAAAAAAGAAACATGGGTTTATTATCAGGACCACATCTTCTTACAATAGACCCGACGTTGAATACTCCCAGCAGACAGTTTGCCCAAAAGTACATCAAGAAATGGGAGCGACCTAGACTGTTCTTCATGTATAAAGTTTATGGTTGGTGTGCTCGATTTACCGTATGCAGTGCAGCTGAAATATTGGTTTGTTCAAATGCAACCGCGAATTGTTCATCTACGTACCCTCTATATTTCATTACTATTGGCAGAGGGACATTACCAGCAAAGACAGTGGACACTAGGAAGGCTTTTTCTGCCTTGTTAGGCGTCATCGGCTAGTGATACCCAACTCCAGTATGGCCGCGGAAATTGCTGCCACACCGAGATTTGATTTCATTATTATATAAATGTAAAGTCCTGACGAGAATTTATCAGAAACGAACGTATGTTCGCTAATTTATCTTCTGAAGATTTCAATGGATATTTTCGCAAATTTAAAACATCCACTTAGGAAATAGAAGATGTTTTATGCACCTGAAGGTTAAAAAGCTGAAACTTTGACTACTCTATGAATGAACAGTATAATTTTAAAACAAGGAATGTTTTCGAGTCAGAGTACACTACAATTACAGAAAATTATTGCTGTTTAACGTGAGTCAATAAAGAAGGAGTGTAGAACAGGAAGTATTGAACGATGGTGGCTGTAAATAAACATTATATGTAGATCGATGTCTGTTAAAGAGCTATCAAACAAACATCGTTGAAAAAAGCAATGATAATGTCGGCGTTTATAAGTCATTTGGTCCTGAATTCCATGATTTGAAAACTCGATAGTTCAAGAAAACAAGTCTGAGATCCAGCCCCACGCATTCGCTTCTGACCTTGTGTGGATGACGACGAACGTAATTTGTGCACGAATAGTCGAAGAATTCCTTCGATCTCTGCAAACAATCGTGCTCACAAATAATTGGTCATGTCTAAATCAGACTGCAATTTAAGTGACTGCTACCCATCGAAAAGTATGAAGTGGGGTTTAGTATTACGAGTCTAAATGAAACGAAACTTCCCGTGGTGAGGACTGCAGGCTCTGGAGGTGGTCGTGAACCTGAAGCCTGTGAGTGTGGTCCTACCGTCTAGAATTCAGTGTTTGATACAAGGCTCAGCTAGTGGCATTCGCGACAAAACTGAGGGCAGAAAAACCATTAATTGCCGCAAGGAGTGCTAGCCGTTGTCGGGCACCGCGAAGTGCTTGAATGACCATCATATTTGGTAGTCAGATGGTAGTGTGTAACAAAATTTCAGGTACGTTGCACTCCATACCTGACTTCAATTCCGCATGGATGTCAGGACATACTAGAACGAGAGCCTTTGACTCCCAAAAGGTGGTCTCGAGTTGGCGATGCGCCGAATGTGCCCAGAGTTAAAAGACGTGGAAAGGGCTAGGTAAAGCATGAAATCGTAATGCGCACCTCTGTCATTTGTGACAAATGACAGGTTACCGATAGTAACAACCAAAAGACTGAAAATAATCCGGACGGTAATATCCGTCCCATATTTGGCAGCTTAAGTACTTCATCCCAATTGATGTAGCGATGGGCGTTAAGCTAGTGAGGTTAACCCTAACGGCTGCGATTTTCTAGACCCGGTTCTTTAGGAGATGATCGAGAAATCTTGGGAAGGCCATAGTAGTAAGAACAATGTATTGTGTACACAAGAGTAAGGAGGAATTTTTACTCGCGGTCTAGTGCATCCGTTCCCTAGTCGGGTCGGGTCCAGAGTGAGTCCTGGAGGCAGACATTCGAGCCACCACCGTTGGCTGCAGCCTTGAATGTCATTAATTGAGCCACGTGTGGGATACGATGTGGTCCAGTCAGATAGTAAGCGATAGAACTTATCCCGACATGCATAAGCTATTGGAATAGGATAAGGCGTGAAAGGCCAGAGTGTCAGGGAGAATTTACTAAGGTAGGAACAAGCGTAGTATGTAAGCAATAAGAAAGTGACTTCCAGACGAGTGCAGGCCAGCCATGAATGAGTCGGAGTCTAGAGAGTCTCTAACCGAACAGTGAGTCGTCGGCTCTGGAGGTGAATGAGCGTAAACAAATCGTCCACATCTCGGGAACTGGTCTAACCTTGAGAAGTGGTTGGCTAGTGAGACTAGACCGCCTTGAGAAAGCCAGAGAGAAGTGACCTTGAAGGGAGGCCTTGACTATGGTGTCTTGCGGACGCGTGGTGTTCACGCCAGACATGACCTAGTCCGCACGGCGTCCGATGAAAGCATGACTAAGAAAGAGGGTCACTATGCACGCGAGGGCGAACTGGCGTGGGTGCATTAGTAAGTCGCGCGTCAGTGCGTCTGGTTGTTGCGACGGCCTTGAGGTTTGTCCATACGGAGTGGGGTCACGACACTGTAGGTTGGGGCCAGAATGGGGGAGACATGGAGCGTGCGTTCGGGTGCGCGTCAGATGCGTCTGACAGCAGTGACCAATACATGTGTACCTATCGACAAATAGGGATATAAATGTACCCACTTGATGAAGACAAATGTCCTACGACATCCATATGAAAAGGCTGAATCGTGCGTCGAGATATTAAGCGTACCTAATGGGGGCTTAATATGTCGGTGCATTGTAGTTCACTGTCAAGTCGGGCGCTTCCATATCCAAGCTCTGCTAGTTTTAGTTATGTTAGAGTCGAAATATATTGCCACGAAGGACCTGAAGAGACTCTGGCTCCACCCTTAGAGTGTTCATTCAAGAGGTCAAGATGGACAAACGAACGTTTTCGATTAATTCATCATCAGGCGTGTACAATAATATAAAGGGGTAGAGTTAGCAAAAGTTTAAGCTACCAAACAACGGTATTTAAGGTGGGAGGGGGGCATTGTTAAAAAATCAAAGGGGGCAGGGGGGAGGAGGGACGTTTCCCGCAATTATTTTATATCAACTGGTCATCTCATCGCTTTGCGGCGTCTTGACACCAGTTTTCACTGTCTGCTCATCTCCCCGCAGCATGCTAGAAGGTGTGCGGACGGATGTTGACTTTGTTCTCGGCCACGGGAGCCGTAGGGCCACTACGAATGCCTTTTTCGCACACAAGATTGGGTTTGTGTGTCATCTGGCGACGGCTTCTGCCGTCGAAAGTATCCGTTGACGCAGGGACTTAGAGTGTTTCGCTGACACGTTATACAAGGCTCAAAACCCTTGGTTTACGTCTACCCGGTGACCGCTGTCAGCCAAGTGAGCCAAAATCACACTAAATATCGACTTCAGCTCGCCTTTGTTGTACCAGGCAGGATGGTGTTCCTGCATGCGTTTTGATAGCCGCCTAGTTGTTTGATAAATTTAACTTTCCCCACAGGAGCATTTAAAGTTATAGATGCACATTGATGAGGTCTGGAACGGGAGTCTCTCCTTGCCTTCAAGGCGAAGAAGTGGAGTGCTTGAAAATATTAATCTTAACTTAACTGCTGGGTATGTATGCGTTCAGGCTAAGGTGTAGAAGTTCGCTTATTGGACCACCTTGAAATGGCGATGTAAGAAATAAGGTTTTATTCTCAGCCGCCGGTACTTCCGATTTTGGTGGGCTTCCTTCCATAAACTTGTTGATGAACTTCTCGGGAAATCCATTTTCTTGTAGGGTATTTTTAATGCGTATAAGTTCTCTCTCCAGTGCCTCTGGGGAACAGATTCTCCTGGCCCGGTTAGTGAGGCAGCGGACTAGGCCTCGTTTCTGACTGTGTGGCACAAAACTGTAGAAATTAGTTGATTGCTCTGTCCAGGTTTTCTTGCGAAATACACCTATAATTATTGTTCCATCCAATCTTTTATTAAGAATAACGTCCAGAAAGGGGAGGCACTATCTGTCCTCCTTTTCTTGAGTGAATGTTAACGCTAGGTACACTGGATTCACTTTCGCTAAGAAAGTGTCAAACTCAATACGTCAATCTCCTACTACAAATATATCGTCCACGTATCTAGCGTAGGAATGAAGATCCTTTATGGTAGGGGAAAGATCTTTGCTCTCAAGTTTGACCATTAAGGCATCAGCTAAAAGGGGTCCCACTGGTTATCCTACCGGTACACCATTTATTTGGCGGTAAAATTGTCCATTAAAGCTTAACTGCATGTAAAACGTGCAGCGGAAGAGTAGTACTTTTAGGTCTCCGATCGGCATGCCGATTGGAAAATCCTGTTAATAATCTCGTCACACAAATATTCTATTGTTTCTGAGAGAGGAATTTTGGTCAACAGAAGCACGACATCTTAGGATAACATCGGTTCCCTTGATACTTGTGTTGCTTATTGACTCCGAGAATTGAAACAAGTCCCTTAGGCCGTACATTGCTATTTGGTGCCGAATCGGTTTCAGCTTTTCTGCCAGCCACCTCACAATTGCATGATATGGCGAATTGCACATATACATTATTGGAACATCTAGTTTATGAATTTTAGGCAAACCATATAGCTTGAGGGGACTGTGACTGTGGGTTTGAGCGCTTCTTACTCTTGTTCACTATGTAAACCTTGGTCTTCCAGTTTCCGAAGACAAGTTGTGAGTTGAGTTTCTACGCTCTCGGTTTGGTCCTTAGTCTGTCTTTCGCTCTTGAATTTTGTGTCATCAGCCGGGATAGATTCGATCTGGGAGAGGTCAAGACTTTTCTTCATTAGAACGTGACCAGAATCTTTGTGCGGTTGAGCGATGAATATTTCAATGTTGTGGCGTAACAATTTAAGTTTCTCCAGGTGCTTTTTCGTTATGTTTCCGATGCCAAGAGGTTAAGTTCTAAGATGTGGGTAGCAAAAATTCACTAGCGTTGATTTGAAATGCTCCGCCTCCTCCGGCGTTGTAGGTACTAGATCATGTGTCTGACTCAAGAGACTTTCAAATTGCACTTCTGCCCCTAATCTGTTCGGTCATCTATTCGGAAAACAAAATTTGTGTCCTAGAGATAGTATTTTAAGCAGATGTTTTACGAGCGTCATATTAGTAACATTATGCACGTACCGCACCGGAGCATTTGGAAATGAGGACTATGCCTTCGCTGGATTGATACTGCAGCGAAGCTTTGTACGTTTTACTTTCATACGTCATTGACCCACAGTCTGCACGTAGTTGCTCAAATTCCTTCTTTCGTCGTCGTTTAATTCGTCAAGAACTGCCATGCGTTGGTTAAGTTTTCGGTTTAGCCCCTTGATATTCACTGCGACACCCTCAAGCCGGTTCTCGGCATACCTATTTAACGTTGTGGTCAAGATTATCGTCCGATTACTGCGAGGAGACCTCCAGTATTCGTGAGGATATTCACATTTCATTGTGCAGTTAGTTATGAAATCAGAAACGACATTCGCTTCCGCAAGGCGGATGTTGAAACGCAGGAACTCATTAAGTACCTTAAACACCGAGGGATCCTTGGATTGTTGAAGTTCAGCGATGATGCCCATTTAGGCATTAAAAAATTCAAGATAGGCAAACTAACGTCTTCGATTAATTCATCATTAGGCGTGTACAATAATATTAAGGGGGTAGAGTTAGCACAAGTTTTTGAGCAACCAATCAACGGTATTTAAGGAGGGGGGAGTGGGGAAATGTAAAAAGATTAAAGAAGGCAGGGCGGAGAAGTTACATGTCTCACAATTTGTTCATATCATCTGGTCATCTCGTCGCTTTGCGGCGTCTTGATACCAGTTGACACTGTCTGCTCATCGCCTCGCGGCATAAGAGAAGCTGTTGAACAAACTCGACTAGGCTGTTTAGGTTAAACTCTGCACCTTCGTTTACAGAAATGGGGGTGAAAATTCCTGTCAGAGGATTGAATAGGGAAATTTTGGGGTAACTTGTACAAATGCACTTGATACTAGAGAATGTGTTATAATGCACCACATTTGTGTACACTAGTGTAGTTAATGAACTTTTTATTCCGCAATTACAAATGAAATTCAAAGTTATATCAGAACCAGCACTAAAACATATCCTTTTTGCCAGCGTAGCTGATAAAATGGTTGACGTTAGTTGACCTGAATTATTTTTTTCAGAAAATTTATAGAGCATGAGGTGTCACGTTGCTACCTATTTTTACATTCTTGGCAATCACTTTCTGTTTGATATGATAATTTTTAGCGTCTGCATATTTGTGAACCTGATAGCATTCAGCCTAATATACATGGAAATTATAACAAGAGCCCATTTTTATTTGAAAGCGTTAAACAAACTTAATCCAGAGCTTTAACCAAAAAAATCTTTAATATATATTATCGGCGTATGTATTTATCACGAATTATCTGCCGTTTGACATTCGATTGGTTTATCATTGCAGTTATAGGTATAATGGGTGTCATTATTATTCACATTGTGCTGGGAAAAGATTATTCAAACAGTTTGGAGAGGGTTTTCCTGATATTTTAGGAATTTGTGCACATTAGCTAATATGCTAGGGGAAGTGGAATGTTTGTCGTTCATTGATCCCATCTATATGGCAGGATTAGTGCGCAATTTAGTCCAACTACACCTTCTTAAACGGTGTTTTGGCAGAATTTTTATGTTTCAGGAAGACAACGATGCGATCGCAAAAGACTGTTTATGATGGCCATATCACGTTCTAAAGAATAGCTTAATGCAAAATATTTGGATGTGTTATACTTTAATGCTGTCTATAGATGCGCATCAAGATTTATGCAATTCGTGATGCATACAAATGATCGATTTAAGGTCAAATTCTACGCAGCAGTACTAGTAGTGATTCCCCCAAGGCAGCACTCATCTTTAAAAACAAACGCCTTTGCAAAACATTCGCATTTTTCGGTTCTTTGTTTTACCTGAGAATTAAGTGTTGGTATGTTAACGAAGTGCTTCTGAAATGTGTAAGCCTTGGCCAGTCTGCCTTAAATGGGACTTTGACACAGAAAAAGACCAAGAAAAACGAAATTAGACTATTTAGCTAAAATATGCTTTACAACTCAGGCATATAGATCAATTAGTTTTAATTATGCTGAGAACGACCAATTGGAGAAGTTAGATTTATAGGATTTTTGAAACCTTTCGATGAAAACAGCAGCTTTTTTACTTTGCAGCAACAACAGAAATTGTGTTTCACTATATATTCTGTGTAGTCTACGCTATTGAAGAAAGGCAGATTATTGCTCATTCAAAGTACGAGCGATTTGGAAATGTAAATCTAAAAACGTTTTCAATAATTTCTTTTAAAATACAAATGTACACCGACTTTGATTTATCATACGCATACTCATAGCTTAACAACCTTCTTATTAATAAGATAAGACAGCAATATTTCCCCCACTTACCTAAATAGCTACTTCAAAATGTACATATCTTACTACTAGCGCGTTATTATGTGAATTTCTTCCTCGAATATATCCTTAACCAGAATATTTAACACTAGAGAGCACGGTTACATGCGTAGTATGGACCTCCATGGAAGAATTTGTCACAATTTCAGACGATCACAAAATTCTTTCGTGGAACCTCAACACTCTTCAAAACACAAAGCTCCTTACCCTTCCCGACAACATCTTCCCGGCTTCCATTGGCTGGGTTCCAAAAGGAGTTGGTGGCGTGAGTGGAAAACAAGCTTCCTTTTCCGGAATATTTATTCTATGTTCTACGGATGGTAATTTCCAAGTTTCTGCAGCCTCTTGATTGAAGTACAGGTTTCTTCCACTTAGTCAACAAATCTGGCCGCATTGAAAAAAGCGTGGAAGCTCACAAAGGAGCAATCCTTGGTTTCGAGTGGAGTTATGACGGGAACTCCTTTGCAACATGTACGTCTGCATATTAGTGTTCCATATTTGTAGCTGGCGAGGATGGTCAATTAAAAATCTGGTCGAGAAATGGCATGCTTCGGTCAACACTTGTGCAAAAAAGTATGCTTTCCTGTCATCTTATTGTGTCAAGATACTTCTATATATTCATTGGCATGGGGACCCAAATCAGCTAACATAGTTTACACGAACGGAAAAAACTTGGTTATTCAATCGATAAGAGCCAACGTCTTACCAATCAGCGTAAGTTATATTTTTGAAGAAGCTTTAGAAGCTCTCTATCTTCTTTTAATTGCCCGACGTTAGCGTTTCGATTTGCCTTTCACTGCATGCAAAATTTTTTGTCGGTTAGGCTCTAATGATTTAACCATCATGCCAAAAGCTTAGCGGAACCTTCTGTTTTTAATAGTCGGTCCATATACATTTTTGCAATTCTTTGTTTCCGGTGTTGTTCTGTTTTTGACTGATAAACATGCAGGAGATCAGTGTCCGCTTACAAACGCAAATGTCACATAATAATATTTGATTTTATTTGCAAGTGGTAGATCAGTCCAACGATTTAGCTTTCGACTCGAGAGTAGATAATTAGAAGACTCGATGTATGAGTTAAAGGCGGTGTATATAATTTGGTTTAAATATATATGACTTTTATGTTATTCACAGCACTGACTGTTTAAGGGCTTCATGTGCTTAACCATACCGCTTCGTAAATTTCTGGTCGGACTCCCAACAAAACCTCCAATTTCTGCGTTATAGTTTATGTACTTGTGATTTATGAAAAGATCAAACCATGCAATAAACTGTTTCTCTTAATACTCCTTTTTTGCCATTTGGTATTCGGTATGTCAAGTTAGGCGTCAAATAAACAACTCTGCTATTTTCTGGCATGATTCTGCAATCTATTAGTAACCCCGAATAACAACAAATGTCTGGTATCACATGCTTCTCTTTATTCGAAGTTTATAGTATTTAAGCCACTTCACCGATAATTAAAAAAGCTCTTTCTAAGCATTTTCAAAATGGCAATGAAATCGTACTTTAAGGCTTCTTGTCCTACGAATAATTTCCCTCCATGACCTGGGAAACCTTTGTTCTTGCTCCCTTAATAAGGCTTTATCGGCACCTATACTTAAAAAAATTGGTTAGTGGGTTACTTTTTGGCCGTTAAAACGTTTTTAGTGAATGCTTGCAAATGTTTGAAGTCTGTATTCTGATTATTGACAAAATAATGGAGCATGTTTACCTCACATGAGAGAATATTTAACTCTGCATACGTCCATGCCCAATCATTTCACACTACGTCGTTTACTAGGATTAATAATCCTTCAACACACCTTTAACTCACATAATATTTTGTCCTTAGTGGAAGGCTCACGACGGGATAATTCTGAAGGTAGGTTGGAACCCCGTCAACAATCTTATCCTCTCCGGTGGCGAAGACTGCAAATACAAGGTACGTTCGTAAAATATATATAAATAGGTACTTAGATATGGGATAGCTTGGCCAGACTCCTGTTTGCTAGTCAAATGAATGATTTTCCAATCACCTCCCTTGCGTGGTCTCCCGATGGGCAACTCTTCACAGTTGGCAGCTACAATACCATTCGTCTTTGCGACCACGTTGGCGTAAGCTATCTTTTTTCCACCTAGCACCTTCCTTCATGCTCCTCTTGTGCTCCATCCTAGTTAAATGCATTTGTAGCACCTTAGACCTTGAAAACGGTATTTCCCGCAGGGGATCTCTACTTGGTTAAAAAAATATTATTGTTTTATCTGCAATTGCAAAGTATGAGCATCAAAAAGCTGTTTTTTTTTCAAGTAAAATACTTATTTTCAAAAATTGTATCAACAATTCCATGTAATAATTGGAATTTATAGACAAGCTTAGTATCATTAGTAGCAAGGTCGTAGAACTTAAATAATATGATTTTCGGCCTTATGTATGGATGACGAACTACAGACCACAGGATTTCTAATTAAGACTGCAGAAGAGGATTCGGTATGAGGAAATAATTTTCGGACTATGTAAGGTTTTCTTGAGTCCATTCCCATAGAAACGAGTGTTAATTGAGGACGAAGAACGTAAGCAGGGCCATTAATCTGTTATATTCGCCTTATGTCCCCACCAATAACCATAACGGCCTTGGAGCAGCCTCGTCTGCGAGGCTTTGTGGGCCTGACAGAGAGGTACCCAGGTTGAGGTTTGCAAAATTCCGAAAAGTTGTGAAGATTTCAGATCTGATGACTGAACAAGAATATTATGCTTGCCTTTGCAAGAGAGTTTAAGTCAAATGATGCCGTCTGCCATTCACAGGATTTGTCTTGTTTAAATAAAACCATACCACTCCACTTCTCCTCTTTCCCCGGTTGTAATTTCGCTTGAAAATGTCCATCTACTTTCTTTACCCACACCAGAAAACCACCAGAATTGAAACAAATTGAGAACTTTGGTGTCACACATCCAGACACAATAGAGGAACAACGTAATTTTCTTCTGCGATGGAAGCCATGTAAACTTTAAAGAAATAAGGCTCAGCGAATTTATATCTTCAACTAGTCATCCGCCAGTGTGTACATTAATTCAAGTAAGATAGAATGGGACAACGAAAGCTACCACAACCATTGAACAGTAGCTATGAAGGAGAGGGTTAAGGACTTTCAGATATGTATAGTTCTGTCAATACAAGCGAACATGCAAATCCCGAGTAGTAATTTAGAAGAAAAATACGATGCGATCGCTGGGACAAGAATTTATTTACTAATTGTTTAGACGTCTGTCGCGGATTCCTCATCAGAGACATCAGCCTAAACAGTAGCAGAAACGGGTAATTCATGCATAGGGAGCGGCAGTAGTTATGTAGCAGAGTCACTATGATACTGCACGCTATCGAGGATAATAACACGCTTGTGCGCTAATAACTGAATGACTGGCGTGCGATCCGCAACCTGGTGAACTTTCATCACGCGTGATGATTGCTCGGCCATCTAGTTCCCTGGCGTTGGCGTTGGAGGTCGCGTTGGCTTATGTGTTCCCTAAGTGGTTTGCTCTGGCCGAACTGAGACACGGCAATTATCCTCGGCAGTTACCCTCGACAGGGAGCCGATAATTTTCATAAGTGGGTACTAACATTGTGACTGTATCCCTTAAATACTACCAATCTCTGTGCATGAATTACCCGTTTCTGATAGGGTATATGCTAATGTCTCTGGTGAAGAATCCATGACGGACTTCGAAACGTCAGGCGAATAAAAGTCTTGTCCCAGCGATCACATCTTCTCCCCGACAGTCTAGTCCTGTCAGGAGCCTGAGGAGGGGAGAAGGGGAAGAAGCCTGGCAGCGAGTTTTGCTTCTGTTTAGTTGATGTAACGCGACGTAAATGGATGCGCGCACGAACATACTGGGTTCCTTTCGGACTCTAGGAGCTTGAGGGTTTTTGTAGATGTCTTCAGCGACCACCAGCCTGGAGTAACTAAAGGTATGGCCACTGCCTCTGCTACTGATCATCTACTGTGTTGAATTTTGCTGTTCGACCCTTACCTTCTTGTTATAAGGCAGACCGGAGGAATACTTATCGAAAACGTGGGTTCACTGAACTTTACTTCGATTATTTACTTTGTTTTAGTTCCAGTAATTCCCTTTTTATACTAGACTGTAGATTTTTCTTCATGAAACGAGTGCGGCCAGTGCTTGTGATTGATTGAGGCACCACAAGAACCTAAAGCGTCCTATAGTTGCATCAGAATTAGTACGAAGAATCATTGCCACCTCGAAAATTTGCAATTCAGAAACAACCAAATTGGAAGCGTTCTATTTAAAATGCCGAGCTTCGCACAAAAATTTTCCGAAGTGTTTATATGATGGTGCCACATTTCCAGCTGAGCTTACCGTCAAGGTTTTCCAACAACCCACATATGACCACAGTTTTCTTTACATCGTACCTAGCTTGGTAGAGTTAAAGAAAAGTTAGATGTGGCCTGGTCACCTGGGCCGGATGACATTCTAGGTTACTTCTGCGGCAACTAGTTGAATAATTAGCTGAATCACTATGTACTATTTGTCAAATATCGCTTGAAGCTGGCGAACTTTCTGATAGATGATAGTGGGCAAATGCACCTATTTATAAGGGCGTATCACAACTGTATCTCATCAACTAACGGTCAGTCAGCCGTAAATACATCAACTGTAAGGTTAAGGACAGGATAATTTTAAAAAAGTTGTATCGCTGGATGCATTTTGCTGTCAAATCTACTACAGTATACATGGTTTCTGTCTTGCAAATCTCCATACACTGAGTGCGCCTTTGTCAAAAGTAGTCGATAAAACAAGTTCAATTGACATCCTTTACTTTGATTCCAGCAAGGCCTTTTACTGTGTGTAATGGAAGTGCCTTATTCAAAAGAAGTTAGTCTTTGGGAGGAAAGAAATCCTCCTGAACTAGATTCAAAATTTTATAAAGTGTCTTACACAAAATGCCGCAGCGGATGGCTACGCTTCAGCATAAGTGTGTGGTAACAGTGATCGTATGGGGACATTAAGTTCAATATAACTATCTTTGCAGATGCTAGTAAGCTTTCGAGGGTGAAAAGAGATGAAAGAGGTAACAGCACCTGGAATAGCTGTAGGCATGGTGCGAGGTTCGGTGCATAAAATGCAATGCGAACAAATCTATGCTGATGCACATACTGTCGGCCAGACGAGGAAGCAATGCACCCTTACGACAATATCTCTTGGGAAATCGAATACCTTAAACCCGATCGTATAAAAGTATTTTGAAGTAATTGTTAAAGAATACTTAAACGTAACAGTTCTGAGTTTCAAAATTGCAGCGTGATCAATTTTAACTATAAGAGTGACAGTCAGAAAATTTGAAACCACTAACCACTGGATCATTAGTATGGCTGGACTTGGAATATGCGGTCCAGGCTTGGCGCCGTAGCTCCAGAAAGACGTAGGTATTCTTGAATTTATATGACGACGTGCTGCAAAACTTGTTTCCGGACTCAAAAGTAGACCTACAAGCAGCTCATGGCCGCGGTCAATCATTTCTCCCTCCCTCCGACCTAGACAGGACAGAGCTTCCTTTAGAGAGATGTTTCAGTTGCTAAAAGGACTTGATCTTGATATGGACTGAGAAACTTTTGTCGTATTGACATCACAGACTGATCTTGGAAGACCAGATCGCCAAATTAATACGCAACTTTACTATACCAATCAACTCTCTTCGTTTCTCAATCAGAGGGTCATGCACTAATGGCATTTTTTAACAATACATTGATATCGTGCATTCCCTCACCCTGAGTGTTTTGAAGAGGGGTCTAGGCAACCACCTATTAACCTATTAAACTCAATCGAATGACACTAGTATACCTGAGAAGAAGACGACCCGATCGCTGGCCCAACACTTTTTTTGTCTGACGTTTCGAGATCCGTCGCGGATTCATCATCAGAGACATAAGCACAGAGCAGTAGGAGACGGGTATCCACTAGTATGCCTTTAAGTATACTACTAGCTTGACTTAAATCAGTCATTTTGTTTACTTGAAGTTTAATACTATGCAGGACAGTCCGAGTTCAAGTGCTGCGAAGGTGTTGTTTGCTATTAATATCTTAGTACCTTGTTTTACCTCATTTTACCATTCCTATTTACTATGATGCTTACGAATTTCACCTGGTAAATTTACGTATGAAGCATAGGTCACTGAAATTTAAAGCAACGTTTCCCTGGTGCAAATTTAAATATGGCAAAAGCGGCAAAATGATTTATTGAATCCATATCATTTCGAGAGAGCTCGTCAGTTGCCGCCTCTCATTACTTAACATGAATCGCAAAAGAGAAGATACACAATGAATTCATACCGAAAAATCGATATAAACACAAGGTCATAAGGAGTGGCCAAGTGGCTAATCAATAACATGAGAAGTTCAAACGCTATGGTCAGCAAAAATAATAGGGAAAAAACACCTGAGGTAACAACTTAGGAGGAAAAATGTATAAACAGGGAGCCAATGTTACCAAGGCAAAGTTAGGTTCACTACATGCTCCAGCCGTTTACATAGGTCGGTTTTGATCCGCCGTATGTAGGCTGCCTCCAGGTAGCGTAAGGTGCGAGTTGTTCGTGCTCGAACAAGTACTCGGAAGGACGTTTTGGGGCCAACACAATGGCCCGAGTCTTACAGATGTTCAGTAATTGATGACCGGGGAATTCTGTTTTCTTGTTTCATTAGCCAGCTAAGTAAATGTTCCTTAGCTCTGGTGGCCAATTGCCTCTGCAGAAGGTAAAGATGAAACCAAGGCATTGGAAGACTCCGCCTGGAAAATAATCAAGCTTCTGTTGGATAATAAGCTAATGGATTCCAAAGCAGCTCTGTCCTTTAAAACCCAGGGGTTCATATATCCCACGACTATATGGTTTACCAAAAACACATAAAAAGGATATGCCTTTACGGCCAATTATATCCATGTCAAACTCACCATTTCATAGACTAGCACAATGGCTTGTGAAAGAATTAGAACCAATTTGCAAAAGGTTTTCTTCTTACACATTAAAACATAGTTTCCATTTTTTCGACGAAATAAGACACCAAGATATTTCCGACAACCACATAATATCCTTGGACGTTGAGTCATTATTTACCAACGTTCCCTTGGAAGAAACTATAGATATCATTTACACTTATCCCTCGGATACCCGTCTGGCCCCTGAAATATTACGGAACTTACTACAATTATGCACAAAGAATGTCCAATTCCTATTCAATGGACAATTATACCGACAAATTGATGGAGTCGCGATAGGAAGCCCACTAGAACATACCTTTGCTGACATATTTATGGACCATTTAGAAGACAAAGTATCTGCCAAATTGAACAATGACACACTATACAGACGATATGTCGATGATATATTTGTGATTGTGGGCAATCCAAGGGAAGCCGAAGGATTATTGTCTACAATGAACAGTTTGCATCCTAAGATAAAATTTACCATGGAACAGGAACAAGATAACCATCTTTCGTTTCTCGACGTTAACTTATCCAGACAGAAAGATGGTTCGATTACACGGACGGTCTTCCATAAAAACACCTCAAAGGACAGTATTTACATTATCTGAGTTTTTTTCCCAGTCAATGGAAACGTAACTTGGTATATACTCTTTTCCAGAGGACCAGAATGATCTGTTCTACGGATACATTGGATGATGAATTAACCAACCTTAAACGCACCCTTATGAAGCGAGGATATCCAAGTCAATTTATAGACAAATACAATAAACCTCTAAGACCTAAATTGACTAAACAATTAGCACCAAAAAAGCCCGTCTTCATTTCCTTACCATTTAAGGGCGATAACATATTAAACACCATCAAAAGACGCCTTCTCAATGCCATTGAAAGGACGTACTATGCTGTTGATCTGATAATTTGCAATCCGACAAAACCTTTACCAGTTCCTCATGCGAAGGATGCCATGCCGTTGCACGCCACTTCAAACTGCATTTATGAATTTACATGTACTTGCGGATGCAAGTGCATAGGGCGAACGCAGAGGCAATTGGCCACCAGAGCTAAGGAACATTTACCTAGCTGGCTAATGAAACAAGAAAACAGAATTCCCCGGTCATTAATTACTGAACATCTGTTAGACTCGGGCCATTGTGTTGGCCCCAAAACGTCCTTCCGAGTACTTGTTCGAGCACGAACAACTCGCACCTTACGCTACCTGGAGGCAGCCTACATACGGCGGGTCAAACCTGACCTATGTAAACAGTTGGAGCATGTAGTGAACCTAACTTTGCCTTGGTAACATTGGCTCCCTGTTTATACATTTTTCCTCCGAAGTTGTTACCTCAGGTGTTTTTTCCCTATTATTATTGCTGACCATAGCGTTTGAACTTCTCATGTTATTGATTAGCCACTTGGCCACTCCTCATGACCTTGTGTTTATATCGATTTTTCGGTATGAATTCATTGTGTATCTTCTCTTTTGTGATTCATGTTGAGTAATGAGAGGCGGCAACTGACGAGCTCTCTCGAAATGATATGGATCCAATAAATCATTTTGCCACTATTGCCATATTTAAATTCACTTAACTTTGTTGAAATTGAGCTTTCAAGGGCTTCTGCCACTTGTTCCAAATACACTGATGGATTGAGTTGCACCGAAATATGGACTGATGAGCATCCTTTGGCTCGCAACAACTTATGCATATTTTCATTCCATCTTCAGTGGTTCCACACACTTGAAAAGCCAATAACTGGCAGCATACTCAGTTTGGCCTGGTCAGCCGATGGCACACAAGTGGCTGCTGCGGGCGCAAACGGCCAAGTAATCTTCGCAAAGATTGTCGATCAGTCGATGGAATGGGAGGGCCTTGAAGCGACTGTTCAAGATGAAAGGCTGATTACAACCTTCAATGTCAATGACGGAGCGGTTGAAAAACTGGAATTCCGCGACCGTGTGGTGAAAATGTCAGTCGGGTATGGGCACCTCATCGCGATCACTACACTACAGTGCTACATTTACAGGTAAGTCTGCTCCCTGTACGCGTTCACCAGATGTGGTGGACGCGTAAAAATAAATACTGAAAAAATACCATAATTAAAATTGACACGTGGACGATTAAATAAAAATGTATTATTTAAGGTAAAATTTAACACAAAGGACGTTTTTTGACCGAACTCCTTAAACTTGGTTAAAGAAAAGTTAATAGGAGTCGCTGAACAATTGTGTATTCTTATGAGCGTGCGGGGGAAAAGTTCATGTCTAGAATTCACCTATGGCATTTACAAGATCGTCTTTTTTCTGTCAATTCGAAAGCTGTGGTTTAAATTTAAGATTTGTAGAAAAGATGAGTTGTATGACTGCTTAATCAGGACACGGGAACAGGAACGCTCTGCTATCTTAAACTATATGAACTTGCAATACATTTCAGGAAGAATAAATATTCCCGCGTCTCAATACTAACACTGCTCCTTACAGTAAACTAGGCTCTTACCTTAATCTTAACCCTAACCCTACCCTAAATCTAACACCTACAGTTAATACAAACCCAAAATTTAACTCTAAACATAGTCCTAATCCTAACCCCAACTTTGAGCTTAATCTCAACCCTACACCTAACCCTTTATCCTAGAAATCTAATTGATTTGAAATCTAAGTTCCCTAGAATTTGGGCGTAAAGCTTCATGTATTATGGGCAGTTCCTCCCCCCCGTGTCTTATTTAGGCTGCCACAAAAGTCATCCTAACCATTTTTTAAACAAGTTGTTAAAAATGCTTAAGGGCTAGTTTACTACCATTGCAGGAACTGGGGCGATTAATACGCCATTTCGATGCGTCCCTGATAAAGTGGCTGATGCTGTTGCTAAACATTTTATTTGGTCTTTATTAAAAAGCGCATGGAAACTCTTTACTGAGTTTCAGGTAGCTTTTAATGCTTTTTAATTCCCGAGCGGCCTCTAATAGAAAGACATTTTTATCAATCTAAACAGACCGTACGTAGGACTTACGTTTTATATGAACATATCTTCGCAGGAGTTAACTCTAGTCATGGTATATGTGCTAGCGGACTCTTCATACCTATGAATGCCGATCTCTTACATCAACATTTAGTTATCTCTGGAAGGTACACATAGTCTGTAGCTCATTGCGTTGGTTCTACTTACGAAAATTTATCGCTCAATAAGACAGAGCTGTGAGTCGACAACATAGTTTATTTATCATTATGGGATAAACGTTCTTATTCCTATTTTGTTTAGCTGACGCAAATTGATGAGGTAATCATTTAATTTTAAAGTGTAGTGCATTCAATCTCGGGTCAAGAATTTTGAAAATTTTCGCTTTCGAATTTACCTGGAATTACTGACTAGTCATGTAAATATCAAAATTATACGTGAACAATGGATAAAACAGCACGTTTTTTCTTTTCCTAGTGTGAAAAACTTCAACACCCCCTCAATAACTGAATTGAAGGACAATAACGTGCTTCTAATTCTTCAGGCTCAGGAGTAAGTTATGCTAACACACACACACACACACACACACACACAACCTACAATTTTTCATGCATCTTCATCACCCACTATTTGTATCTTGTGTTACAAGCGGTGTTCAGCTAAATCACACTTATTTTTTGGCTGTCAGCTTATTCTTGCTCGTTGATTCTGGGGGCTTCTTCCTATACAACTATGAAGGACGTTTCATCTCATCTCTCAAGGTGCCTTCGTTAAAGACAGAAGCAATCTACCCCGGAATCGTGGCTCTAAGTGGTGAGACAATGGCTGTCAGGGACATCGAGGACGAAAAAGGTATTCTTCAGCGTTTCTTTCTTTCGCCCAGACTAAATAAAGACCTATTTTTATCAGTGTTACATGGTCTTACACTCGTGGTTTGCCTACCCGCATGGGTCAGGGGAGCTGGAATGGTCCTCAGGGCCGGTAACGCTGGCTTATGGTGCCCGACGGCCCACAAGTTGTTAAGCTCGGTAAAATACCGTGTGTGTATGAGAACAGATTAAAACATGTCCAGTGATTGCGCATACGAAAATTTACAAATTATTACGTGACAGTTGCCTCAATGCCCGCCTAGATTATAAGAACGCCCCATCACGCATAATACAGATAGTTCCTGTGCTACATTCCAGGAAATGACTACTGGGGTCACCCAATACACCATACTGACAGCACATGTGTTAACTAAAAGTCCAGACACACAGGCCACTGCACGTCAGAGCTGTGAAGGGGTTGGCTCATCAGCGAGAATCTCAACATTCCATTAACTGACCACTGACTACAAATTTGACTTTTGTCGGCAAATGCTGTCATGAGTATGGATGTTTTTGAATCGGCAGAAACCGCTGTTCTCTTTTTGGAGACGGTGGATTCCATGGAGTCCGGGGTCAGAACATATTTTGCTTTTTTCAGTGTGTTTTTTTCAGCCGCTAGGAAGGATGGTTTCCATACTTTTGGTTATGGAAGTTATCAGCACGGTCATCCCTCTCTGGTGTTGATATGCCGGGCGCTTAAAAACCACAGTTTGAAGCAAAATTAAAATAACCCAGGGTAGTTCATCTGCCGTTAACCAGAGATGAGCCTCCACTACCCTGGGTAGCAATTGTGTCTTGTATGAGAGTTCGACTATATTTGGAGACAGCTAAGCAGCGGCTCAGCTCAAGCACCTTTAGAATGACCAGGGTGAATGTGGAAGCAGTAGCTTTCGTTTACGCATTCTACACCCATTCTGATTCTGTCCACTAATATCTCATATTACTGAAACCTGTCATAACACAACTTTGAGGTACCGTCACTATTAGATTCTACGTATTAAAGAGCGAGCTCTGTTGTTATTTAGTAACCTCCTTAGTGCAGACGTTTGGTTGTTCGGGAATGCAGAAATAGTCAGCAGGTTTATTGTACGACCATAAGCACATTTGACGACGCAGTTCAAATAGCAGCTTGTGAATTACATGCTAGAGAACGTTACATTTGAGTCCAGAGACGACGAAACCGTAAGCTATAATGAGTACACGAATACGTCTTAAGCACCATAGCCAACTGTTCGAGCGACTTAAAGTGTCTGTATATATAATTTTCAATCGCAGATATAAATTATTTTCTGAGAAAGGTGCATAATCTCATGCATTTTAGTTGTCAATTTGTATGAGGTCGCCCCTGCTAAGCCGATTGGAGACGGAAAACCAATCGTACATTCAGTAAGCATTTTGATGTCCTTTGTGATTTAAACAACAGTCTTATCCCTTATTCACAACTTGCTTTTGAATTGTCTTAATTAATAAAGATACTTTTCATTTTTCTAGCGTATCTATGGATTTCCTGAAGCTGCTTACTGCTAACTAAGCACAATCAATTTTCCTGAAGCCTCATAAGAGATTAGAGTTTCTACTGCCCATTTGTTCCACTTTTCGTCAGACTACTTCTGTGCGTATAATTTTAGCAGTTTTTCTTAGATGTGCACCGAATTTGGTAACTTACGACTGCGCATCGTTTGTAGCTTTCTTTAGACACAGGGCCCTTCAAACAGACTTGCATAATCTTTGCATAAGGTCTGCATATCCTTTTAAGCAATAATTTATGATGCCCACGAACCTTAGGCTGGAACGTATGGAAGCATTTGTACCTCGATAGTTTTAAGGACAGGCCCACTCGGTCTGGTGAGCGTAAATATGCTCATATGCGAACCCATCGAATAGTAATAATATCATGATGCACTGTCTTAAGTGGTCCTTGGTGTCCTGAATTAAAAACTTGCAGCCTTTGTCGTAACAACAGTCCTCATCGCCTGTGGTATTTAGGTGAAGAGGGGAGCTTGACTAAATTAGTTCGAGTTTAGTAGTTTTGGGAATTCTTCTGATGACTGAATTGTTTTCTTGTGGGACCGATATCAGGGGTTTTCTTTGTACGACTGCAAGACAGTTGGCCTCGAAAGTATCGGATTGGTCAAATAAGAGCACGCTAAATGTGGGTATTTACTGGTTAACTCCGTGAGGTTCAAGGTGTGCCGGCCTCAAATTATGATGGTTACCAGGACCAATCTGTTCACAAGTGATAGTGCTTGCATTCTTCTCTTCGTTCGCGCTACCTGTAGAGCATGTGTTCACCTTTATCAAATTAAAATACTTGTTGCCTTTTCAGGCAGAGGTGCTTTCTCTCGGACTCAATCAGAAAGGTGCGGCTGTCGATCGTCGTCTCGTCTTGCTTGATAAAAATAAGGACCTCTTTCTCTATCAGGTTCGAATCTATGGCCGCGGTAGAGCTGTAACAAAACTATGTGAGTATTTTTGTTTTGAATGTCACTGTATAAATGTCATTCAGAAAATGCGTTTGAAACGTTGGACGTTACTGCTCTGATTTATATTTTGAGCATATGAAGTATATTGTTAATGAAACGCAAATATTTTCTACTAAAAAAAATGTTAAACTTTTCCTGGACTTGGTTATTTTAACCGGTTTTAATTCTTAAGATGGCTTCGAAATAACTTAACTATTCAATGCAGGTTTTGCGCAATGGTATTGATGAAATCCCCCCATTAAAATGATTTGATGTTATACTTCGGAAGTGGCCGCCGGGGGTGCTGCTGACACTTTAAACTTTCTATGGTTGCATAACTCCTTTAAAGGCTATCACAGAAAGATCCGAACGATTTTAAGTTTTTTTATATAACGGTCCTTTAGATGTGAACGTCCCCAGCCCGTAGAGTGGTCAAGATTTCGGCGTCTGTGTATACCGAGTTGATTAGACCTCTCAAGGTCTTAGAGTATTTCTCAAAAAAATTATGACAATTGGTTACTGTTACTAATTATCTCCTAACTTATGCACAGTGCCAGCGGATATCCTGTCGAACAAGCAAATTCGAACGCGGACCTGACATATTCTTCTGATACCAACCGATAATTCTCAGATAAATGTCTTACCACGACACCATTTGTTGAACCTGCAGTGATTAATTCCTCCCAAACTTATAAAGAGAATTGGCGTTAATTGTTGGCGAACAGCCCTTTGAATTCTAATCCAACCGTACTTTACCGTAAGCAAGCATGTGGACTACAGCAACAATCAAAAGAAACCATCCAACAGTTGCATTTTGGCGGAGTGCAAAACAGGTGGAATTCCTAGAAAATTACTGCTGTTTAAAAGGCTTCCAAGATCACCTTAGAAAGGGATGCAGAGTTTCAGAGCCATACTTACAACAAATTGTAACCTTTGCGAAAATTCCCATCGAAAATTCCAGAAGATAAATCGGCGAACATACGTTTGTTTTCGATAAATTCTCGTCAGGCCTTTACATTTATATGGTATGAATAAACTATGGTGGGTGGTGGACAGATGAAGTGTTCTCATTGTCACGGTGGGGAGGAGCGTCTTCGTCCCTTTGGCACGCACATACCTCGACTATACGGGCTGCCTAAGATTCACAAAGATGGCGTCCCCTTTCGTACCATCCTAGATATGAGAAACTCGCCATACCATGCGACAGCAAAATGGCTAGCAGACAAGCTGAAACCCATACAGAGTCAAATAGCACCTCACAGCCTCCGAGACACCTTCGAATTCGTGGATGGCGTGAAAGACCTTGAGCTGAACGGGATTATGATGTTCTCACTGGATGTCTCGTCCCTATTCACGAACGTGCCGGTCACAGAAACAGTAGACTACATCTGTGAATTCATTTCCTTGACTCAGCAAGACATAGGAATGCCGGTTACTGCATTAAAAGAATTATTGCGAAAATTCACCTTGAATGTACAGTTCCTATTTGACAATAGCCTGTACAGACAATTGGACGGAGTAGCTATGGGCTCGCCACTGGGTCCACTTCTAGCAAATATATTCATGGACAAGCTAGAAGCTACACAACTTAGCCACCAGATTAATAATCTCACGTACTATAAACGGTAGGTAGACGACATATTTGCAGTTGCATCAGATCAAACCAACTTTCAACGCTAATGCATGCAGTAAATCGGGCGAACAAATCGATAAAATTTACCCTAGAAGAAGAACAATCTGGATCGCTTCCATTTCTTGATGTGCTACTGAGTAAAAGAGCCGATGGGAGCATTCAACGTAGGGTATATCGCAAGAAGACGTGGTCCGGGCAATGCATCAATTTCGCTAGTTTCATACCGTTAAACTTCAAACGCAATTAAGTACGGTGTTTGACGCAAAGGGCGAAGAGGATTTGCTCGACTGATAGCAGTGAAGAGGAGCTTAAGATTGTTGAAGGCGTGTTTCGGCAAAATGGGTATCCTTGTCGATTTATCGCTAAAAACATGGCTGAAAGGCCGCCAAAACCCTCAGTATTAACAGTGGAGAAGAAACGAGTCGTCATCAGAGTCCCATTTCAAGGGGACGGACCAAGCGAACTACTAAGGAGGCGCCTGAGTCAAGCCGTAGCATCTACCTTCCCAGCAGCCAACGCCCATGTATTGTTCTCGACTACTCCCATTCTATACGGAGAGATTAAGGATAAACTGCCAGCCCAGACCACCTCAATGTGCATATATTCATTTACCTGTTCTTGTGGGGCAGGATATATTGGTCGCACGAACCGGCCCTTGTCCAAAAGAGTAAGGGAACACATACCCGCATGGTTAGGGAAGGGCCAACTTAAAGGTGTAAACTGTTCAATCTTAGCGCACCTGGTAGACTCAAACCATCGCGTGGATGCCAAAGAGGCCTTCCGAGTGATTTACAAGGTGCCTTCAAGCTACTCAAAACTCCTCGGACAGCGTCTCTTGGCGACGGCAGAGGCGGCTACCATCAGGCTACGCAGACCGCTGCTATGTGCCCAAAAGAATTTCGTCGCGACGCCCCAGTTGCCATGGGCGAAACTAGGTAACACGGCCACCCACAGTGGATCACAGGCCTTGGAAACGGGCCCCCGCAGAGACGACCAAGTCCCAAGTCCAGCCACACACACCTTATCGGCGGTTTTGGACGCTGGGCCGTCTAGAAATTGACGCTGATCTCAAATCCCCCAACTTCCCCCCCCCTACCCCCCTTCCTCCCCCCTCCTACCCACCGTGACAAAGAGAACACTTCATCTGTCCACCAACCACCATAGTTTATTCATACCATATAACTGTAAAGGCCTGACGAGAATTTATCAAAAACAAACGTATTTTCGCCAATTTATCTTCTGAAATTTGTAACCGTAAACTTCTGTAGTACCCCCCCCCATAAACAGGAGCGCATTCGAGTTTGATTTACTAGGAACTTAAACGTTTAGTCATTACTGTGAACTATGTAGACTTGGCTTTCCATTTATTCATTTCCGATGCATGCGCTTTTAATGGATATGCAACTACTATGGTTGCGAACGTTGGTCAGTTGATGGCATGAAAAGTATTCACTTTATTGCACTTTTAGGCAGTATGGTGTCAACCTTCTTGTGGTCCGAGACTGACAACTTTTTGGCGGCTGCTCAGAACGACAAATTAACTATTTGGTACTACCCGACCCTGGCCTTTATTGACAAGGAGCTTTTACCGCTGACGATACAGGAAACGGACATTATGTAGGTTTCGGGACCCTTCATTTGTTGCTTCCTACTCCTTTCCCTGGACGTCTATTCGTTCGTGCGCGTCTAGAGGCAACTACTTCCTCTTTTTTGAAAAAAAATGACTACGCACCCCAATGTTGTTTCCCGCTATTCGCCTAAATGTGGCACTTATTTTTTGGAAGGAGTATTGCTAGACAATAAGCGCATTTGTTTAAAGTTAGCAGCGTGGGCAAAAATTGCGGTTTTCCATCCCTTCAAAAACAAATAAAACACGATTATCTAGGCTTTATCAGTAGAACAGCGGCATTTTCATAAGAACGCGTGGGAAAAAAGACTCCGAAGTAAATTTAGATTCAAAAGTGAACAAATTTAAATCAGAACTTTTGAAGTAAGCAAGCATTGCAGGAACTGCAGACGCACAAGAAACCAAACACTAATTATTTACCATACCACTATCTCAAAGTCCTGGCACGCGTGTTTCACCGATCTTGTGTCACTGCAGGACGTTTTTGTATACTACTGACTGCTTATTGCCAACTTGTGAAGATTACGCGGTTATTCCGTAGTAGCTGATGGGTTTTAGCTCATTTATGTCAACCAAAATTCGAAGTGGGTCTGAAAAGCTTTATTCTGATGAATTTACTCCAAATTCATGCATTATTTTCCTAGGAGATTAAGCAAGCCACGAAAAGTCACCACTGCTTTTTTTCCATTGTTTCTAGTCATCTATAGGCCTAAGCCTCATTCTGCTTGCCAGTGTAAGCTCATATAACCTCTTTTGCTAAATACGAATTAAGCTTAGAAAGCTGGTCCCGGTTTTTGGACTCGCAGATGGGACAGATGCAGCCTTTGTGGACGACAGTGGTGCTCTTTAAACGTATCTTTTATCTGCTTTATGCTTCCAGTTGAACTCTATACTGGCTGGTACTGTAGAACAGACAGCAGCTACCACACTGACAATGAGATTGACTTGTTGATTTCAGTTGTGGATGCATCACACAGGACACTATTTTTCAAAAAGCATTCCCTCCCTACCAATGTTCGTCATCAGAAAATCACTGAAAGAGCCTTCTTATGAATGTTAGTGAAGGTGCTATTTTGTGATATCATAACAGGTAAATGAGACGTCAGTTCAGGCGCGCATCTATGGTGAACAGTTTACCCATTGTGAAGGTAGGATCGTCTTGGTCCAGGTCGCCTTCTAAGGAATTTTGGCCGCGGGCTTGTTGTTTAGATCCTCAGTTCAGCCATGGTGTGCCAAATACTTCTGTTGGATCATAGTGTGTGTCACCTGCATTCATCTTATGTGAGGTAATAATTGGTAGGTGGATTGCTTGCATGCCATTTCGAGGCGGTGCAAACAAAAACACGAAGGCTTCCTAACTCAAAAGTCAGGGAAGACTGTTTAGAATGGAAAAGCTTTAACTGCGAACACGAGCTTACATGGAGCTTTGCAAGGACTTTCTACTAATCTTCTCTTCGGGCCGATTGTATCAGTGTCTGCTGTTGGAATGCTTGACCACAGCAAGTCCTCTGTTGCCTGCACCCATAAGTGAAATGGCGCGCGTTTAATAGCTTCGAGCTCTCGCAGGGCTTGTGCCTGAACACGCATGACCTAGCTCGGGCGGCATGATTCAGCGCTCTAAACAGTGTTTTTACTCCGAAAACTATACCATAAGCGATTTTTCTTATAGTTTAATCCTGTTGGAAGCATGAACGGAAAAAGATGGAGATCGAAACCGGGTTTTTGGGACAACCGATTAAGCTGTTATCTGGTCACCACGTCACTTTTACTTGGATGCTCTTTTACGTTCCCGAAAACCATAAACATCAGTGAATTTTTTAATTCCAGTAAATTTTGGTAAGAATTTCCACATGGATTTTTTCGACAACAGTTATTCTCATCTGTCCTTGAATATTATTAAAAAGGGTAAGCTTGCTCTTGTCCCAAAACTTTAAAGTAAGAACATAAGTACTGCAAAAGCCGATGAACAGGGAAAAGCACCTGCTATGAGTATAATCTTCCAGGCATGTGAACGGGTACTGTCTTCGTGTTGGTTATCTAGTTTCATTGAATATAATCTGCAGAACAAGTAGTAAGGGTCATTTATATAACATCCAAAACCAGAAAATTCTTCCTGGAAAGCTAAATATTCCTAGCCCAAACAATATCCCTCAGATAAACCTACATTGTAGACCTTATCTGCCTTCTAACCCTCCTTAAATCCCAAGCCCACAGTAAACATTATCCCTAAACTTACCCCTAACTTGAAGTCTTATGTTGTCCCTAACCATAAAACCTAATCCTATTTTCCCTGGAAGTTGGCGCGGAAATACGCCTATCGCGGGCGGTTCTTGCTCTCAGGTCCTGTTTTTTGGGCCATATATTTCATTTTTACCGCATAATATTTACTTAGAGCAAGAATACCCTTTCTGTCATCTTCATTATTTTCCAACTGCATTCGAGAACGGCTTGTGCAACTATTAGAAATCCATCAGCTCGTTACACTGATTCAGATTTTTTATGTTATTTCTCTCTCTTCACAATCATGCTCATTGCATACAGAGATGAGTGCGGAAAGTACGCCTGTCTACATAATTTCCGTGGCAACCACATTACTCTGCGGCGGGCCGACGGTGGATTGATATCCTTTTCTATATCTCCCTATCCGGCTTGTCTCAACGGCTACGTTTCAAGAAACAAGTGGGGGGACGCTGTTAACCTCTGCCGAAGTGCAAAGGTAAGAATGCTCCTTCCCACTGTCAACAGGGTGGACACGTTTCTGGCCCACAATATTGGGCATATTGCTTTTTGCTTTATCTTATGGCTGAGCTATCCAAGTTGCACTTCTTCTCGAGTATTTCTTTTGAAGACTTCTCAGAGAACGTCTGCATTTAGTTGCCCTGCTTTCACTTGATTACATGAATAAAATCCCTCCGCAGCTTTGTGAGTCAAAGTACTAATCGTATTCGTAGACCTATGCTCAAATTCGTGAATATGACTAGCACTGAATGCATACGACAATAATTAAGTAAATGTAGCGATTTCAAGGACCGTCAGCATTTTATTTTCGACGAAAAAAGCTATGAAGTCACATCCGCAGCGTCTGCTGATTGCAAAGGTAGACCATAAGCTTAGGAGTAACAATTAAGGAAAGCTTAAGTGGACATTTTGACTTATCCATAATCATCCAACGGCGTAGGGGGAAGGGTGATTTTAGTGGGGACAAAATTCACTTACTTAAGTAGTATGCCTTTTTGTCATTGATTTTGACTGCATTTATAGATTCAAATACATTTTTTGGAAAACATGCATGCAAAGATTATTTCTTGTACTCGTTTCTAATTATGAGCTTTTTTAAAATTTTCAGATGTTCATTCATAGAACATTCTATCCGTCAATTTATTAATACTGCCTTTACTGTATAAATCATGTTCCATATCTCTTGCAACCTTTAATGAGAACTATGTGAGATCTTCCTCAAACTGTAGGCGAAAACGTACTTTTCCTTAAACAGGATGTACACAGTGCGCAATTTGTAAACCTTGAATTCCAATATAGCAGTCAGTAGGTTTCAAAATTATTCAGCAATTAAGAAACTTTTTTAAACCGAAAGATACCCTTTATTTAAGTATAAAATTTTAACAAGTCGTAATTGACTACCAAACGAGTACGAGAATTAGTCTAACCTGCATGTTTTCAGAAAAATATTTGAATCTATAAAGGCAGTCAAAATCAATGACAAAAAGGCATACTACTTAAGTAGCTACTTTTCATAGTACATACGTCTACTTAGTTGTCAGAAAGAAGCTCGTTAAAAGCCGGCATCTTGATGTAACCAAAATGTATTGAGATTTGGCTGCACGATCGTCATTTTTAAAACCAAACGTAATAAATATGCTTGAATCGAAAATGCATTTCAGAATTCCGGGTGATGTTTCATGAGATAGCGAATTTACTGTGTACGTTAACTCATTCAAAAACCACTTAACTCTTTCGAGTACCTACGCGTAACTTGCGAGGCTAGATTAGGCACCTTATTCTTCATGGCCCTCGCTGGTGGGGCTTACTTCGTTCAGTTACGTTTGGGGTTCGGCAAAGTATAAATGTAAGCAACTTGGAGATGTCTCTTTGGTTCAGTAAAAATACTTACTTGAACCTTTTTTAGGAAAACTTACTATGGGCATGTCTGGCGGGACTGGCTGTCTCAGCCAAGAACCTTGAACTGGCCGAGTTGGCATATTCGGCGGTAAACAGAGTGAGTTCCATATTCCTTTGCTCTTCTACTAACATATAAATTCTAGCCTGAAAAGGTCGACCATATACGTCAAATTCTTGAGATGCCCCAATCAGAGGCTCGAAACGCACAAATATTCCTCCTGGCCGGTAGGTTGACCTGCTATCTGCTCATCATCTCTCTGCTACTTTAGGTCAGCCGCGCAATGCGGAGTGTGTTCTCCTACAGTCCGGACTCACATTCAGCGCCATCATGATCAACCTGACCATTTATAACTGGGAAAGGTACGGCTTTCTAACCCATGTCAATCCTACACTGCCACTTGTTGATTGAGTGCAGCCGGGCTTGTAAGTGGTATACAATTTCTTACGGCGGGACGCTGACTAAACATTTCCCTGTATCACCAGTGACATCGCACTAAACTCAAAGTGATTGAAGTTAGGGCTAGGACATGAGAAAAACTATCATCTTGGATTTTATAGCAGGGACAGCTATCATATATGGGGTACCTCCCTGTTGAAACCTGTTGTACTTAGTCTTTTTATTACATAGGGCGTTTTTTCACGCTTTAACCTTTCCCACTCTACAAAAATTAAAGTTGCTACACAGTACTGCAGTTCATCTGTCCTTCACCTGTAAGTTCATCGTCCCTTCATTCCTAAACACCATTATAACCGTTCAGCAAACTGCAATGGTTTCCGTATGCGATATTTTCTATGTGAGTCACTTCTCCGTATACCCAATATATATTTGGTAAACAATTCCTGCTTTTCTAGGTTTGAATTAGAACCCAAAAATAAGCACTACAACTCGGATAAAAGAGATCTTGCCACGAAATTATGAAAAACGCTGTGTTAGTTCTGGTTGGACTTTCTTACATGCCCACTTCCTGAGGGAATAGGAAGGCCCTCTTCCAAATTGATACAGGTGACAATGCACAAAATACAGGAAAAGCAATTATTTCCGCATCCTAAATCTAACTCCAACCCTAACTTTAACCATGATCGCAGTCTTAACCCTAAATAAACCCTTAACCAAACTTGCTCCTCCTCTTAGCTGTAACGTTACCCTAGCCTTAACTCTAACCTTCATTTCCCGAAAGTTACCACAAAGTCACTTGTAGCGCAGATGGTTTCTGTCCCCAGTCCTGTCGGGGGGCACAAATAGACAATCTCTATTTAGACTCTGTCTAATAGTAACTGCCCAATTTGTGAATTAGATCAATTATCATTAGAACTATTCTAGCAATATATACTTAGGTTGCATATTTGCTCTCAACCAAAACACTGAAAACCGTCCTCTACGTCATCCATCGAGTAAATTTGCACATTTCTAATGTGCAAATTATTGATCTAGTACGTTCGTTCACGTAAAATAGCTTTTGTTGCAGTTTTTTCCTGTTGACCCACTAAGCCATTTTTGATCAAAGAACTTGTGCGAATATGTCTTTGGCATCAGGACGTAGATATAGGAAATTGCTAGTCATTCATCATTATGCTAACCCCGTCCACCAGAAGCGCCTTAATTTCTCTATCCTGGATTACTGAAGGGATAACTTGGCAGACTGAACAGCATGAACATATCTAAACTGATAGATGGTCATAGGTTCTGCTTCGAATACGTCGTCATAAAACCCAATTTGACTAACGTAACATTCCCAGCTTCAAAAATTAAAATAATTGAGCAGTAAAGTCCGCTTAGATTATAGAGTTAGAAAATAAACTAGCGATTGCCGTAGCTGAAAAACTACTTTGATTAGTAGCTGCATGTTGTCCAACGACAGAGACACCGAGCAAGTGGGCGACAACGATACTATGAGGTCATGTGTTCTGCTAGTACTTTTGCTTAAAAGTTAATAGGGCTATTAATTTTTCGATGATCAAGTGATGAACTAACGAAAAACTGGGTTACGTTAAAGAGCATAGATAGCACTTCCCTCACTCGTTCTTGTCAAAGCGTCCGCTAGCGTAGAAATCAATCTATATAAATAGAGGGAGATCTGACGCAGTGGATGGATTAATATCTAAATGTTCCGGACACAGAACCTTACCTACAAAAAAATAAGTTTTATATGCGTCAACAAAAAGCATTACCTTGAAGATGCTATTTCACTTTAATTTTCAGTCTGGACACGATAACATTTATCTTACCAGTTAATGGCTTTTGAAACTACTTTTTTATTTCTTCATGGTTGTTTAAGACTAATGACGTTCATGACGAGGCAAAAGACCACAGATGTCCTCTTGTGCCTAAGTAGGTTTAAGTTGTCGCTAGTTTTCAAGCCGGACTGGAAGTGAACCCTCGTTGCCATATTCGGCGCGAACCACGTAAAGCGACGAAAAGCTCCAAATTTATACATGATTAAATTTACCTAGGATGTTATGTTCCAGTCTATACTAAGTAATAAGAGATATCTACTTCTGACTAAGTAAGCTCAATTTGATCTGATATAGTTTAAAGTTTGTACTGGCGAAGAGAATTTGATTTCATTTTCCGAAACAAACGGTCCTTTCTCTTCATGTTTTAGGCAGTTCTGTTCATGATGCCTTTATATCTTACTGCTTTAGCAGTCTAAAAGCCAGCCAGGCCTTAACAACTTATAATTTATATTTTAGGGCACTGGAGCTTGCCGCTAAAAACGATGTTGCTAAGTCAATTGTTCTGACTGTGAGACAGCAATATCTGGATAACTTGAGACGACAGGAGTTCATGAAGGAATTTATCAATTGCCAAGCAGTGGTGAGTTTCCTTAGTATGCTCTGCGTTTCTTTTAGCAAAACACTTTGGCGAAAACAAATCTCCCTTGTAAATTTTTCCGTAAGTTCAAGGAAAGTGCCTGGTAGTCCATGTCTCTTAGCAAGCAAAACATCGGATATTTCATCAAAATGGAAATAGGGAGCAACATATCGATATATAACATGTACATCTTCAAACAATTCGAGTCTGCGCTTTTCTCAAAGAAAGACGCCCACTGTAAAGTCCTCTTGTTAATACTTTCTTGTGAGGTCGCCTAATTGCAAAAGTTCCCGCGTCCAAGTTTCTTACGGAAATCGTGGTTCAAGATATAATACTTGATTTATGCTTACGTAATGCGTATTTATTTCGTGACATGTGCAAAGTAGAAAATAAATCAAAGCCGTTTGTTATTGTTTTACTGTACTAAAAGTATGTGTGAAGAGCATGCGAAAGAAAAAAAATTGACCAATGTAAACTCCTTTTCACCAGCAAAGGATGCCTATAGCTTAATAACAATATTAGAAAAACCTCTATTGGTCAGCATACTAAAGAGTGTTTGGATAGGTGAAAATTTTAACTAATGAAATGGTGGAAGTCGTTTTTGATTATTAATCACAGATAAAAGCAATCTCACAAGAAAACCCTATCCAAACACTAGATCAGGTATGTAAGACTTTTGCGCCAGAGGAACACTCGGGCCTCGAGGGGTGCTACTGCTAAAGGTAGAGGAGACTGGAATAGTCACGTCTAGCTTACGCCTTCATAAACTTCAAACAATCATCCCCCAACACCGCAACTGGAAAATTTAAGATTTGAGCCGGTATTCAGTCCTTCACGCAGTCTTGTTTATTGCCGTTTAAGCTGCGTGTTAACCTCCTGTCAGTTGCAAATGGAAACAGCACACTTAACGATGGTGGACGAAATGCAGATGCTTCTTTTGGCTTTGGACTGCTATCGTAGGAATAAAAGAAATGATGTTGGATAATCTTTCTAGTGTCTCGCTTTCTCCATTTGCTGCACTCATTCAGTGCTAAAGTCAAAAGTCTGCTTTTCGATCCGTTTCCCAAAGGCTATCCGGAATAGCCTAAGGACCGTAATGATGGCCTCATCTCGGAAGCCGCATGTTGAGTTGGTGTCATTTGGCCCCACTAGATCCTCTATGTCTATCTGGAAGTAGCGCTTCTCCCAGCGAATATTCCGTTGCCCCTAAAAAGTTTAAACTGGTTTTATTGAGCGATTCTTGCTACTACATTTGTTGAATCAGACAGATATGTAGTATCTGCCACAAAAGACTTCAAAAATGGCTTTTCTTTTTATATAACTTAATATGTTAAAATTCTTGACGACAGCGTACCGTGTGATGAAACCATGGCTTAATTATGGAATATTTCACTTAAATATCCAGTGACCAGGGGGTCTGTGTTTGAGCCGCAGATACTACCGGTCTGGGTTCTGCCTATTGCCGGCTGATATTGGATATAACCTGTGCATGCTTCCTTTAGTCTGTCTCGTCGTTTCCACAATTATGTTCATCGCCTTGTGACCGGCTGCGAGCGCTTCAGTTGTTGCTGCAGGGAAAACTGGAAAGAACCTACTTGTTCTTGGATTTCCACTACCGTATCAATAAAAATTCGTTTAACAGTGTCCTGAAAAATTCAATTGCGGAATTGTCTGTTACTGTAGGCTAACGATGTTCTGATGCACTCCGCTTCTCTTGAAAACGGGGGCAGAAAGACACACAGTGAATCAAAGCTGCAAATGCATTGACAATTGCTTATTTTCCTTTTCAGCGCTTCGCAGATTCCGAAGCCCTGGAGACAGCAATAACGGAGGAATATCAGAAGGAAGCTACAGGGAAGGCGTGAAATCAACCGGCTTTTTATGTCAATTCCAAACCTGTCGTTCTGTTTGTTCTTCCATTTTAAATGTACATAAAATAATCCATAATTTTTCGGCAGAACCTTCTGACAATAGGAAACTCAGTGGGAGTACCTGTTCGTAAAAAACAGAAAATTTCGACGAAGCATCGAAATTCAGTATTGTAGAAACATGTCTGTTTTAAAAAATCAAAATTAAGCAGATATGCGGCAAATTTTTACCATGCAACCGTTAACGAGATGTGGTAGCCAAGAACACATGTGAACCGTGAACGGTGTATGGATTCCATGTATGAGGCAGAGAGAAAATGAATAAAATGGCCAAATTAAGGACAAAAAAATAATTCAAAACAGGCATAAATGAGGTCTTTGTTTTAGTAAACCTTTAAAACTCCAGAAAGTGAGGACTAGATGAAACAAAGAAGAAAAGGTATTGAAGTAGCTAAACGGAAAATACGGAAAAAGTAGGTATTAGCTGACAAAAAGTTTAGTTGGTCCTAAGCCAATAAATAAATAAATTTTAGATTTTAGGCCCGGAGGGCCTCGTCATTGGTTAAACCTTAGTTCTTGATGTTGGAGCATTCAGTCATTGGGGAGCCCTGGAAAATAATAGGTAGTGGGACCATTTCGTGCCTAAAACGTATGTACCGCCGCTTAGGATCTGAGACGTCCATTAGCCACATTGGGCTCCACTCTGAAAGAGCGTCCAACTCTGAATGAACTTACCCTAAGCATCGCTCTATCATAGAAATACAGGAGTAGGCACAATTCAGATCATCAGCATAAATATAAAATCGATAATATTTAATTGTAGGTGGAAAATAATTTATGCAAATTAAATACAACAGAGGATCTAGCAGCGAACCTGAAAGGACACCACATAGGATTGGGGTCTCGGGTGAAAAAAAGGACCCCGCTAAAGCCTTTTTTCGATATGCTTGTTATAAAATAATAAAGTTAGCACAGGGGCTACGAAATCCTCAAGCATCTTTTTATCCAAAAGCCGCTTATGAGGCACTTTAGCTAAGGCTTTACTTAGGTCAAAAGAGAAAGCGACCACAGGTAGGTGACCATGACGAAGAGCAGGAAGTAGTTTCAGAGAAGACATGTGACATGTTTTACAAGAGCAATCCGGTAAAAAGCTATGTTGGAAAGAGCTGAGAATTTGCTTGTTTGTCCAAAAATCTGTAATTTTCATGGCACATACTTTGTCGAACAGTTTGGCAACAGATGTCGCTTTAGGAACACCGCGATGGTAATGAATGTCGGAGCGGGGGTCAGATTTAAACGCTTAAGTTATAATAGTAGTTTTCCAATTACCTGACAAGAAACCCTGCTCGAGAAACACGGAGAATAATTTGGTCAGTAAAGTTAGAATATCACTTTACATTTTAATAAGTGAATTTGAAATGTTATCAGTACCAAATGAATGCGGGTCATTAATATAGCTTATTCCGTTTTGAATTTTTATGGTCGGGAAATTAATGGTTGTGAAATTTGAATTGACGACAGGGGAATAGAGGGCATAGGACGTATTTTTAAGGTAAGATATTTGGCAAATGGAAAAGGCAACAATTTTGTTTGGCCAAAATCGCCTATTTTTTGATCAATTCCTCCGACTTCGCAGTAGCTGGTCGATTTTAGTTCAAATGTTCGAATAAAGTTTCGGAGCAAACCTACAAACCTTTCGCCTCATATATTTATTTAAATTTCGCATACTAATTTCCTCGAAAATTGAGATGGCAGAAATGGATAGCCTTTGATAGCTAACGGATAATGATTAACCGCGGAACACCCGCTGTTCGCTTTATGCTCTGTGGCTGAGTCAGTGTACGGGAAACTTGCATTTACCAGGAGAATCAGCAGGCACGCTTGCCACTTCTATCATCAAATGTCCATGATTCGGGCCGTTGATTTAGTTTTCTTTCGTAGATGTTACCGCGTACACTTAAGGGTAAGGTTTTAACCAAAGTACGTTTTGCCTTTAAGAATGTCTGACTAAAAATAGAACAGTTTGAACTACACTCCAAATTGGCATAGAAAAATACGGGACCTAGGTGTATGAGGATGCTAACCATATTTATTGATGGTAGTCTACGCGTACGCGTTTCAGGTATTGAACCTGCGACGATCTTGACAGCCGTCGCATCCAACACACCTTGTCGCAACCTTTAACGCCCCTTCCCCCCATTATGTCAAGCCGCAATTAAATGTTACCGATATTCGTGGGTTTTTCTGTTTTCGTAACCTTGCCGGTGGACTCTGCAATCAGTAAAGGAATATTGTGGTCTGATCTGTGGCACTTTGGTGATGATTTCGTGCCCTATACGGTACCCCTCTCGTTTCGCCACCAAATTACTGATGATGCACGCCATGGGCTTCCACTATCTGGCTCCCTTGGTGGGTGCTCTTGTAATTATTCGTACAGCTATAGGATGGTGAGATTGAGCCATGCTATTATATGAATCCTCTCACGACGAGAGTTTCGAAAATTCACATGCTGTCCTCAGTACCAATTTCCTATCACGCGCTTATACTTGTCGCATTTTTAACCAGCAAATCTCACACAACTCATATATTGACTGAATAATGCCAAAGAAGATTTTTCCCTGTCTGATCTTTGGTGTTTTTTCCTCTATCTCACACCCATGTATCAGTGTTCATAGCCGATAAGATGGTGCACTATTCCTAAACTAACAACTGCAAAATGTGCTCCTTCGATCTGACAATCTTCTTGATTTTATTTCGTTTTTTCTAAAGGATAGTGCCTTCCTAAACCATAAACAGAACCCTAACCCTTCCACAAATTATCACAGATTTTAGGGCAAAGACACGTGTATTCCGGGATGTTACTAGTTCTCTGCTACACCTAAGTGGCAGAAAAAGATTTTACCTTGTGGTCCATTATGTGAACGGAATAATATACGAAATTCGATGGTTGCCGTAGCTTCAATTCATTTAGCTGCGCGCACCAAGGCAACTTGATGCTGTGTGAGATTCAGCATGTCAATGGCATATTCTGGTTTCTTGCTACTTATTACAAGCTAGTTGCCTGAATTAGCCGAAGCAGTGCCCTTATTTCCATCGGGCCATCTATAAATCCCGCCTGTCCTGTTACTCCTTTGTCTCCTTTTTTGGCTTAATAATAGCCCAAATTTACCCAGGACTTCTGTCATTACCCCCGACAGCCGTCCCTACAACCGAAGAAACTCGGCACTTGTTATACCCCCTCCTGCATCATCCTCGTGTAAACGCTCTTTGTTTTTTGCTTCCAGGTATAGCTTTCTTTGGAATAACTAGCCAATCGAAATTAAGTCGTTAAATAGACTGTCTGCTTTCAAACGGAGACTGCACATTGATCTTAACACTGATTCTATCAACCTTCTATGCTCCTCATCTTTTCCGAGCAGCTTTCTCCATGACTCCGAGAAAGGATCATTGGGAATTTAGGAGATCTACTTGAAACTATTCTCTCTGCCTCAAGCCCCCGAGAACCTAGATGTTTCCGTTAACCACCGCTGAATCAAACGAAGCCACGCGAAAGTACTCAGTCTAAAATGCTGCAGTTTCGTTGACTACTCACCTTCATCAGACCACCCACACCTATTTCTGCTCTACTACTATGTTCCTACTACTATCTTCCTAAGCAGTTTTTTTTTTCTCTTGCACACTTTTTGAACATGGAGGCCCGTTGAACACTGTCTCCATTTTCACTGTAAGAAGTTTTTTTTAACTGCCATACGTTTTCGTTTTTAATTAAAAATTACCTGCAAAACATTGCTAAATGTTGCCCCAAAAAGACAATTTCTGCTGACATTATTACGACTTTCTACGTCTACTTGCACAAATTGTCAAATTATTTTTATGATTTTCATTTTTTTTCGAAATTAACTTTGTACAGATAGTGCCGTACTGGCGCTGAAAAAAATATAAATTCCAAACTCCAAACAATCCCTTTTTACATATAGATGCTGTCAGATCATGCACATTGTTTAAGGCCATATATGCACTTTATAAATTGTTTTTGTCTTCCAAATGAATGACCAGCAAGCAAAGTAAGAGCAAGCCATCTTTTGAATGCATCGACGCTTTCAGCAAGAACAACCGAGGGTGGAAGTTTATTCCACTCTTCAATTACCCGCTGAGAGAAGAAGTGGGCCCGCACTTCTAGTTTGGCGTAGTGTTTCTTCAGTTTGTACGGATGACCGCGTAGATGTATTATTTGTGCAAATTCAAAGAAGTCGGTCATCTGAAGAGCACAGTCTACTCCCCTGACGATTTTAAACACCATGATCATATCCTTTCTGTATTGATTATACTAGAGAGAAAATAGATGGAGCCTATCTAGACGACCTTCATATGTGAGACCTCCTAAGCTGCTGACTAGCTTAGTCATCCTTCTTTGCACTTTCTCGAGCATTGCGTAATCTTTCTTCATCTAAGGGCACCACGCCTGGACGCAGCGCTCTAACATCAGCTGAACAAATGTTCCAAAGACTCGGCCAAAAAGTTCCTCGTCAGTATAGAGGAAGGACCTTCTGATCGCCCCGAGGATGTCCATAGTCTCATTTGCGGTTTTAGCACAGTGAGTTGACGGTTTGAGGTCGGGCGTCATGCGTACACCTAGATCCCGTAGTTCGTTCACTAGCTCGAGTTGATGACCTCCGATCGAGTAGTCATACTCGACTGGTATCACCTTTCTGCGACTAGACCGTAAATGGATAACTTGGCATTTATTAAAATTCAGCTGCAGTAGCCATTTTTCACACTACTTTTGCAAGCGATCCAAGTCATTTTGTAAGGTTTCTCCATCCTCTGAGCTTTCAATGGACTTCCAGATCTACTACTGTTCTACTACTGCCAAATTTCTACTACTGTCTACTGCTATAGAACTACAAAATATATCCCAGTTAATTGAATTGTCTTTTGACATAGGATTTGACCTCAGGTGCGTCTATTCAGGTTGAAAACTAGCATTGAATCTTGAAAGGCTAACATTAATGACATGTTATACTTCTAAACTAACGGTTAAATCAAGTAAATAATAAGCAGTCTTAATTTTCAGCATTGAGATGCTGTAGCGGTCCTGCGATTAGACTTGCGCTGACACTTTTATCGCATGCCCGGCTGCAAGCCCACACGTGAGGTTCCGCTGCCTGCGCTCTCTAGAGTGCCCAGCGTGACTCATCAGACCTTACCCGCAAACAATTCAGGTGTGGCCGTCGTGTGAGGTGTCAAGGTCGTTTTGATGTCCAGCCTCTTCTCTCGCGAGCTATGTACCTTCTGCTGATTGGCTAGCGGGCGCTTCCAGATCCCGTAACCTCTGCGTTGACGCGTTGACCTGACACACGTAAACTGGCTTATTAGCTGTGCGCAGCTTGTTTCTGCAGAGCCTTTTGTTAGCTCCTTTTCACAGTACACTGTCTTACCTTTTTGGTCTTACTGACTTCTTGACTTAGGGAATCTTCTATAGCCAACGATTTCTCCTTTCGATACTGGTGACTCCCTTTAACGCATTCTTCTTTATGTCTAAGATATAGACAGCTATTGACCATGAACAGTTTTACAGTAGAAGTTAAATGCATTTTAGCACCTATATCTGACTCTGCTGGTGCCGCAACTCTTTCTTGAATGGCTGAAAATCTTATAAAGTCGTATAAGTCTTCCAAAGCACCACCTGCCACACTACGTATTATCCCAGCTGTTTCTGTGTCTCCTCTCTCAGAGCTGAAAGTTACGATTGCGAAGCTTACCGCGCAAGTAGCTTCTCTTCAAGACCAAAGAGCCTTTTTACCTGAGAGTCCGCCGAGGTCATCTTCCCGGCATTTTCAACCAACTTCATCTGGCCCCACCTCCTCCGCCACCTGCTGTTATCACTCCAGCTTTGTGTTGTTCCTTGTTCCTTTATTTCCACTCGAAGCAAACGGGTAAAATCGGTTCATGTGAAGGTTAATTCTACTAATCTTCCTGGCGTTCATAAACCCAGTTGCATCTTCTACGTCTACAACAGCGAAACTGGCAGACGTTTCTTAATTGATACTGGGGCTCAATTGAGTATTATTCCTCCTTCAGCAGCCGACCGTCGGTCTCCCAACCCTGGTTTCTTTCTTCAGGCCATCAACACCTCACCTATTGCCACTTTCGGTACCTGTTCCCTCTCGTTGGAGATCGGTTTGCGGCTTCTTTTCCCGTGGGTATTTGTAATTTCTGACGTGCCCTGTGCTATACTTGGTGCAGACTTTCTCGCCACTTTTAGTCGTATTGTCGACTGCCGTTGTTGCCGTTTACTTGACGAGAATACGAGACTGATTTTCCCAGGAATTTCTTCATCTGAAGTGTCCCGCAAACTCGCCATCTTGGACCCTGATCCTGGTAGTCCATTTCGCCAACTTCTCGCGGGATACCCTGGTCTCACTCATTCCACCTTCATTGTTTCAACACTACCCCACGACGTTGTTCACCATATCCGGACGACTGGTCCTCCAGTCTTCTCTCGCCCTCGTCGCCTCGCGCGTGCATGACTAACTGCTGCCAAAGCCGAGTTCGAGCATATGCTCTAGATGGGCATTGTTTGTCAATCTGAAAGCCAATTTGTCTCCTCTCTTCATATGGTCTCTAAGGCTGATTCTGGTGACTGGCGTCCCTGTGATGACAACGTCACTTTCATGGACCGCTACCCAGTTCCAGCTCTTGAGGACTTTGCCGGTGCTTTATTCGGCAAATCTGTGTTTTTGAAGATAGACCTAGTCCGGGCCTGCCATCAGATTCTTATTGCCACGAAGAAAATTTCCAAGACAGCCATCACCACCCCATTTGGCCTCTTTCAGTTCTTGCGAATACCGTTTGGACTTCGCAACGCCTCCCTAACATTCCAGAGGTTTGTTGACCGGGTACTCCATGGCCTACCCTTCGTCTTTGCCTATATTGACGACCTCTTGGTTACCAGCTCTACCACAGAAGACCACACGGAGCATCTTGCAACGGTGTTTGACCGCTGTTAACGATTTGGCGTTGTCCTCAACCCGTCCAAGTGGATTTGGCGTTCCATCTCTTGAGTTTCTTGGACACCCAGTTGACACCAACGGCATCCATGCTCTCCCTTCCAAGGTTGCAGCCACCCGCGACTTCACGCCTCCTTCTTCAAAGCGTCATCTTCAACGATTTTAGGGCATGGTGAATTTTTATTGCCGGTTTCTTCCGAACTGTGCTGACGCCATTTTGCCACTCACGAACCTCCTTTCGGTTACCAAATGTTTGCTCGAGCTATTTCCCGACGCCCTCACTGCTTTCGACTAGGTTAAGGTTGCCCTTGCCGATGCCGTGCTCTGGTTGCACCCAGACCCTGATGCTCCCATCTCACACATGGTTGATGCTTCCAATGTCGCAGTCGGCACGGTTCTCCAGCAGCAGTTTACAGGTCAGAACCAACCTTTAGCTTTCTTCTCTAAGAAGTTGAAACGTGCCGAATCCAACTACAGCACATTTGACTGGGAGCTCCTTGCTGTCTATCTGGCCATGAAGTACTTCAGGCACTCGCCCGAGGGCAGAGAATTTTCTATTTTCGCTGACCAAAAGCCACTTTCTTTTGCTTTGAAGTCACAATCAGACAAGTTGAATCCCCAGGATATTCACAAATCGGACTTTATTTCACAGTTTATCTCAGATATTTGCCATATCGGTGGGTCACGCAATGAGGTGGCTGACGCACTCTCCAGGCACTCTATTGCTCATTTGCAACTTACTCCTAAGAGTGACCTTTCTGAGATGGCCGTCGAACAACGCCGTGTTTCCGTACTCCAACTTCAGGAGTTGCCGCTGACTACTGGCAACGGTACCATTCTTTGTGAAGTTTCTACCGCCTCTCATCGCTCCTTTGTGCCACCGTCCCTTCAACGCAATGTCTTTTCCTTCCCGCACAAACTTTATCATCCTGGGAGTCAAGCCACCGAGAAGCTGGTCTCCTGCCGCTTTATCTGGCCTGAGATGCACAAGGACCTAAAAAATTGGACTTGTCAACGGATTAAGGTCCACCTGCACAACATGGCACCTATTGGCGCCTTCCCAAGTCCTGGTGCCAGGTTCAATCACGTTCATCTGGACATCGTTGGCTCTTGTATTTATCCAGTTGTTTTTCCTATCTCTTCACTTGAGTGGCTTGATTCACTCGATGGCCGGAGGCTATACCTCTCCCAAGTATCGAAGCTTCTGCGGTCATCAAGGCTTTTCTCAGTAGTTGGGTTGCCATCTTGTGCGCTCCCTCTACAATCACGACTGACCGTGGTGCTCAATTCGAGTCTTAACTCTTCCAGTCTTCCAGTCTTCTTAGGTTGTACTCGCATCCGCACTACAGCCTGCCAACGGGATGGTCGAGCGCTTCCAAACTCAGTTGAAGTCCTCCCTATGCGCCGCGGTCGATCTGGACTATCTTCCCTAGGTCTTCCTGTGTATCCGTTCCCTATTCAGGCCGGACCTTGACTGTTTCGCCGCTGAACTGGTGTTCGGCACCCCTGTCTGACTTCCCGGGAGATTTGATCTCACCAACCGCTCCAAATCCAGTCAAATATCCTACCAACTTCCTGTACCGTCTCTGGCAGTTTACACACAAGCTTTCCCTGGTTCCGCACAGGCCCACTACCTCCAAGTCTTATCTCGATAAAGACTTGGCGACCTGCTCTCACTTCTTTTAACGATATAATAGAGTTCGCCGGCTGCTGGAAACTCCCTATCATGGGCCGTTCCGAGTTGTCTCTTGCGGTGAGAAGACCTTCCGCATCATTCGTGGAACACGAGAGGAGGTCGTAAGCGTAGACCGCCTCGAAGCTGCTGTCCCGGACATTCCACCGGACGAGCCATCCAGTTCTATTTCTTCTACTTCTCGATCCTCTATTCCTCCATCCCGTTTGCTACCTTTTCCATCCTATCCCTTGCCATCGACAATTTCTCCTCCCTCATTAACCTCCAACATTCTTGTCACAAGCCATTCTTGCCCTGCGCCTCCAGCATGCATTAACCGTAGTGTATGCAACGTTTAATTTCCTGACTGACTTGTTTCGGCGTTGTGCCTATACGCCGCCTTCGATCAAGCCGGGAGGTACTGTAACGATCCTGCGATTAGACTTGTGCTGACACTTTTATCGCATGCCCGGCTGCAAGTCCACACGTGAGGTTCCACTACCTGCGCTCTCTAGAGTGCCCAGCGTGACTCATCAGACATTGCCCACAAACAATTCAGGCATGGCCGTCGTGTGAGGTGTCAAGGTCGTTTTGATGTCTAGCCTCTTCTCTCGCGAGCTATGTACCTTCTGCTGATTGGCTAGCGGGTGCTCCCAGATCCCGTAACCTCTGCGTTGACGCGTTGACCTGACACACGTAAACTGGCTTATTAACTGTGCGCAGCTTGTTTCTGCAGAGCCTTTTGTTAGCTCCTTTTCACAGTACACTGTCTTACCTTTTTGGTCTAACTGACTTCTTGACTTGGGGAACCTTCTATGGTCACCGATCTGCTCTTCCGTCAGCGCTTCTCCGTGTGACGTCAGAGATGCAAGTCAAGTTTAACGGGTTTTAAGCCATGCCTGAGCTCAGAACACTACAGTTATCACGCCCAGTTCCACACAGAAAAAATATTGCGTAAGATCTGTACGAGTTATTTATTGTGTACAGGAAGTGATATTCTGCAACGACGACGCGCGGCAGGCCCCGTGCCTTGTGCGCGCATACATTTTTTGTCGTGTTAATAGCGTGAATACGTAGAATGCATGCAAGAGCGAGTCAGTGGTTATTTGACCAACTGCTTGGCTGGTAGCAGCCTACGGCTCCTGTGATTGGCTACCCAGAAGGAGCGAAGTCACGTGACGTTTTACGAGATTGCCGCCGGTGATAGAGCTCCCCCCAGACACCGACCAAGGTTAGATGAAAACGTTGTGGTTAATGATGAAATGGATGAGTAACTCCAATGCACCTGCCGATTTGAGTGCGTGTCGATGGCGACAGATAATGCTCGAAACTGAGGCAGGGCTGATGATGTGACCTGTGCAGTGTGCAGGTTGAGGTACCGGTCAGAGGGTGTGTGACAATGATCTCCTTAACGTGTGCGGGTGAATTGGCACGTTGGCTTGAGTGGATAGGGTGTGTAAATTTGAGATGGACGAATCCGCCAAGTAACGGCTTCATTGTCGTCGAAGCCCAATGATGCACAGGATTACAGAGCGTGTCAAACGCAGTGGAAACTCATTGAGTTAAGCACAGATAGAAGTTGCACTTCAGGAAAAAATCACAAATAGGGGTACCGGTGTTATTGAAAACAAGCGCCCGAGAGAAGGAAAGACAGCCGCTGTATGTGTGGTTGATGAAGTACTATCATAAGGAGGTTGGAAGTCCGTTAATGTATTCGGTTGATGACTTTGGTTTCATTTCTCATAAACTATGGGCAATTACTTTTTATTAAAGGTGGACACGATGAGAAACACAGGAAAAACAGGCAAATGTAGTAGCGTGGGAAAGTGCTTTGACGTTTGCATTCAGGCGTATCAGGAGGTTGCGATTTGATCACGTCGGGCATTCACCATTTGGAATTTGGAATTTATATTTTTCAGCGCCGGTACGGCACCATCTGTACAAAGTTAATTTCGAAAAATAAAAATTCAAAAAAGAATTTGACAATAGGTGCAAGTAGACGTAGAAAGTCGTAATAATGTCAGCAGAAATTGTCCTTTTGGGGCAACATTCAGCAATGTTTTGCAGATAATTTTGAACTAAAAACGAAAACTTATGGCAGTTAAAAAAACTCTTACAGTGAAAATGGAGACAGTGTTCAACGGGTCTCCATGTTCAAAAAGTGTGCAGGAGAAAAAAAACTGCTTAGGAAGATAGTAGTAGGAACATAGTAGTAGAGCAGAAATAGGTGTGGGTGGTCTGATGAAGGTGAGTAGTCAACGAAACTGCAGTATTTTAGACTGAGTACTTCCGCGTGGCTTCGTTTGATTCAGCGGTGGTTAATGAAAATATCTAGGTTCTTGGGGGACACGAGACAGGAAGAATAGATTCAAGCGGATCTCCTTATTTCCCGATGGTTCTTTCTCGGAGTCATGGAGAAAGCTGCTCGGAAAAGATAAGGAGAGGCAACTAGAGTTACGCCTGCAAAACGTGTTTAACGTCTTAAAAAATGTCAAAAACAAACATTCCACACGAGGCAACTTACTAGTATTGACTAGAATACTACATTCTGACGATGGAAAAACGGTAAAAAATTTACAAACAGTGATATAAATGGTAACGATACGACTCATTGGATCAGAAAGTGTTTCTTTTGCATAAGCCAGTAAATTGACTTGCAATGAAAAAGTGTTGAACGAAATTGCTGGCCGAGTTCAGCCGTTCAAACCTGCGTAGATCATGAGTCACTTGCGTTCCAAAGACAGACCATTGTTCCTGAGTCCGAGAGTGGCCGCAACAGTGCCCTTAAACAGGGGCTGGAAATGCAATGCAGGAAATGCTAGAAATGCAATATGCCTGCAGAAGCACGTGACCATTAAGGGCAGCTGGAAGATGTGTGTTGTATTTCGAAAGTATGCAAACAAAATGCATAACACATTTAAACAAAACCTTGATCAATTTACACACCTTTAAAGGAATATTTCGAGGACATACAAATTAATGCTGTGTTTACTATAGTAGCTTATACGCCGACATGTTTTAAGAGGAGAACTAACCGCTTACCGTCAAGCCAGCAGACTACATGACTTTCGCTAACGAAAGTTGGGAATTTCAAGAGAGTAGATAATCTCTAAGCTTTAAAAATTCTTAGTGTATCTACTGTTATAAAATAAAGACGTTTCTAGCAGACCTCAGTATATATGACTTCATTCTCATTAAGAAATCAACTTTAACTTACGAGAAGTGTGCATATACTGAATAAAAAATCATTTTATCGTAGAGGTAGATCTTAAAAGCACTTTTGTGTTCTGATGACGAATTTCCTAAAACCATCCTCTCATTGCTCGGAAGAAAATAAGAGCTCTGTTGCAAGCCATCCGTAAAGACTTTGTGGATTTTTAAGACGATTTCTTCGTCAAGACATTTGGAACATTGGAAAGTCACCTTTGACGAGTGATACAAAAGCCTGTAAATCCTGAATATTTGAAGCTTAAAATTGTATCGAAAAAGGTAAAAGAATAGCCAAAACTAATCGGGAATAATCGCTCCCTGCCATATACAACACGGCTTAAGTTTCTTAACCTGCTTCCTTGAAATTATGAGCGCATTTGCGAACGGCTGCTTAACGAATTTTGAACTGTTAATGACGTGCATTGATGACTGTAGTCTGCGGAATATTTTAAATTTTCAACCAAGACCAAGTTCCAAGGCCTTACATTAAAAATGTCCGTTAGATAGGCAAAATCGGATCAATAAATTTTTAATTTTAGGGCCAGAGTTTCCCGCCAATGCATGCTTTTTTTCTATATCAACGTGATTTTGTGGTGTCACAATCGCCGGAAATCTGCAAAATAAACATTGAACAGTTTACGTTTGAAAATGAGCCAAAGCCACGAGGGATTTAATACCACCATGTTTCATGTTTCATCAGTAGAGGGTAGGGAACGGATCCGTGGGCACCCCTTCTTTGCAGTCACCGGACATGTGGGAGATTTCAGGTTAGACCAATCTCCCCGCCAAAGCAAGGGCACTCCCGTGAACGGTACAGATCATGTTTCAAATAGGGCATCGTATTTCTTCTTGAATGCGGCAATTGTGGCGGCAGAAACAACGTCGGGGGGAGATTGTTCCATGCATTCACAGGGCGCCTTGAGAGTCGGTAGACGTGCGGGAGGCCATCTGTCTGTTGTACCACCAGTTTGAAGCAGTGTCCTCGCGTGGGCATGTCAACGGCTAGTTTGAAGTACTCTGCGACCTCCGGTATGTCGCCGCAGGCGATCACTTTGTACATCATGATTTGGTCACCTCTAGAGCGTCGAAATTTGAGGGTAAACAGGTCCAGTGCTTTACAGAGCTCCGGATAGGTCAGACATCTCACTTCGTGCAACATTCTTGACCCCAGTTGTTGAACATATTCGATGTCAGTCATTTCGCTCTTCGTACACGGAAACCAAGCGGACGATCCATACTCCATGATCGGTCGAATAAACGTGACCATCAGCTTACGGAATATCTGCATGGACCAGGACTTGAATACTCTTTTGAACATCCAAAGTAGCTCTAGCCCCTTGCATCTCGCCAAAGTTGATTGTTCTCGGGTCTTGAGGTCGTCCTGGATGATAACGCCCAAGTCTCGAGTACTCCTAGCAGCGGCCACTGTCATGTTTCCCATTGTATAGGGCGGGTGGTCCCGGTCTCTCCCAATTATAAACAAGTTCGGTTTGGTCACGTTTACCGGTATCTTGATCTCTAATGACCACTCGTGGATCACATCGAGATCATTTTGGAACTTCATTGTGTCTCTGGCGTTGCGTATGACACGCCATACCTTGAGGTCGTCCGCGAACAGAAAGCATGGGGATGCAAGTCTTGATGGGATATCCGCGACATATATTGAAAACAGTCTGGGACCCAGCACCGACCCTTGTGGTACTCCACTAAAAGCCTCAAACGCCTAGGAGCACCCTTCGCCAACTCTGACCCGGCATTGTCTACCGAATAGATACCTCTTGATCCATTTGATGACAGTTCTAAGTACCGGCGTGTTACTGAGTTTGTTTAGGAGAAGCACGTGATCGACTTTATCAAACGCCTTGCTAAGATCGATTAAGGCTGCATGAACCGGCAGTCGTTTTTCTTTGGCTTCGCACCAGGCTTCACGTGCCACCATAACGGTTTGTGGTCCACGATTTGCCCTTAACAAAGCCATGTTGTTCTGTTGGCAGGATTGTGGCTGGCCCAATATGAGCATCGATTTCGCGACAGATGAAGTTTTCGAGTACTTTCACAAACACCGAGGTCAGGCTGACTGGTCAATAATTCTGGGGAAGAAAACGGTCGCCACCCTTGTACCTCGGAGTTATTATACTCTGTTTCCAGTCATCTGGTACCGTTGCAGTTTCAAGCGTACAGAGAAACAGTGCTTAGATGCTTGGTGCGATTAGAGAAGATAGCTCGCTAATTACCCTCGGATTGAGATTGTCGGGTCCAGCAGCCTTAGTAGGTATCAACCTACTTAGTGCATTCTCCACATCTTCAATGGTTATTAGCATGCCGTTTTCAGCTTGGTCATGGATCTCAAAATCCTGCCTGTTGGGCGCTGGTGGCAAGCAAACAGTAGAGCATTGTTGAGCTAGAAGTTCAGCCATACATAACTCATCTGTCTCGAGCACACCATCTGTATTGTGGAGACCTTGGATGCTCGGGCCTTCACGACGCTTTCTCTTCAGAAATGAGTAGAATCGATTCGGTTGAGTGTCAACGTTTTTCAGCAGATCCTCTTCGTATGCTACTTTTATTGCTTTCATCATACGTTTGCATTCTTCTCTGAGTGCTTTGTATTTTGTTTGTGCTTCGGTAGTTTTTAGGATCATAAGGCTTTGTTGGCACGTTTTCTGGCCTTGAACTTGCATTTTGTCTCACCATCCATCCATGGGAGACGACATGCTGCCCATCCACAGAGCGTAAGGGGGACAAAATCAGTACAGAATCGCTCAATATTCCCACGAATCAATCTCCAGCGTTCTTCTACATCGGTCGAGCTACTCGGTTCCCAGGATAGGTTCCTAGCGCTCTGTCTCACTTCATCGTAGTCAGTCTTCCAGTATGCCAGTTTGTAGCATCTACGCGTTGACGGCGATCCTGTTATGTGGAGTGCTGCGAAAACAGTAGCATGATCACTGGTGCCTAGAGGTGCGGAGACACGAGCATCAGATACCTTTGTGTGCCCATTTGTGAATATCAAGTCCAGACAGGAAGCCATACCCAAATCGGCTATCCGCGTAGGCTGGGCAACATGCTGTAAAAGATGGGTTTAGTTTGTCATTTCCAACAACGCGTTCTCCGTTTCAGAGGCAGGACCTTCGATATTCAGGTGAGCCCAGTTGATATGTGGGCAATTGAAATCACCACAATACAGACCCGCGAACTTTTGGCATGCTTTTTGACTGTAGTCAACCAGTTTATACCGTCGGCTTGAGGACTTCGGTATATAACACCTATGGTTGTGGTTGCACCAGTAGCAGCCTTGACCGACACCCAGAGTTGTTCAAGCCGGTTGTCTTCCGTGCCTGTGCGTTCTAACAGTGTTACAATGAGTCCATCGGTCGCATATAACAAGACACCTTCATGTATCCTATCGTTACGGTCGCAACGGAACACTCGGTAACTGGGCACATTGATCTCACTACCCGTTACGGATTCAAATAGCCAGGTCTCTGTCACCGCAATAATCGTAGGGCACTTTTGTGCGATAATTACATGTAATGCAGCCAGTTCGTTGAGCAGGCTTTGCGCATTTATCAGTAGAAGGCCTATAACTCTATCAGAGTTTTCTGGGCCATTACTAGCAATGGTTTGAAGAAAGGTCTCCTCTTCTGGACAACCCGAAAATTTATTTTGCGTAGGTCTTTCTCTCCAGCGGCACGACGTTCTTTGAGTTCATCGACGGCTCTACGTTGTCTTTTTTCTGTCCTCAGGGGACAGATCTGCCCGCATCGAGATATCTAAGCCTTCAAGTCTCCAACCACAAGTCAGCAGTGTTTAAGGGATGTGGTCGGACTTAAGAACCACCTTCAGTGGTCTAGGTCGTTCACCATCTGCCGATTTTGCACCTAGTCTATAAAGGCTTAAAATTGATAACTGTCCATCACTTGGGTCCAGCATTTTAAGGGTGATTTTGTTATTTCTTTAGAGTCGTGTTGCACACGTGTTTCTGCATCTACTCCGTCGGATTTGGGCACATTGAAGAAGAGAAGCGATTTCTTTCTATCAGTTGTGTCGTTTGTTTCTTTTGACACCTTAGATGCCGATGCAGAAACCTTCAACGTAGAAGCCTTCGGCACTTCGTGTAGCTCGGCCTTCGTTTTTGGGGGTTTCGGCATGGTCCACTCCGCATTATCATCGATTTCTGTAGTAGAAAGCACGAATGATTGGTCTCCGTTTTCCAGATTTTCCATTGTCGGCTTCTCCGGTACCGCTATTGTATCTGGCTTCGCCTCATCTGAAGTTATCGCATCTTCTTCGAGGGCTTTGTTTTCGTCTGTTGTTTCGGTGGGGGTGTTCGCAGCGTCTTCGCCAAGGATACTAATTTTTGCACGCATTACAAAATGGCACGAGCACTTCTGAGTCGTAGTTTTTCAAGACTTCGTAGACTTCAGGGGCTATTTTTGCGCCTTTTATGTGCACCCATCTGTTACATAAAGCGCAGAGCACGGCCTTACTCCTGCCAGTAAAATTACTGTTGCACGTGGGACACTTATTATTTTTCATGGTTCCAAATAAAACAATGCTAATAGAGATGATTTGTATGATAAATACGAAGAATAAAGGTCGTTTCTTCTCTTGAATAGATCTATTTATAGAAATCTTCAACTTGGTCTCAAATTTAAACCAACAGAGGTGGGAATCTTGCTCGAATTAGCTATATTTTGTGGTTCTGTTTGCAATATTGCAATTCAGATTATGACTCGGTAAACCACACTTGTAGGGGCTTTATCACTACAAATATACAAAACGTCTTAGCAAATACGCAATGGAAAACTTTCGAGGGTAGACTTACTGCTAATAAGGGATTTACTAGACTATTCTAGTGGAAAAGTCGTAAAATCCAGTACAGAGATTGACGATGAAGATTGAAAATGATACAACTCACTTAGATCCTTCACGATCCTAGTCGGCAGTAGTCAAGTAGTCGACTTGCCAAAGGATAACTCTGCGAGGACTGAAATCCAAGTTTGTTGGGCTGCGAGTTGCAAAAATGGGGAGAAAACTCGCTTGCAAATTGTCGGTGGATTCTCCTGGAGCCCGAAAGTGATCACCAGAGAGGTGTTGTTGAAGGGCAAAATAAACAGCGGCAGGTGAGGAGAGAGTTGAGCCGTGGAGGGTGATTAGCAAGATAGTTGCTAGCACGCGTCAAAGCCGAAAGTGTATACATGTGTTGTATTTAGTTTTAACAAAATTGGTTAGTGATAAATTTAAACAACACATAAGTAGGGCCAAGAGACCACACACTTAATTTTCTTTTACCATCAGTAAATTATCCAGGGTGAACGCAACGGCAAACTGATTTGAATGATGAAAGAGACGTTAGCCAATTACCTTCGAGGTTGCCGATTCAGTTGGTGCGTTGGTTGGCCTCATGTGTTAAATTTGTCCGCATGTTTGCTAGAGTGCGACATCTTAATTTGCTGAAGTGCCTACCGCCTTCCTACAATGCAAGGTGTGGTTTTGCGAAAACCACTCACTTTTCGGTTAAACCACGTTCAAGTGATCCAAGATGGAAGGACACCGACATGAGTAGGCATCAAGAAGTTGCCGATGTTGTCATTATTGGTGGTGGACCCGCTGGTTTTGCCGCTGCCTGTAAACTCAAACAGATGGCCAACTTGGACAACCGTCCAGACTTTCGTGTTGTTATCTTAGAGAAAGCTGCATATATTGGTTGGTCAATTTGGACGTATTTACACTCACATAGGTGGACACATTCTGTCAGGCGCATGCATCGAACCGGAAGCCCTCGGGGAGATCTTCCCGAACTGGAGGGAGTTGAAAGTACCTCGACTTTCCACATCCATTTTAGGCCCCACTTAACACGCCAGTAACTTCAGACTCCTTTTATTTTTTAACAGAAAAGCACAGCTTTCCGGTTCCTCTTCTTCCAGGTTAATTGCCGATTTTTGAACGAAACTCTTAGGTCTCCCTATGCGAAATGAGGGTAATTTTATCGTTCGTTTGGGACATCTTGTTGCCTGGATGGGGCAGCAGGCCGAAGATCTAGGTGTGGAGGTCTATCCTGGTACCGCTGCCTCCGAGGTTGTCCATTTATCACCGATTAACATTATTATAGGTTTTATTTGGCAAAGAGGGTCAAGTCATCGGTGTGTCTACAAACGATGTTGGCATAAATAAAGACGGGTCACCGAAAGACACCTTTGAGCGTGGCATGGAGATTCTTGCTAAACAGACAATTTTCGCTGAGGGTTGCCACGGACATTTAACTAAAAAGGTGCGCATACTTCCTTACTTAGGATAAAATAAGCGTATTATGTTCAAAGATGACTACTTAACGTCAATTGTGCCTAAATCACGTTTGTGAAAAGAAATAACTATATTTTTTATTGATAATCTCCAATTCTACGCCTTTTTGAACATTTGCATTCTGCTTTCACACACCTATTGTGCCTGGAAAAATCTGGCATTCGATATTTATGCGATATTTAACTTTTGCATTATCTTCAAGATAGGCGAAGTAGCGAACCTCTTCTAGGACTTTGGTTTTTATGATTTGTTGCACAACTAGTTGTCGTCTTACCAACCTATTATTTGTCATATCCATCTTCAGATGATTAGGAAGTTCGGTTTACGAGAAGACTCACGGCCTCAAACATATGGCATTGGATTCAAAGAGTTGTGGGAAATCAAGGACTCAGTGTGGAGCCCGGGTCATGTCGAACATGGTATAGGATGGCCTATGGTGAGTTTCGCTTTGTTTTTTTCTTCTCGATACCTTGGTTGAAGTTTTAAGTACACTGCGCTCCAGCCTTATTTGACCCTTTGAATCTCTTGTCGTTCAAAATGGTTGTCCAAACTTTGAGTCTAGACGCGCTCTTCTCATAGCATTTAAAAGAACGAAAAGGCGCACCATACTTTCCAGTTTAGTCTTATAACGAGCTTCTGTGTAAGTTATTTTCGTGTATATATTTTGGCAAAGCCTCGTATAGTTGAGCTTTATACACGTTTCTTATTTTCAGGCGGAAATATCTCTTATTAGTCGCTTAACCAATAAACAGTTATTTTCTGTCCGTAAGGCGGACATATAGGGTTTATCTCGTTTGCAAGTAAATGCACTTGGTTTAAAAGCGTTAATTTTTCATTTTTTACTATCTTGGCTTAACACTGCATTTTACTTGCTTGCTTTCAGTCTAATGAAATATATGGTGGCTACTTCATTTATCACTACGCTGGTGAAAGTCCGCTGATAGCTTTTGGATTTGTAGTAAGTTTGATTTTTTCGACTAGCAGCGGGTTTTTAATAAAGTATCGTTTTTAGGTTAGTTATGCGTCCTAAAATGGTCAGTTTTCTGGTTGAAATCGTATAAATTAAATTTTATCGAGGTAATAGTATAATAAAAAGGTGTGGATAGAGTTATCCATACTTAGTTCTTTTGAACTGTCTGTGCTTGAATAGCAAGCGATAGAAACTATACTACTTGCAAAATAGCTCAAATGTTCGTTAATTATTATTTTATCTGACTATGGATGATTTTTTGTGGCACTGCCCTGATTTCAATGATCCTGTCGGCATATGACGGTCCCTCCAAAGAGTTGGATTTGAGTGATTCGCATATAATACTTGTATAATCGAACCAATTTGAAAACCCCCCAAGGATTTGCCCTATCTTATTCAGTCGAGTTATATCAGGTCGCTTTTTATGCAGAATTCATTTCATTCGAGTCAGCGCGGTAAACTTGCGTTGGTCTGATCTGTCTGATTCATTTGCAACATCAGCGTGGCAAGCGGCCTTTGGTTACATTAAGCAAGTTGACACATACCCGTAGTATGTAATCATTATTGATAACACTAGCCAGGTCTCCACCTTTGAAACCTCTTTGGCCACAGTGTCTTCTTAATTAGCTCGAAGTCCTCGTTCTTTCTTGTGACAATCGTTCGGATTGTGACTCTTCCTTAGCCTGTTAGTCTTGTGGCAGGTTATTGCCTTAAGGCTGTCTGTCTGGAGTTACTGCCATCTACAGTTTTTCTTGGTGTCTGCTGATGATCATCTTCGCAGCCTGCCAATGAATATCCATTTTATAAATTTTATTTTCATGACTACGAGACTATGGCTGCGTTTTCATGTAAATTTGAATTGATTCTCGTGGTTGTTTTTAAATATTTCAGATGGGTCTTGATTATGAAAACCCGTATCAGAACCCTTACAAGGAATTCCAGCGCTTAAAACAGCATCCACGCTTTGACAAACTCCTCAGTGGTGGCAACCGTGTGGCTTATGGCGCGCGAGCACTAGCCGAGGGTGGCTCTCAATCGATACCCAAATTGACTATGCCTGGTGGCCTGTTGGTCGGTTGTACTGCAGGTTTTCTCAATGTGCCAAAAATAAAGGGTGTCCACAATGCCTTGCGGTCCGGCCGAATAGCAGCAGAGTCCGCGTATAAGGACATCTGTGGAGCTGATGACTCCAATAAGCCTCTGGGTAATTCCTAGCAAGTTTTCTTCATTTAAACGCACTTCGATTTAATCAAAGAAAAGGAACTGTTTGTCTGTCGAAAAGGTCCCCTGACTTTTAATATCCTCGCGGAATTATTGAGGAACTTCATCGCTGTAAAATGTGTTTGTGAGTTTGGTCTTCAAATACTGTAAGTAGTGTGCACATGCTAGAGGGAATTAACAGTAACTGGTTTTTGACTTATAATATACAAAAAGCTAATCGCACAATCATCCTGTGTCAAGAATTGGAACGTTCAGACGCTACGCCATTTAGCGAGAGCCTTATTGAAATGGTGTTCCTTGCACGCAGTTAGCGTCCTTGGGTATCCTTACTCAACAAATCCTCACACACCCGTTTTACATAATCCTGATCACTTCTTTCGGTTTTTGTGCCTCGTAGTTAATAATGACGATGACGCTTATACAACACCGTCTGTTCTAGTGCTTCTGTTTACTGATTGTGTCACTGTTGTATACAGACGAGGTAGGCATATGTTTGGTCAATTATCGCGCTCTAATTTTTCTTGATCCATTTTTTTCCCACAATAAGACAAATAACGCTACCCGTTAAATTGTACTACTTTTTATAGCTGATCAACAGTCTGGGATTTTTGTCAAGAGTTTAAGTCACATGTCTTGGTAAAGAAGAGCTTGTACGTGGCCCATCTGTTACCGCATTTGTAGACGGCGTTAATACCCAAATAGAAAGTTAAATGTGTAACTGAACATAAAAATAATGGACGACCCTACAGTAGCGTTTGATAGTCATGTGTAAATTAAAAAAAAATACCAATAGTCGGGGCATCAGTGACACATGATCCAATGAAAGTGCTTAGCCAACTTTAATATTGGTGCATATAAATACGCAAGATTAGCTAGTGTCTGACTTGCACGTCTTCCGGGCCGAGCCCAGTTTAGACAGGGCTAATGTAGTTTCCCATTTGCCGTAGTACATGCCTTGCCTTATTTAGAATTGTGTCTTCGGTTAGCTGTAATGTGCAAAAACCTTTTAGTAACGCTACTTCAGTACTGTTAATGAGCATGTCAAACTGAGATTCCAGCAATTTTTGTCTGTGCGACTGCAGTATTTATCCCTTCTAATTTATACCTAACAATGTATTTTTTGTTTTATTCAACTTAGTACTTATTTTTCTTGTTTAAGCTTATTTCTTTTTACTTTGTACTTTTCAGAAGTCCATTCATACCCCGTTGCCCTTAAGAATTCAGTCGTTTGGCAGGAACTGTACAGTGTCCGCAACATACGACCCAGCGTAGATGCTCTAGGGCTCGGCATGTTTGGTTGCATACTCTACACTGGCCTGATTTGGTACTTCCTGCGGGGAAAGGAACCTTGGACTTTTAAGATCAAAGGTAACTTTCAACATAGTAATAGACGTTTTGGAACGTTGGATGAGTGTTCCTTGTACACTGAACGACATTTGAGGCTTAGGTACACTGCAATCGGATTTTATCTTAGGATGAAGTGGTTTTTTAGCACCTAGTTAATATAGTTATTCTCAGATATAAAGTCCGTAATCTTCTTCATCCCCGCTTTCTTGTTGCTGTTAGGCAGGTCATGATTTTCAGATGGGGTGGCCAATACCTCCATGGTCATTCAAAAATTCAGTTTGGCTCTGGCTTTCCGGACGACAGTCGTGCGTGGTGGCTAGATAATGGGAAATTTTCCGATATCCCCTGAATGGAAACGTCAACTCCTTCGAAAAAGCAGCCCTACCTTCTGCAATGATGCTGACGGCAAATAGAGCCTTATTGGATTAATAAGGAGATATTTGCCACGCTGTAGTGCCATTCTGACTTGTGGCAATTTTTAGAGGAATCTCATTTGTCAACTCGGGGCCCATCTAAGCTTTAAGGTAGTGTTGTTGCATGATCCGAGACTCTTAAGTAGTTAGGCCGGACAGCGCGTATATTTCTCAATTAATATTAGCAAAAGGCCGTTGCACTCTTTCACCTTTCGACTTACCAGGTGATTTACAGCCAGGCTGCAAGACGGGCCCCGTCTTTTCGGCGTCCCTATAGTCCGGTCGACAGAAGTCTATGCTTGGTATAGATAAGGCCTATTTAACCAATTCAAATAAGTACTTGAACCCACTGCCTGTTTTTTTTATATTTCCACTACATTTGTTTCTTTCTAACACGGGGCATTTCCTTTTTGCGACACATTTTGTGCACCGGTTATTTCAAAAGCCGACTCTAGTCGTCTGAAACCGGCAAAGGAGTGCAGACGTATTGCTTATCCGACTCCAGACGGCAAAAAAAGTTTCGACCTACTCACCTCCGTGGCACTCACTGGAACCAATCACGATGCCAACGAACCTTCTCATCTCACACTGTACGATGACACCGTACCCGAGACTATCAATTTTCCAATCTACGATGGCCCCGAGCAACGCTTTTGTCCCGCAGGTGCTTCTAAACGGAATTTTGTTGGCATCCATTGTGACTCATTGTTGAAATCCCGCGTGTTAAATTTGCGAATTGATTCCATAGTGCTCTGTGTTCTTCACACGAACGCCTCCTCTCGTAGTTGTTAGCAATCGGAATTCAAATTTCACGCTTTTTATGTTCTCGTAGCTTGCTTTCCTACCCGAGGTAACTTGACATACTGCCGATCAAAGGATAGCTTTCATCTTGATAGACGATTGGTGCCTTCGTTCTGTTTTCCTTCATAGACCCCAGCTGTCCAAAGAGTAGCGGATCCATTTATACAGAAAATTTTCCAGTCACTTAGTCAAACTAAGGCCAATTAGCTCAAGGCTGTAACAAGAAATCGTTAGACAAGCACTGCGATCTGACCCAGCTGGATTTCTTATGGGTTAGGAAGCGTGAACTTTGGTTAATCGGCAGGCTAAAGGATAGCATTAGACGAAAACTGTGAATATGTAAATAACTGCCTCGGAGATTTAAGTGTATGACCAAACCAAATCTGTCTGACTTTGATAAGAGCTTCCCTTCTGTATTCCTCGAACTTGTTGGAAATTTTCCTAGCTGTTCACGCACTTGTGAACAAGTTGCGAAGTCAAATTTTTAGACATTACGTTCATCTGTCCCCTCTTTCATGTTAATTACTGTCCATCTTGGTAATTTAGCTCCTACTTCTTTTTTTTAAAAGTCTTAGCGACGCAATTGATCCATCTTTTATCTTTTGCTAACTTTTTTTAATCTATTTTTTTTTGTAAAAACGTTCTAGGTGTTTATGAATATATAAATATCGACGGTAAGCCAACTCTGCAGATCAATGCGCAAAATTGTATTCACTGCAAAACCTGTGACATCAAGGATGTATCGCAGAACATAAACTGGGTCAATCCACAAGGCGGAGAAGGTCCCGCCTACGATGGCATGTAGGAATGCCCGTGTGAGCTATCTCATTTGCGATTCCGACCGACAAACGCACCTCCAACCACTCACTCAGGAATTTTCCGATTTTCTTGGATACCACTCCTTCTACCAAAAACTCTTTTCTTGCCTTCGATTATGTCTTCTTTGTTGTTCAACTCGTTACTAAAATACACTGTCTTTGCCGATTACCTCAAACTCTTCATTTCCCCCCCCCCCGTTTTGTAAAGTTACGATCATCCCCTAATTGGTTCTGCTCCTTCACCTACAGATGACCGAGGTTTCCGCCGCCTTCGACTATGCATCTCAGGGTCGCGTGGCTCAGCTTGCCCGCACTTATTGGCTGCCCTCTTCAGATTCGACCGGTCAGACCAAAAAACCCTTCAAGCCCGACTTAATTGAACGCATCTACCTGGAGGATCTAATTAGCTTTGGCTTTTCGCATCGACGCTGTATGACCCTCGAACTGTCGCAGTACTTGGAGGCCTACCTGTGGCCGAACTTCAACAAGTCCAGCAGCCGGGCACATGTAATCTCCATTTGCGCAATGGTCAATGAAAAGGCCCGGGAGCGGGTTCCAATTTGGCAGGTAGGACTCACTTTTCTTCCCTCCAAGGGCACATTTTGTTCTTCGCACCCATTATGGCGGAGAAAATTCAATGCCAACCTCTGATAAATTGTTTTCCATACCTTCCAAACTGCGTTTTTTAAAGTACAAAACCCAGCCTTTTCCTTCTTCTATTTCCGTCCCTTAAGTGTTTCCTGGATTTACCATCAAACTTCGATGTGCTCATTGACCGCATCCTGCGCATTCTCGTAGACGAACCCCTTCAACTGGAAACTGGTGCTGCCATCAGCAACGAAGTGCTGAAGAAGCGTCTAGCTGAACACGTAGTTCTCATCACCTTCCTCTCGCACTGCTTCACTAATCTCGCCGAAGTCGGCGTCCTTAGACAGGCTTTGAAGGACATATACTGTCTGGCTGTTTGGCGTCATCTTCAGCCGGCTCGTCTGGAAAAGGAGTTGGAAGCAGTTCCGCGTTACCGCAAACTCTTGCACAAACTTGAGAAGCGGGCTGCGGCCCTAACAGATCCTCAGGAGGCCGACCGGTTAGTCACCGAACGGTCCTTTGTAGCCAGGTTCATCGATCGATTCCTACAAATCGTAGAGCAACATCTAGAAGATGCTGGGGTAATTTTTTGAAGTTTTATTGCTAAATAACTGGGCTCATGTATAACTGAGATCATACGGCCTAAATTATTATAACTTATTTTCAGGAGGTCGATCCTCTTCTGGCTCACTATTTGCAGAGATGTCTTCTCCTACTCATCGATCTGTCCAGCATGCTCCTGACCCGCCGTTTTCTAATCGTCCTCATAGACGACCGTCATACAGTCATCCGCTGTCAAACTTGCCCTTTATACAAGAAGAATAAAGAGGGCTGCCTGTTTTCCGAACTGGTCGACGTATTTGCCTTTTACGCTTTGTTTCAAGTTGACAAGACGACCGGTGAGGCTGTTGACGCTATTGAATTAGATCGCAGGTAAGCAACGCACTTGTTGCTTTATTTTCCGTTCCTTCAGCCCGGCCAGTCCGGTCATCACAATCAGCTCTTTTACAGTGTTCGCACTTGCATCAGCTATAGTCGAACTGAGCTTGGGATGGACCCCTAAGCAGGCTTCTGGAAGGTCCATGAAACTAAGGAAGGAATCAATCGTTGGTGACTTATGAAGCGCGTTGAGCCTGAGGTTGTCGTGCTCCCCCTTGTTTGCGCCCATTCCGGTCTCGCTTTATAGAAATAATCGTAATCCTCACTAAGATGGAGTTTGAATGTGAACTGCTTTCTTTAAAAGTGACATTGTACGCAGTAATTGAACGCAAGCTACTATCTCTCTCTAGGCTTTGCTTTTGCGGCCTAGACAGACCAGCTTCGTTGCTGTTATGTTATAAGACGTGCAGTTTGGGAGTCCACCCTACCTTTCAAGTTTTTCGTTCACATCTTTTCAAGGCGGGTCCTGCGTATTCACCTCCAACCATCTCCTTATCTTCCCACTCCACATCATCATTTTCGTCGTCGTCGTTGGCAGCGCCTCTTGCTTAGATGGCCTTCTGCTACGTTTTTGTGTTAAAGTGGACTTCAAAAGCGTATCCAGCCAATTGCTCATATCTGGTGGTCCCAGCGCTTGTGCCCTCATCTTCTTCCTCTTCCGGGAGATGATGATCACGATATGGTATCTGGACCCCGAATTTTCGCGTATATTAGACTTAAATAGGGATATTATTTGGGTGGAATATTGGAGTGCGGTTGTCGCGCGCTGCATCGGTCCGTCTCGTTAACATGCGAAGGGTTCCTACTTCAAAAAGCTTCATACAACTGCCATTCCCTGATCTTTAGCACGCGCAAATCTTGACACTGGATTAACCGGGCGTTACCAAAGCAGTTAATTACTGTCCACTATCCCTAAGCCCCCCCCCCCCCTTTTTGTCGTGCGTGCTCCTTTTAGCAAGCCGTCAGTTAAGTCCTTCGTGGAGATCAAGTGGTAGGCTTTCCCATCCTCTTCGTGTTACCTGTTCCCTCGTTTTGCCGTATCTTAAACCTTTTGAGTTCACTACGATGCCCCCTGTCAACACGTCTACCTTCTGAATGCCGCCGTGGTGTAATTTTCTTGTCAAATCGTGATTTTCCCTCTCCATTTCGGACTGTACAACTTAACCCATAAACTTGGGCTGGAGCTATGAGAGTTGAAATTTACAGTGGCACTAAATTATTTATCTGATATTATACCGGCAATACTTCACTGTATCTACACCCGTATATGCATTTTAAGACGTTGCCTATATAATCACACCTAGAGTAATATTTTATTTGCCGTTATCATAAACGTTTCTTGGGACCTTGTTCACAAATTTCCTGAAATCCTTCAGTTTTTTTCTCAATAACTTTTTAATCCAAAAGACAAGCGGCTTTTCAGTTATAAAGCGCGTGGATTGGTATAACGTTATGACAGTTGACCATCGCTAAAAATGCTGTCCTCTGTGAGCCCCACAACGAGGCGGGTCCAGGAGTGGTGGTGTACGCGTCAATTAGTTTATAGTGGTCTTGGACTTGCATAGCAACGCCACACTCCTCTTTCACCTTGGCCCAGTTTGCAGACAAAGTCAAGAAGGCCGTAGACAGGGTCTGTCGTAGTGACTGTAAAACTAAACAGATCGCCTACGCGTGCTCCATGCAGTTGGTCCGTGTACAGTGGATGTTGATTTCACACAAAAACTAGTGGGGGCACCTAATTTTCCAACCGCGTGGCAGTGCCATAGAAGCCACGTAGTAGGGGGTCCGGTTCGTCATACTACCGCTGTGCAAATCTATGCAGGGCTGGGAACTGATTCAAGATCTTTGAGAAACGTGGCCACTATGGAGTGCTTCTGACCGCCCAAGTCGTCTATCGCAGACATTTTATCAGGCGACTTTTCTACCATCAAAAGGTTCAATTATTTCACATCCAAGTGGTCAGTAGGATTTGATTTGGGCGGGATTTCTTCCAGCTGTTTCACACAATGATCATTTTTCGGATATCGAGGGCACTTTCTTTTTCATATATCGTCTCAATGTGTAGGCTTTCAGTCGTATTCTTAATTGCCCTCATTTAATTAGGAACTGTCATTTTGCCGATCTCCTCTCTATCACTGTTCTTCACCAATGAGTTTTTTTACCAATATCCACGGGAATACTCCATAGTATACTTTGCACTATTCTATGTGTGAGGTAAATGGATATCCTTTGAGGAAAGCTGAATGCGTTCATTTACGAAGACGTACTCGAAAGCTGATGATTTTGAGTTCTGCCACGTGCTGTGACTTGCTATCTCAACGGTCCGATATAATCTTGTCAGGTTCTTTAAGTGCCCTTCCGTTCAATTTATGCAGACACTGCGCTCAGCTGAATCAACTTCGGCTGGAAGTGTTCGCTTTGAAGCGGGAGGACTTCTATCGCGATTTTGCTGTGTCTAACCCAGCGGCGTGTGAAACGCAGGAAAAGTTGTCGGAGTTCTTCCACAAGCTGCACGTTGATGAGCTGCGTGATCTGGCCGCCCGGTTCGCCTTTCTGCCGCCGAAGGAAGAGGATGTGTCAGAGCCCGCCTCTAAACGCACGAAATCCAACGACGCTCTCCTCCTTGCCAATCAGCCTACCTTCCCTAATTACATTTTTGAAAAGGAGATGCTCGTTAAGGCAAGTAATGGACGCCGCCAACGAACTTTCCCTTTTTGTTGCGACCCTTCGATTGAATTTGCTTATTTTCCTCTCTGCAATTTCAGATCCTGGTTTTCCATTTTGTTCGCCGGGATTCGCATCTGGCTGAAATGAATAATGCGCCTCTCTATCCCACTGAAGACCTCCTGTGGAATGAGAATCTCGTGCCGACAGAGTTCTGCTCAGGGGAGGAATGTCTTGCCCTACCGAAATTGGGTCTCCAATTTCTTACCCTGCAGGACTATCTTGTGCGCAATTTCACACTCTTTCGCCTGGAGTCCACCTTTGAAGTTCGACAGGTTTGTTATTTTATCTGCTACAAATTTATCTATGTTATTCAACCATTTTTCCCTATTTAGAGACATTGTTAGTTAATTCAAGGGTTTTTATTTGAACACACACAAGTTATGGTTTGTTGTTTTCGGTCGTTGCAAACTTTAGTTTATCAAAACTTTTCTTGGCCACTAGGTCCTATATGCGGTGTTTCCCCAAAAAATTGTATGCGCACTTAAAATAATTATGAAGCTGCTATCTATCAAAATGCATTCAATGTTTAAAGCGCAGTAAAATCCACAGACCTTGTTTAATCGTTTTCTCAACGCTTGTTTTCAAACTACTTTCCGTTCTAGCCCAGGCACTGCTAATACCGTGAAGTAATGCAATCGCACACACCAAGAGGCGTATCGTCTGTTATCTCAGTACATTATTATTCGATAGTGACTTACAATTAGGTGACTTGCCAGTTTTGTCTCATAGATTATATTTTAAGCATTCGCATCGAAGCCTAGAATGTAAAGCCTTGTAAAGGAGGGGATTCAATGAACCTTCATCGAGTAATCCGCTTGTATGGCAGGATTTCCTTAAGGTTGGGTCTTACATCAGGAAGGTTGTAGGAGATTGTTCCGTCTTACTAAGAATAAAATACATCAAGTTAGAAACGCAGTTCGTCTGCCACTGTCGACTTAGTGAGCTAAATCTGAAGGAAGGGACACATCAATCGCATCGAAGCTGTCAAAACACGCATACATATTTTTGGGATACCTTGTATAGAAACAATGGGTGATGCAGTTTAAACCGTTAATGGATCTATTGTAATTAACACGCTTGTACATTGCTGCAGGAGATAAATTTTGAAGTGTTGTTTTACTCTGATGTAGAATACGTCGTTAGCAACTTATATCTGGACAAAATAGTTCTTTTTAAGTGCGAGAGAGAGAGAGAAAGAGCATCCGATAGATTATAGCAAATAACAAAGCTTGTGTACATCGGGCCTATAGGGTTGCCCAACGACTGTGAGTGAGTTTGATGTATCGAAACTCTTACCGAATGTTTTGATTCATGGGAAAACCATTTCACTCTTATCAAACCTGATGCGTAGCTGCTGTCTTCAGCCCCACGAATCTGGGTTGAATGCATTGGGCACACTCCGTGAACGATGCCAAATAAAGCTAGCCGGCGTGTCTCCATTGTTGATGTGTTTTGTGGAGCCTGTTCGGGTTATTAGGGGTAGACCTTCAAGATCGTGGTCCTCCTAGACGGCGTCTGTATGCTTGGCTCTGAAGGCCATTTTACTGCATAGCGTTTTCTTTTCTGTTGAGTGTAATTGGCCTGATTTATTTAGGCCTCAATAGGAACACGTTGTTTCAGCAACGTTGCTTTCTCCACATAAACTGCTTCCTTATACATGCTACTTCCCCTCCTACTTTGTCGTAGGACCTAGAAGACGCCATCACCCGAATGAAGCCGTGGAGCGGCGAGCAGAACCAGGTGGTCTTCGATGGCTGGTCTCGGATGGCCCTGCCAATCCAGGCTTTCAACATCATCGAAGTGGGCAGGCCAGCTTTAGGCGCGAAACACCCGTCACGTGTTCGTGCCGATGTTCGCGTCGTACTTGCTGGTCTGCGCCCTGGCGTTCAAAAGGAATGGCGTGATTTACGACGCCATGATCCTGTCTTCTTGGTAACCGTGCGACCAAAGAGCCACATGCGCCACTGGAAGTGAGTCCTCTGTCGATTATTTTGCTGGCTCTGACCCCTCCTACTTTCCATTCCATTACACAGTTATGCCAATCTGAACCACACGTTACCATGTTGACCGCTGTTGCCTAACCACTTTGCTTGTGGTACATTTTCATATTAGCGAGTGGTTGGCCCTGAATAATTATTGCGATCGACTTACTGTTTTTCAACCATGTAGTTAAAGTCGAGCGCTTATCGGGTGGTCAGGTATTGGAGAGGGGCCAACAAAGCCTGTTTCGTGAAGTAATACATCACAAGTTTATGAAAGGTCAAATGTAGGTCACACATTACTGGACCAACTTAATCTTCAGAATTACCCAGCATGCTATGGTACGAAGGTCATTGCGACCGCTCTGAGGTTCGCAAACACGACAAAACCCTGTTTTTCGAGCAGAAAAATGCGTTTATCAAATTCTCACTCTCGTATCGCTCATCTTCGCCTCTTCTCTGCATCGTTTGATTTAGTGCATCTTAACTCACAAGTGGTAATCATGAATCATTGTAGATTCCCCGCCACAAAAGGCTGTGCGTATTCGGCATGCAGCCATTCGGACGAGTAAACGGACTTCTCTGAGCATCCATGACCGAGAAAGACCCTTCAAGTAAGATGCAAAGTTCTAGCTTAGAATAAGACCGTTGCATGCCTTCTAGCACTAAAGGGATTACATTCGTGGGTCTGACGGCAACCATACCGATTTAGTGTAGGCCTTCCGCCTGGTTCAACCAAATTTGGGCAGGAGTGTCCTTGGTTGCGCACGAATGGGGCATTAGACTTTATTCCAAGTACAGAATTCCGAACTCTTCAGCAAAAGGGCTTTCAATCCTATGGAACAAACGGACATGCGATTTCAATTCTAGTTTTGGCAGGAGTTTCCTTGGTAGCGCACGAATGTTCTTATTTATATTTACATGCCAACTCCCACGCTTTGCGTAAGACAGAAACTTGGGGCTCCTTACATACAATATCACTATTCCACCCTTAACCTAACATTCACTCATAGTCACACTAACGAGCCAGAAATGGCCATTACCGTCTCCATGGCCTTTGTGGTTGCTGTTTTTTTACCTATAAAAACATTTTTATCAAATTGATCTGATAATTTATTGTTTTGGTGCTGAATTTTCTCCATCCGTTTTAGGTACAACCCACGAAAGCCTTTCCTTTCTCAGATCGGTATTGTCGCGGTTCGAGGCTGTGAAATCGAAGGGCAAGTGGATAAGGCCGGAAAACTCATTCCAGATGAGGAGCGTTTTGGGATTGTGCCCGCGAAGAGTAAGCGGCACCGCTACTTTCTTTTTTAAATTAATGCTGCCAACGCCTTTTTGTTTTTAATACTTTTAGCGAAAGGTATCTCTTTAGGCTTGTTTCTCCAACTACTTGTTTGCCTATCAGAGGTTTATCTATCTGTTCCAAAGAGTCACCGCGTTTTGGGTTTACAACAAATGCTTGGGCCGATGCGCTCGACTCCAAAGTATATCACAGTACTTCCCCTGTGCATTGTTTCTAATTTTCGCGCTCACTCCAAGATTCGTTTCTCTCCCTTGTTCATTTGCTACTCACAAATGCTTCAAGGCCATTATGTACCATTGATGTTTAGATGGAAGCCTAATATGCAAAGCTCCTGGAAAACCGATTGGGAAGGTGAGTGTAGTACGCGCACCCTGGTGATAGGCGTTCTAGGGAGGCTGTACAAAAGTCGTGGCTTAAAAAAGTAGGGTACAGGCCTTAGTAGTATTTTGTATATGTGAGTAACTAATTAATTGGAATAGTCTTGCGCCGATCAAAAAATGGGGACTAAGTGACAATAAAGGAAGCTAAACTGCAGGAGCAATTTGATTGGCGCGAAAGGAGAGTTCACCTGAACCCAACGTAGGCTAAGTAATGGACTTGCCAATGCAAGCGAACATCCGTGTCCCAGGAAGCGATCGAGTCTTCTTCTTTTTAAGTAATGGACTCCCAACCGATCTATTGATGGCCGACAGCTTTATCTCACCCTGATGACACTGCCCGCATTACAGAACGTCGCCACAGTCATGGGCTCGCTGATAGTGGACAGCTGTAACACCCCTGCAGGGGCACACACCCCCAGAAGCCTTCGGGTCGAGGGTAGGAGGGGTTAACCACAAGAAGGTATGGTAGCATCATGCAAGCGGTCAGGGTAAAGGTAGTAAGCAAGCCTACCTTCTGTGGGTATCCTTCAACAGGCGCACGAAAGCCGAACATGGCAACCCATTTCTACGCCAATCAAGCAGTAAGAATTTTCCCGACCAAACCTGCCAGCCGGGCTCAATACCCATGCAGCCCACGGCCAAAGTGGCTCGTTTACAGTACTCCCGTTATTTTTTCGATCGCCAAAACTCCTATTCAAATTAAACTCAGTATTGATGTCAAAAAGAGTTGACCAGCGTATGTATTTCGAGGTTAAATCTGGTAAATCTGTTGTATTTGTTGACTAAAAAATAAACTTCTGATAAATGCTTGATTCTTCAGTTCACCTCGCTTCGACACTTAGTCTCCCATCTGCATTACCCTCTTTGTAGACGAGTTTGATGCGGCCACCACCTCACCCACCTGGCGCGTTGCTCTAGACGCCTGCCAGTATCAGGCCGACATTGATCGCTTGCGTCGGCAGCGTTCACGTGGCAAGCAGATTCGAGCCGAGATTGCTCGCGCTAAACGTGAGGGTCGGTCCGGTGAGGCCATCGAGGCGCTAGAAAAGGCAGCCGCGGAAGCCGACCTCGTGCCCTTGGAAGACGTGTACGACACCTTCAATGTAATCGTTCGCCGCAAACCCAAGGAGAACAACTTCAAGGCCGTCCTGGACACCATTCGGTGAGTGCGTTTGAATATCTGCTTAGGGTGAAAGAGAAGTTATAAACGACCTACATAAACTTATCTTCGCCTATTTCATATCCATATTATGCCTCATCTGTATCTGCCTCTGTCAACCCAAGTTACACATCTATTTAACCTTTACAACCTTCTATGTTTCCTGCCTCCCTGCCAGTGACCTGATGAACACCCGTTCCGTGGTGCCTGACTGGCTCCTGGACTTATTGATGGGCTATCAGGACCCGGCAGCAGCTCATTACTCTCGTCGACCTGACGTCTACGAGACCAAACAGAACTGGTTTGACACCTTCATTTCGCCCGACCACATCATTTCAGCCTTTCCCCAGTACAGACTCCAGTTTTCGGACAGCCGTTCAGACCGGACCAGCAATGACCAGACCTCCACCGATTCAGGTAGATATGTTTTTCTTTTTCTATTACGCGTCGCCGCGCCGCATCTATTATTAATTATTTTGGTGGATGCTAAAAGCCCTCTCCTGCATCCACACAGACTGCCTACGTTTTCCTGTTTGCAACCAATACTCTGTAGCTCGACTATGACCATGTCCACCGTGTGTTCTACAGCAAGGTGGCCGCGGGACGGTGAAGTTCGCGCGATTGATTTTTAAGGGATAGTAGACTTTTGGAGCATCTACCACACTCTCCTCTTCTCTCACCTGGACTCTGTGACCAGGTCTAAGGAGGCGGGAGAGGGCACAGCTAGCGAAGATTCCGTACATGGGCGTGTTATCACCCTCTTTATGTGCAGCATTTGTGATGGGTACGCAGGTCCGCTCATCTCTGCCGTGCTCTAATATAGCCTTCGTATTGGTCCAACGCATCTACCACTTGGACCCTTAAAGAAGCACATTCGCACACAAACATGGTATTTCGAAAATCGCAGTCGAAACCGTGACTGATACGTGAGTTTACTGCATCTGCTCCATTATCTCGTCACATCACTACGGAGTGACAAAGTCGGGGCAATAGATAGTGTTCATAGGCGCGGTGGCCAGTAGAACTTTGTAGTCCCTTTACGCGTACCACACGTAAACCCGTCCGTAGGTCTACGTGTATTTGCATTGAGGAGTTACTGCGAACTATCTGCCAGTTCTAAGTAAAATTGAGTTATCTCATCAGCTGGCACTATTCCTATGGCGTTATCATAGAACAAAGTACGTCAGTTTTAGTGAGGAACGCGTTTATTTACCCCGAAAAAAGTCCCAGGGATCAACTTAACTGTCCTTTGCGCCAGCGGTTTTTCAGGACCTGTAGGCCGGCTAGTCATGTTGTCGGACACTTTGCTCAATGCAATGTGAAACCGTTCTTTTGTAAGTTGCCATACACTTGCTGCTCCTCTATTCTCCGTCACTAGACTTCGCTAGATGGTACTCCTCTCCCATAAGTTACTTGTGCTCATCCACACGGTGCGTCCAATTGCATCGTTTGGTTGTGTGATTACCACGTCATGATTTACTGACGCGTGACGTTTGCATGTACGTAGGAAAAGGTGAAATGTGCTCTTTTGCTGGACCTTTTCAGTTGTGCACATGTGGTCATCCAGGCCTATGGGTGTCAAGGCTTCGTTGGGATAACGTATGCGGGGAGCATATGCGCGGCGATTGTTGGCCGGAACTGCATACACAGATTATCCAATCGAGCTGCGAAGAATGCGTGAGCAACAGATCAGGCTAACCGCCATTGGAATTTGGTGTTTCAGTGAGGACAGGTGGGACCAGCGTCTTCAGAAATGACGTAGTTGGCGATTTTTTCTCATGTGAGATTTTGGTTGGCCGTATTGCCGTTAAAGGATGCCCAGTAAAGCCCCTAAGTGCTCTGATTGCCAGTTAAAACGTGAACATGCTGTCTGGCTTCGATTGTTTGCAACTTAAGTACACCACATTTGCGTATTTTGTATTTTCTATCTCTTATTTCTTTTTGACCTCCACCAATCCGTTGGTTTCATAGATAACTGCAATAGTTTATCCCGCAGTGCGCCAAGCCTGCCGATCTGGTGCCAGTTATTCATATGTACTTAATACAAGTCTTCGAGCTATCCTTGGATAGTCGCTTCTACACACCCTCGAGTGAAGTCGCCGTAGCACAGGCGTCCGGGCAGACACCCGACAGCCACCCGCACGAAGTCACTGCTCCATCGTAATTGCGCCTACTTCCATGCAACCGCAATGCTGTGCATGTGTGTAATTTTGATATCTGCTTTGCCATATTGCTTCTAACTTACCACCATTTACCCTCTTTTCCTCTGTATTTTATCATCTTCAGCAACCATCAGACCACCTCCACCTTACCGTATCACCTTCCCCCCACTAAGCGAAGATATCACAGCCCATGTCGAGTGCTGCATGCCGAGCGAGCAGTTACTGCCTGCTACCTGCAAGCCCGTTGAGCCTAACGGCAAGGCAGAGTCGATGGAGATCACCACGAAGGAGGAGACGACATCCAAGCCAAGCCTTCTCGTAGAAGCCTACACCCCCGCGGGCAGTCACGTACCCTGGCACCTGTTGACCATAGACTGTCCGACGTGGCTGCCAGGATCCCGGCCGGGTGAGACCAAGCCCGGCAACCGCATCCATTTCACTCCCCGGCAGGTGGAGGCAATTCGTGCTGGTATGCAGGCTGGTCTGACGATGGTGGTAGGTCCTCCGGGCACGGGCAAGACCGATATTGCCGTTCAGACCATACACAATCTCTACCACAACTATCCGAGCGAAAGGTTTGTCTGCCTCTTAGGTGTCTTTCCTTTCATGATAACGCCTCACAGATTTACCTATTAAAATGACTTGCAAAAAATTCCTAGCTCGTGTCCCTTTCTACTGTATGCAGTGTGTGTGCAAATGAGGCTCGATAAAGTACTGTATTCTTCCTCATAAGACCTTCTGTCCTGTGCATTGGCTGATCAGTGCTGTTTTCTCCGTTCCGCATGTTCGGTTGGCACTACAGCGTTTTTTACCAAATGACAAACGTGCGGCTGATGAATTTTCCATCTTCCTCATGCATAGAGTACGCTTTGCATGCACCACGATGTCGGTTATATTCGGACTTTCTCCTCGTAATGGGATAATACTCGACAGGGCCACTGGTCGAATCAACAACCATTAAAAGCCGCGACTCTGGCAACGTCCAAAGGTTTCGTTTCCTAAGCTAGAAGTTCAAAAACCGGGGATTTTCCAGTTTTTTACCTTCATTTCACCCGCCCTCGCTCGTCGGGTCTGGTGCTTGCTGCGACCTGCTGCACTTATTACTATGTGACGATCGATGCTCAAATTTGCTTTCCCTAAAAAGTATGGCAAGTAACCGTAGTGCTGTTTATAAAAATGTTGTGTCCTTCCAATGGTTTTTTTTTAATCAACTTGCTCACTCTTTGCATTTTAATCGCTTCTGTAGGATTTTGGTCGTTACGCACTCCAATCAAGCCCTGAACCAACTTTTCGAAAAGATTATCGCCTTAGACATCGACGAGCGACATCTTCTACGTCTCGGTCACGGCGAAGAAGCTCTAGCCACCACCAAGGATTTCTCGCGCTACGGTCGGGTGGACTATATCCTCTCTAGACGACTGGAGCTACTTCAAAAGGTATTTTGATTCGTCAGGCCCCAGCTCCTTACATTACGTGCAATACGACTGCCGCCTCCACGTCCCTCTGGCGGTATCGTTTGTCCGGTGGAAATGCCCCTGAGTTTGTCTGACCTCTTATCACAAAAATCATTTTGTTTCCCCAACCTGCTCCCTCATAGATAGCTCTCCTTCGCAAAAGCCTCGAGGTCGAAATTCCAGTTACCAACGGTGAGGCCACTGATCAGACAGACGAGAAAGAATCCGCCCTCACAGCGCCCAACACAAAACGCTTGGAATCTACAGGAGGCCGAATGGATACCTGCGAGACGGCTCAGTACTTCTTCCTTCAGGACGTTCTGCCGCTTTGGGAAGTCTTTACTGCGGGGGCAGCCAAGGCTCTACAACAAGGTGATGATATGGAGCAGAGTGAACGAGATCTCTTTGTTCAACGTAACTTCCCCTTCACGCCGTTTATTACTGGCATGGAAAATCCTCCCGAGGATGTTGTGCGAAAAATTTTCCCAGTAAGTACTTTCTCCTTGTGCATGCCGGTTTCACTGTGCTTTGTTGTGAAGGGTGGGAGTAGCACAGGGGCCACTTGCATTCAACATCCCTAGGCTCTGCTTTGGTGGCTTATGCTTTTCCGGGTTCATTCCTTGTGACACCAAACGCCTTGTTGTTGAGTTGGAAATCGCTTCTTCCGTCCAAGCTGGCTGTCCGCAGGTCTGTTTGAAACACGCACGCCATAACTCCCTGACTGTCAAAAAAGATCCGGTTAGCCCTTAGCTCACCCACATGCGAGCCGTTGTAGTGAAGAGGTAGTTTTCTGTGGCCCCAGGACGCCCAACTTCATCCCTATGACATTGCTCTGGTATTGCTTTGGATGATGATCAGCATTATGTTGTAATACCGCCATAGATTGCGAGTTTGCCATAGGAATCCGATTTGTAGTTTGATGCCCAAAGATCATCGCCGTCACATGGTCCGCGATCCTAGTGTTATCTTGCGGTCCGCTTAGGTACCCCAGCATGCTCTTCTTGATCGGTTGCAGAAAGTGAATAGCTTTTTAGAAAACCATTTTGTTCTTTATTTGTTAAATGTACTATCTTCTTATGTCCTCCATCGGTTCTGAAAGAGATATCCTACAACTATCTAAATTTCAACGACTGATTTGGGACTATTTTTGTATGCAATTTTGCTGACCCCTTATTTTGCCAATGATCCGCAAAAATCTCTGTGCCATTCCTATGCCCGTTTCCTAAAGTGAAAAATTTTTCGTAGCTTAGTGCTTCGTAACGTTTAGTGGAATCTAACTTAGAAGTTTCTGAAAATGTTAAGCTAATCTGGGTTCAGATAAATTTTTCATCATGCCAACTACCAATTTCACGTGTTTCTTGTGTTGGAACTTTTTACTAAGGCGCCAAATAGTATAAAAAAAGTTTTCTGGTTGTTTCTCCTTGCTTAGTCGTATATGTTTATGTGACCTCAAACTGAAAATACTGTTTACTGAGGACTGCACTACCATTATCTTTTGAGGTAAAATGTAATCTAGAGTAATCGTCGACTCAATTGCTTTATCAGTTTGCTGAGCCCACTCAAGTAGACCTTTCTCTGGATAGTATTTCGAGTAGCTGGTTGCAGTTTCACCGTGTTTCTTCCTTATACTTTTGTTGTGAAATAATACCGAGTTAAGTGTAGGAATATGGACTCCCTCGTACAGCGGAAGTGTCATTTGTTTATTGTCAGTTTAGAGCAAGGAGTTAGTATCAGAATTTAAATTATTAGTATTCATGTTAGAGTTAAAGTTAATACAAGGAAGTAAGTAACCCCTAACATTTAGCACGACTTACTTGTAGTAGACGATGAGGTTCCATGTTGCCGTGTCCGAATTAATCCTACTCCCTGGTATATGCAACCCCTTCCGCCCTTAACACGTTCTTAAACCGTAACAGGTTCTGTCTAATCACGCCTTTTTTGTCACAGGGCAAAAGCCTGACTCAAGACCTTTCCGCCGCTCGATCCTGCTTCAGAGCCATATCCAACATTTTCTCAACTCTCGAAGAGTTCCGGGCGTTTGAACTCATGCGAACCGGCCTTGAACGAGCAAACTTTTTGCTCACACAGGAGTCGAAAATTGTGGCCATGACTTGCACCCACGCTGCCCTGAAACGTCGCGATCTGGTGCAGCTGGGTTTCACCTACGACACCATCATTATGGAAGAGGCTGCCCAAATTCTGGAAATTGAGACTTTCATCCCTCTGCTGTTGCAGAACCCCGATATCTCCGGTCGTAACCGACTAAAACGTTGGATAATGATCGGCGATCACAACCAACTTCCACCTGTTGTAAAAAACCAGGCCTTCAGTAACTTTTCCAACATGAGCCAATCCTTGTTTACCCGCCTGGTCAAGTTGGGCGTTCCCACGGTTCAACTTGATGCCCAGGGTCGAACCCGGCCCTCAATTTCGCAGTTGTACAGCTGGCGGTACGACAGTCTGACTGACATTCCGCACGTAATTTCTGCTCAGGAGTACAAGTTGTGTAATCCAGGTTTCCAGTACGAGTTCCAGTTGGTCAACGTTGCTGACTACAAAGGTACTTTCTTAGTCTTAAGTGCTCGCTCTGTTTTTTCGATAAAATTGCCGTTATTTTTTGTGGGTTGACTTATTCCTCCGCAAACGTTTTTGATTTATAGTGGATCTTTTTCGTTTGTGTATTCGTGTTCTAAGCAGTTAATCTGATCCCATTATTACAGTACTTCGTGGGCTTTGCATAAGGTCTCCACAAATAAAAGCTCTAGTGGGCCGTTTATTTTTTGCCTAAGCAGGTGGCTCGATTTCCCGATAGGTTTACTGTTGCCCGACCAATGAAACCTCTATAGACGGATCCGTCTTCTCTGCAGGTGTACCTGCAGTGCTGATTGTCTGCTTCATTGGCAGGACAAGTAATCTTATTTTAATTCACATACTCCACCCAGGACACTAAGAACGACAGCGTTCTCTCTTTGATCCCATTTCAGGGGTATGGTTAGGCGCAATTCC
>JAYGXS010000001.1:61859064-61870205 GCA_036362985.1 Ligula intestinalis
GAGGACGGAGCAGTCACAGTGAATAAAGAGGAACCAGGTGCGTCCGCTACAGTTTCTTATAATTCTGAACTACTTCCTGGAACTTGCATGCACAATTCTATTAATAATTACGTATATAAGAGACAATTTGGATGCAGTCTGTCTTTGGCTATCTGAGCTGCTAATATTCGTGCTCCTTTTTTTGAAACTGGAGGATTTTCTTGGATGTGCAAGTACAAACCAGCTAGATAGTCGTCCCTACAAGGTCATCAGCTAAAGTTTGCGACTAACTCAAAAGACATTTTAAAAACATCCAGCGGACACACTGACCAAAGAACTCGCCAGCACCTGCGGCTGTCACTAAAAACTCAACTGTATAATATTTTCACAAAACTTCAGCCGTGACAGTATATTGCTTGAAAGCCAACATCAAGAAACATTTATTTTTACAAGCTTTTTCCTTATGGATCCGCCATGAACAGCAGTTCTTACTGAAAATGTGTTGTATAAAGTTGCTGCACACATTGTAAGTGCTTGCAGTCTGCGCCGAGTGTAAATGCACAGGATTGCTGCACATGACAAGGTTTATTGAGGGTTCTGCATAAAAAAGTTAAATTTCATACGTATGCCTTCGAGGATAAGCCAATTTAGACACCAACTAAGAAAATCCAATATATTTTTGTCCAAGGTTGTTAACGAATAACCCTACTAGAAATAACCATAATATCAGCTAATTTTTCAGGGTCCTGGTATGCTGTTTTAAAGACCTTGTGTATGCAGTCTGAAGACGCTCGACCCCGCCTCCAGTTCTTATGCTTGGACACGAAGCACGGACGGGGGATTGGGGAGCGTTTGGCAGATGCAACGCAAACCCATCACCACTTGAGAATAATTCACGCGCGAGTCACCACCTTCCATACCCAAAAAACTACTCTCGCAATAGATGCTGACCTGGAACTTTCTTAGGCACCTTTACAGTCGCCAGAGCTTGGACGATACGATGGCAAACTAGAACGAAAATCTCAGTTATTTGCAGTCGTAACAAATCTCTCAGACAATCAGATTGTTCTCAGTCACAAACGGGTCATGTAAACTAACCTACCTCTTCGGTTGCCTGTCGGGGTCGTCACTTCATGTCTACTACATGGCTAATATTTCGAAATAGGAGCCTTCGAAAGTTTGGAATTCTGCTAGTGAAATTTCGGTTCTGCTGCAAATCTCAAGGTCAGCATTTAATGTGTGCAATGGTCTTTCATCCCCAGAAGAAAACATTGAGTTAGTGTATCATTCTATCTTATATTTACTGTATTCGTGGTTTGATTTCAAATAATCAAAGAACCAAGACATTTGTATGCGACTCATTGCTCAGATTTGGAGGATTAGGGCACTTCAATGTTTAACAGTTAAGACCCTTATTATAAACTACCGTCAGTAAGCGAGCATGTTACACGGACGCCTATGTCTACCACTACATCTGTATGTAAGTAACAACATCAATATATACCACTACAGTCTGTCCGTTGGCAGCAAGTGCATAATCAGCTGTCAGTGGTGTAAGCTAACCAGCTGCCAGTGGAGCCGGGGGTCATGAACAGCAATAAGCGTGCCGCCTTGTCACCCCGTAGGTGGTCCTGGTAACCCCGCCCCCTCTTCCGGCCGGTTCGTTGTGGGATCCTCTTCGCTTGCCGTCCTTATGTGTGTTTTGGCTTCGTTCCGTCTCTTTCCCAAATAATGGTGCAAGACTTTGTTGGCCGCTGGCAGCTCTTGATGCCTGTTGATCGAGTTGGCATCCAAGTGTCATGCCTCGAGAGTCAGCCTTTCGGCCTTTGAGGTTCCTCGGCCTACGATGGTCGCTCCTTTGTGATCAAACTTATGGTCAGTCTCTGCAATGTGTGCTGCCAGTTTCGAGTTTGGGTTCAGTCTCTGGGCCGCTCATTTGTGCTCTTGTAGGCGGGTTTGCAATTTGCGGCCTGTTTCTCCAACATAATTGCAGTCTGTCTGATTGCAAAGTATCTTGTAGACGACCGCAGAGGTTTCTGTAGGGGCAGTCGGTCTTTAGGTTGCATCACCTGGCGGCGTATTGTCGCTTGAGGTTGATGGGCTAAGCCTACGCCAGCAGATTTTAAAAGTCGTGAGACTGCTTCGGAGACGCCTTTTATGTAGGGAATGGCCCTCCAGACATCGGGTTGCCTTTGTACTGGCCATCATATGTTCACTCGGCGCCTGCTTTGTTTGATAAAGGAATTTTGGTAGCCATTAGCTCGGGAGAGTTCCTGAATATGTTGTTGTTTAGCTGTTCTGGCGGCTGGTGTGCTGCAGTGTGTTTGAACTCTTTGAAACAGCATACGAGCGCAGCTACGTTTGTAACACATAGGGTGATGACTGTTGAAATGTAGTACTTGATTTGCGCTGGTGGCCTTTCTGAATAATGTAGTTAGCAGGAGTCCCGTCGAACACCGGCGCACCAGGACGTCGAGGAAGGGTAGTTGGTCATTTCTTTCCACCGCCATTGTGAATTGGATACATGGATCAACCGAGTTCAGTAACTCTTTAAGTTGCTCGACATCAGATGTTTTGACAATGACGAAGGTGTCATCGACATAAAGAGCCCAAAACTTCGGTTCATACTTGGTGAAGACCAAGTGTTCCATCCGTTGGAGTACCACTTCAGCAATCAGGCCTGACAGGGGAGCCTACGGGAGTGCCTTTAATCTGCTCATACATTTGTCCACCAAATAGGAAGTACGTTTTGAGGCAGTGCCGTAAAAGTTAAAGCAGATGTTCGGAATTGAGTGGTTTGTAGCTCTCATCGCAACGTTCGGATAGAAGTTGTCACACAACATCAATCGTTAGTTGTTGTGGAATGGAAGTGAAGAGTGAGACAACATCGAAGGATACCATGGTGTAATCTGGTTCTACCTTTAGGTGTTTATTCGCTCGAGGAACTGTTTGGCAGAAGCTACGGTTGCTATTGAGTCTACTGCCAGGAACTTGAGGTGAGTGAACATCCATTTTGCCAATCCCTACGTAGGGGTGCCGCGAAGGGAGACAATAGGCCTGAGCGGTATGCTTTCCTTGTGTACTTTAGTCAGACCGTAAAATCTTGCTGGGGCTGTGTCGGTTAGTTTCATGGAAAACCAATCCCTGGGCGTGATTGCCCCGTTTGTCTTGATATTAGCCAGGCTTTTGTTCATTTGGGTGAGCAAATACTTCATTTCACTGGCTGGGCAAAACTTGTATGAGTTTTGTTTGCAGAGGCTGAACTATAAAACCATGCGTTCCCAATTCTGCGGTTCTTTGCAATGACATGCGGGCAAGTTCCGTTTGATAGAAGAATTTGACAAGTTATAAGTAAGTTATGATTTTGGTAACATGCCTCGGTCTCTTAAAACGACCTGCTCGTTGACTTTCTACACATTAATATTGACACCGGCAATAAAGTGAGTCCGCAAATAAACGGAACGTCATTTTGTAACTCTTATAATCATATTTTCTTCCTTCTTCTTAGTACGTGAACATTGCTTTAATGTAAACGCAATAAAGTACCAAAGGGGACCAGCATCAACTAAACTAATGAGAGGCTTTTCATAGACGTGGGCAATATATAACTCACAAATCTGAACACTGGCTCCATTAGCTTATTAAGCATTAAAGTATAGGCATTTCTTGTGCTCTCCAACGCAATTCCGACAGAAGTATTTACGCTATAAATGCACGTAAACCATAATTTTCCTAGCATTTCCTCACTAGCAGTTTGTCGACCTAGCTTTTTGTTCACGCCGAAATTTTTAATGTTCTACTGATAAATAGTCCCCTCATCATTTTTGAAGGTTTTTTAAGTGACTTCTGTGAACTGCGTGCGTGGATGGATTGCTTATATAAGACGAAATTTCGACCGTCATGTCTGTCCTCGTGACTTCCACAGGATTTTGTTTTAAGGGACAAAATACTTGCGATGCACCTGTCACACTTTCTCGCGCCTTATCCGCCCGTGCCCAGTGTCATGACATGTTGAAGAAGACCGGGGGAGGGATCTGGCGCGGTCGACACAAATACACGACATTATAGCCTACCGTATCCCGAGTAGGCAGGGACCAGGCGCACGTGGCTCCTGCAGCATTTTTTATGAGAGCCCGTTTGGAAAAAACTTCTGCTGTGCCCTGATCTAGACCATGTGCTAGTCCAGCGCCTCTACCACGCTGCTCATTTAGAGGTAGAAGAACTACTTTCATAACGGTATGTTTACCTACGAACATATCGTACACTCTCAAACAAAAACGCCTGCAGTATCTATCCGTGTTTTATAGCCCGACCGCATATGTATCTAGCCTCGGACGCCTTGATTTCCAAGCAAGTACACTGCAATTTTAGGCTTTGATACTAATCACCAAGTTTCAAGACTGATGTGGGCAGCTTTGGTTTGCCTATGAATGAAGCTCAAGGTACACTTACATTTAGGGCCAAGGTGGGGTTAAAGTTAAGATAAATATAAGTGGCAGAACAGGTGCGTTTCGTGCAAGGCCATGTGCATCCCTTTTCCATGTCCAGCCAGGGTATGGCATATAAGCGATTAAAAATGTAAATACCTTATGGAGAGCTGCAGAGCCGTTGCATTCACAATGGATCCAATGAGATCATCCAATCGACATAGGGTAAAGACTCCGGATACCAGATTTAGCTTCAACGTATTAGTTCTGTATTTCATTGATTGCACACGGAGGTGAGAAGAAAGACGCCACTAAAACATGTGGTCAAAACGCAGTCCATTTTCGGTCCCTGTAGCTACGTATAACATAAGACTTGATCGCCCTGTTCCTCTCAGTGATAACGTGAATAAATTAACACGCTTCAGCGCCTCTGAGTATGATCGATGCTTTGTCATCCAAAGTTTCATCTTTGCAAGAAATTCCGCATTAATTCAGCTCGACGCATTCCACTTTTCAGCAACGGGAAACGAATACAGAAGGATTTAGATCTTCATCTTTGCCTCAGAAAATTGTTAAGGACCAAGTTTTGAGTTCAGAAGTAGAAGATTGGAACCTAAGTTGTAAGATTTTTGTTTAGATTTTCCGGATGGCTTGCTGTGACGAAGTTGAGCTAATGAGGCGGAGTTCAAAAAACTTGCTTATACCCACTAAGCTGCGTTTCTTGGATGATCTGAGATATCTTCACGATGTTAACACAGCTCAAGCGGTGTCTCGAAACCAAGTCAGTGGATTTGTGACAAAGAACATTTCACAGGAGTCGGTAGTTCAACACCCAGTTTTTTGTCAGCATACACATACAACCCAGTATTCAGTACTGCATGGAAGGACCAGCCGGCCAGCCGTTCGATACATGCGGATCTCTGTGATGGTAGAGACGGTACAGTGTCACTTTCCGAATCATGGATTTCAAAATCGTCAGGTTGAATCCGATGTTGGAAGTTAAAAGGCAAGAGTCATCAGAATGAGAAGTTTATTGTATGCAGAACTCCCAGTTGCAGTCTCAGGTGGCAGTAGCCACTAGCATTGGCCACTGCGTCCAGCCAAGCCTGTGAGTGTTGACTGTCTGTTGTGTGGGTGATGATAATTGCTTTAGTAGGATTGTGAAGCGAGTCTAAGTGTTCTGTCAGTAGTGTGTTGAAATTGCCTGAACGGCTGTCGCCTACAAATGTCTTTGCTGCATCGGCCGACGCATATCTTAGTCTAGTGGCCCTTTGACAGGCGCACTTATTTGGACGCGCGTGTATGCGCGTGTGTACACTTATGTGCGTAAGGGAATAAGTCGATGTCAACTGTCGGGACCGCAGGAACGCCGAAAGATGGTGGACGCTGACGCAGCTGTTATCGGTTAGCCAGAAGCAGCTGCGAGGTCAAGCCTCGGGGGACGAGGGCGCCAGTGAACGAAGGCATGGTAACAGTTGTTTGGAACGACACGACTTTGGGGCAGCGAGCGTCGGAGAACGAAGGGGGGACGTTGGCGTCCGCCACAGATGAGGGTTAGTGCCTGGGCTAGTTTTAACAGTAGAGAGTTAGGTTTCAGATAAGGATAGGGTTAGAGTTTAGTTAAATGTGAGGTTAATGTTTGGGTTAAGATATTGTAAATTTACGCTTTCTGAAATGTATCACAAAGCCACCTGTCTGGCGGGGATTACATTTTTCATTTAGAAAATGAAGCCATGTCATTAACCGGAATCATAGTTTTATTACTCTGAGCTTTCGAACTATTGTGAGAGTCCATCGTTAAAGAAAGCAAGCAACATTTGTAGAGCGAACTGGCCAAGTAAACGTCATAGGGGTGAGGGGGGAGGGGGGGTGGTAAAGGACCAAATAACCGCCGGTACCGTGAATCTGGAGATGCCTACGCTGGGCAACATATGCGGGCGGCAGCTCGAGGCATCGGTTAACTGAGGTGCTATCCGATACCAAGGCTTCAATCCATTCTCGGCCCGTCTTGCTGCTAGCGTGGGCAACCATCCTCGCAGCAGTGAAGTTGAACTAGTGACCCGCCTCGTAGTTGTGGGCTGCAACTTGTGATCATGCGTCACCCCATCAAACAGCCAGCTTATGATGGGACAGTTTAGACATGGTATGTGATACACTATGTCCGACTGCTCATTGGGATTTAATCGATCCTTGATTCTCATGACCCGGCTGGGATGGTGCGTTATTCTGACGCCTAGTCCCGTGGCACAGCTTCCGACACATCCTTGATGTATGGCAGCGCATGCCAAATCGTAGTGGGTGGTTCCGTTTGGGTCCTCGGAGGAAGAGCACCTAAGCATCGGCTTATGAAGGCCTTGGGGTAGCCATTCCGCATAAGCCGGAAGAAGCCGTGTTGATCATCTTGGCTTTATTCTTCAACAATTTTGTATCCCTTTCAGTCTCCCTATTGGCCTGTGGCAGAGCAGAATCGTTGATAGAATAGAGAGGCTTCACAAGAACAGGCCACTCGGATTAGACGTTATTTCTAAGGAAATCCACAGGCAGTGACAATGAGGTTAGCAAATCCCAGTCTATACTGTCAAAAGGCGCTGGTACAAGCCATCTGCCTCCCTTAGCCGACTGCACACGGAAATACCACACCAACTGAAACCACGTCATCCGAAAACACATGATTTTTAAGAACTTCGAATGCTGTCTAAAGACACCCTTTGGTCCTTTTGGCCGGACACCCAGCACGGATGGCGTAGAATGGGGAGCGTGCGTTTAATCCAGACTTACTCATGCGTGAGTCACCATCTTTCATATCTACAACAACTACTCTCACAGTGGCTGCTGGTCTGGAGCTTTTTTTGGCAACTTTAAAGTCGTCAGAACGTGGGTTTTAATGATGACACACTTAAACGAAAATTAGAGTTCACTACACTCGTAACCAATCTGCCAGCCAAGGAAATCGTGTTCAAACGCATGGCATGTATATATATATATATATGAATGGCAGAAGTATCAGTATCAGTTTACTAAGGGAAAGATAGGTGAATGCCTTTGAACTCCCTGTTGGTAACAGGATGATTGGAAATAAGTTGATACGAAGAAAATTTAAAATGTACGACAGTTACATGTTCCGGGAAGACAATCTTCACAAAAATGACAGAAAAATCTATGGCAACTTGCAAATCGCGAGAAGTATAATTTGATGCAGTGTATGTGATAAGCAATGTGATTCATTGTCAAGTGATTCATTGTAATCTGATGAAGGAGTTTTTAACTTCATTGCGTTTGCGCTTGATACATGTCCAGTCTACTCTAAAATGCATGGACACAAGTGGAGAGGACAACCTCTTCTGGAAGAGCGTTCCACGCTGAAACTACTCTGTTGGTAAAGAAAAATTTTCTTCCGTCGATCCTTGCTTTGCCTGGGCATAGTTTAAGGGAATGCCCGCGCAAAGTTGGCGTGTTAGCCTGGGAAAGAAATCACCAGGAACGAAACAACAATGCAGGTTATTCATAATATGGAAGCTTAATATGAGGTCCCCTCGGAGTTGTTTGTAGGAAAGGGGAAATAGGTCGAGAATGGACAGTCGGCTTTCATAGGGCAATATTCCTAGAACTTTGACCATTTTTGTCGCTCGCCTTTGGACCTTCTCTAAGACAGTACAATCTTTGACAGTACAATCTTTGACAGTCCATGGTCTTTATGCCTGTATAGTGAACTCCAGGTGCGGCCGAATAAAGCTTCCAAAGATTTTGGAAAAGCTGTCTTTTTCAAACCCCATAAAGGCTCGTCTAATCAGCTGTAAAATAGATCTGGCCGACTTCGCCACCTTCGTAAAGTTTAGCGTTGGTTTGAGTAAAGAAGTTATCCACACACCCAAGTCCTTCTGACTCTCAACTTGTTGCAGCGGAGTACCATTTCAAGAATAGACTTCCGTGCATGATGCTCTACAACTGCCAATTTAAAGAAAGTTACATTTACTAACATTGAAAGGCATTAGCCAAAGCTTTGACCAATCCTCCAGTCTGTTCAAGTTGGCTTGTAGATGGTTTTTGTCTGCCGTACTTTGGACAACTTTCCATAATTTGATGTCATCGGCGAACAAGGTGAATTCACAGTCTAGATCCCTGACACAGTCGTTGATGAAAACGAGGAACAATACGGGACCTAAAACTGAGCCCTGTGGGACGCCACTTACCACTGGTAAACCCGAGGACTGCTGGCGACCGACTTGGACTCTTTGTGACCGTCCTGCCAAAAAGTGTTGGATCCATCGGAGGAGGTTCCCGCGAACGCCTGCGCTGCGCAGCTTAAGCAGCAGGCGTTAATGAGGGACAGTATCAAACGCCTTTTTGAAGTCAATGTAGATCGCATGCACCGTTTTGCTCTCGTCACGTGCTTTGCTTCAGCTATCAAGTAAGAAAAGTAGATTGGTAAGACAGGACCTACCACTGCGAAAACCGTGTTGTGCATCGGAAAGGAGGTGATTCTGCTCGAGGAACTCCTTCATCATTTTTTTCATGGTTTTGCACCGGCCTGTAGTTATTTGCGGATGCTCGGCTTCCACTCTTGAAAAAGTGGGATGATCGTCACTGTCTTCCAATCAGATGGTAGGCAGCCCGTAACAAATGACGCCTGGAAGATTAGGGCTAGTGGCTTGACCATTTCAGAAGCTAGCTCCTTCAACAGCTTAGCCGGGATTACATCGGGGCCTGGGGAGGTCGATTATTTCAAATTAAGAAGCTCATTCTTAACAACATCTTCGGTGAAGAGGACTGTATCAATAGATGAGATCGAATTGTCTTCATAAGTGTGTGATAGAAAATCGGTTTCAGTCATCTCGAGATAGTCAGCTTTATCCTTGTCCTCTGAGATTTCGGTACCTTCGGCATTTCGCAGTAAGGGGATAGGATCATTATTCCGCGTGCTCTGTCTTATACAAGTGAACAGGACTTTGGGGTTAGCCATGGCTCTGTTTAACAGATACTCTTCGAACTGCTGTCGAGCTCTGACAATGAGACGTTTGACCCGGTTCCTCTGCATTTTGTACCTATTAATAGATTCAGGTGACCTATCAGTTCGGTACTTTTTAAACAGTTTTCCTTTCTTGTTAACTTCGGTTTTTAAGGATGGATTCAGCCAGCGAGGCCTGTTCGTAAGCTTTCGGCGAGTGATGGGGCAGTGGCTGGAGATAAGGTTATGGACTATCCATTTGAACTGTTCCCAAGCTTCTTCAACGTTGTCGGAGAGTGTGGATGCCCAGTCTATGAAACAGAGATCCTGTTTCATTTGCTTGAAATCACCACGCCAAATATTAGGATGGAGGCCTTGTGGTTGGGCAGGCAAAAAAATAAACTGTATTCCCACATGAGAAATACATAGCCACTCTGGCCTTGTGGGGGTATGCAGTTCACAATGTCGATATTGTCGAGCAACTTAGTGAGCACAAGGTCGAGGCATTTCATCCGCTGGCCTTCACGAATTCTTGTGGGAAATGTGACGTGCTGGGTGAGAAGAAGGGATTGGGTTATATTCAGGAGCTGGTGGTCAAATGCCGATTAAGGCCATTCAGCTCAGGAGGAGCTCCAGTGTATGGTAGGAGTGTTGAAGTCCCCAACAATAAGGGTATTTGGTCGCGTATCGAGGATTTAAAGCTTATCCAGCAATAGAGCATTGGCCTCAGGATTGTTCCTCGGTGGTCGGTAGACAATTAAGATATCAAGGCTTTGGGAACCCGTTGATCTTACAGTTAACCATACCGCTTCTTGGCAAGACAGATTCGCAGTTTTTTCAGAAACATACAAATCGTTCTTTATGAAGGTTGCTACGCCTCCACCTCGTCGGTTGTCTCTGTCTTTCCGGAACAGTTGAAAGCCGGGGATTCCAATCTCGCGATTGTCAATCTGGTCCGACAACCATGTTTCTGTTATCAAAATAACATCGGGAAGGAGGTCGGATACGTTGATCCTTAGTTCATCCATTTTTGAAAGTAAGATTTGCGCATTGGTATAAATAAATGTCAATTTTGAATTCGTGCGAGGTCCATTTGTAGCCCCAACGCAGGCTACTGGAGTAGCTGCGCGGTCATGCAAATCGGTTTAGTCCATGAGGGGGCAGAATTTCTTTCGACTATTTGGTCCTTGAAGATCACGAGATTCGGTTCTCCTTTGCTTCTGCGTTCCCTCAACTCTAAAACTAACATGCGGCGTTTCAGCCTGTCGGCAGGAGAGCAATCTGGCTGGAAAAAAAACACATCCTTTCTAGAGTACTTCAATCGAAAACGTCTTGACAGTAGAAGTTTTGCTTCTGTGTCGCTGGTAAGGACGATCTTTAGTGGTCGTGGTCTAGTCTGCTGAGTTGAGTTTGGGCGAATTCTAAGATGAAATATATTTTGATAAAAGATCTCCTCAGATGGTTGCAACAGCTCCTTTAGGAACTCTTGGAATAACCCTTTGTCAGCCTCGCTTTTTTCGCTGAGAGTTTCGGCAGAGAACTCAGAGAGTCCCTGTATAATGATGCAGTTGCCCTTGTCAGAGCCGCTGCTATTGATTTGGGGTTTTCGGTTATCCTCCGACCACTCAGAATCCTCAAATGGTTGATTGATTGCGGGCTTTCGGTTATCCTCCGACAACTCAGAATCCTCATATGGGCCTCGCAAAATGGGAATGTCTGCTGGGACATCCGGACTAGTAACGTTCTGTGCACGGTCAACGGGGCCTTTATCCGGGGACCGCTGAGAGGGA
>JAYGXS010000001.1:61870305-61884304 GCA_036362985.1 Ligula intestinalis
AGGCCAAATCTTGAATGCGCGAATCAAGCCTGGGGACCGTGGATCCCGCGGGATTATAACGTACTTGAAAGGGTGCATTTGTGGGCCACTACCATATGAGATTCGCCTAATGCTATGTTGATTATGCCAGTTTGCAGGCAATTTTAAAGAGTTGGCAATGCACGGACGTCGAAAAGTTTCGGGACCTGCTAAAAGACATTCTCAGACAGCGAGAGACAGTAGGAGTTTGTGGAGCTTTCAGGATAGGCAAACGGGTTACTGAACAGTCGGAAACTGTCCGACCTCGACCTCTCAGGATAGTCTTGGATAACAAAGAACAGGTGAACTTGGTTCTGTCCCGGAAGACAGCTCTCCGCCACTCACATAAGACGGTGTTTTTTCAGCCGGACTACTCTCCAGCAGAACGTCTGAAACGCCGAGAATTGGTGGCGGAACTACGGGGGAGAGAAAGAGCTGGAGAGAGCAATCTGGCCATTTTCAGGGACCAAATAATACAGAAAACTACCATAGTGCTGTGGAAGCAATCAATCCTGATGACGGCTGCGGTCCAGTAGTACTGGCAAACTCGCGCCCAAACGCATTGGACACTGCAGAGTCTCGCCGGCTGAAATTTCTATATACTAACGCCCAGAGTTTATTCTCGAAGTTTGATGAACTTCAAATACAGGTAGCCAATGGGTCCCCTGATGTTATAGCAATTACAGAAACCTGGCTGTCACAAAGCATCAGTGATTCAGAAGTGGCGCTATGCGGATACCAACTATTTAGACGAGACCGAGTGGAACGCCAGGGTGGAGGAGTTGCTATGTATGTAAAGAACGAATTAAGTGTGTGCGAGAAGCCTGAAAGGATTACTCATGGTATAGAGGCTATTTGGCTGACAATTAAGGCACGGGGGTCGCAGCCCCTGGAAGCCGTGACTGTCTACCGACCACCGCAGACAAACAGTGATGCAGATGCGCGTTTGCTGGGGTGCATAAAGGAGATAGGAAGTCGACCTGATGTTGTACTCATGGGTGACTTCAATGCGCCCAGCATATGTTGGAAAAATTTGCGGGCCAATTGTTCTAAAAACACCTTTGGTCACCATCTGCTAAAAACAACACTTGAGGCACTTTTCACACAACACGTCCTAGTTTCAACTAGAGCACGTGGAGGGCAACAAGCAAGTTGTTTAGATCTAGTCTTCACGAAGCATCCCGACACTATAGACGAGGTATGCTGCCTACCTCCACTAGGTCGAAGTGATCATGCCGTACTTTTATGGGATTATGGTCTTTACTCGTTACCCCCTACAGCAGACGAACCAAGGTCGAATATATGGCGAGGTGACTTCTCACAAATGAGAGTAGAGGCATCACAAATAGACTGGGGTCTTCTTTTCTCTGGGGATGTCACTGAGGACTGGAATACATTTAAGGAGTGGTTGTTGCAGCTAATGCGCAGTCATTGTCCACTTTCAGTGCCCAAGGTATCTAGCCGACCTCCATGGCTGAACAGAGCTATCAAAAGAGAGATCAATAAAAAAAGAAAGCTTTGGAAGAAGTTTTGCAACACAAGCTGCAACGAAGATTTTGAACAGTACAAAATCCAGCGGAACAAGGTAAAAAAAATGGTTTTCAAAGCACGACGGGACTTTGAGAGCGATCTACTGCGTCGAGCTGTCAATAATCCAAAGTTGCTATACAGTTATTTACGGAAAAGCACACGTAACAGGAACCCGATTCCTGTTATGCAAACTGATGATGGTCACGAAATCTCCGACTGTAAATACAAAGCAGAACATTTTGCTGAGTTCTTTCAGTCTGTCTTCACCATAGAACCTCCCTTCGTCGCAACTGTTGACGAGGTCGTGGAAGCACCAAATATTGGGGATATTTTGTTTGAAGAAGAGGCGATTTTTCAAGAACTAAAAAGCTTGAAGGAATGTAAATCTCCGGGTCCTGATGAAATTCCTGCCAAATTGCTCAAGGAACTTGCTAGAGAACTAGCTAAACCCCTTTCACTAGTGTGCCAGAAATCGTTTGATACTGGAATACTTCCTCCGGACTGGAAATTAGCGCATATTACACCGCTTTACAAAAGCGGTGGTCGTGCATCTGCGAATAACTACAGACCCGTGAGTCTGACCTCCATATGCTGCAAAGTAATGGAGAAGATCATCAAGAAGCAATTGATGATATATTGTGAAACTCACAATATATTGTCGAATGCGCAATTTGGATTCCGTAGGGGAAGGTCATGTGTAACAAACTTGCTTTATACGATGCAAAGCTGGACAAGGGCAATTGATGCAAAAGAAACTGTACATGCAGCCTACATTGATTTCCGGAAGGCCTTTGACAGTGTTCCACACCAACGTCTCCTGCATAAGTTGAGACTGATGGGTATCGGAGGCAGACATCTTACGTGGATTGAGAATTTCCTATCCGGTCGTTCCCAAACGGTGGGTGTAGGACGACAACAATCAAGGCTGACAGTCATCGAGAGTGGAGTCCCTCAAGGTTCAGTACTCGGACCCACCCTCTTTCTCTTGTTCGTTAATGATTGTGTACAGGAATTGGACTGCGAGTGCGCCATGTTTGCAGATGATGTAAAAATATGGAGGGTCATCAGGTGCGCTGCCGATGAAGATAACTTCCAGGAAAATCTTTGTCGATTAAACGAGTGGTCGCATAGATGGCTGCTGTCCTTCAATTCTAACAAATGCACTCTGCTGCGCCTGGGAAATCGAAATGCGGTGCCTTATGCGCGACCCTACCATCTGAACGGAATCCCTCTGCAAGAAACAGAAATACAGAAGGATCTCGGCATCTTGATGACAGACAATCTCAAACCTTCTACACAATGTTGTAAGGCGGCTAAAACTGCAACTTCAATGTTGTACGCCATCAAGCGGGCATTCACGGTTTTTGATGAAGACTGTTTCTCGAAAATCTTCGGTACCTTCATAAGGCCACATCTTGAATACGCGATTCAAGCCTGGAGACCGTAGATGCGGCAGGATTATAACGTACTTGAGAGGGTGCAGCGGCGAGCAACAAAATTAGTAAGAGGCCAAGGTTCACTACCATATGAGATCCGCCTAAATAACCTTAATCTCTATCCTTTGAGTTATAGGCAGTTACGCGGAGATTTGATACAAACCTTCCGTATCGTGCGTGGCTTTGACTGCGCTCTCATGCGTGACGACTTCTTCCAACTCGCCACTACAACTAATCTCCGGGGGCATCCCTTCAAACTCTATGTGCCCCAAGGACGATTGGATGTACGGAAGAATTTTTTCTCTAATCGTGTCGTGGACCCGTGGAATAACCTTCCCGAGGCCATTGTTATGTCCCAATCTGTGGAGATATTCAAACACCGACTTGATATACACATGCTACAACACAACGTGAACTATGTGACAAATTAACCTTGAAACACCACTGCGCCATGTGACTGTCTATATTTTCCTGACTGAAAACTTGTTAACATTGTTTATAATTCTTGAGATTTCTATGTGACAAATAGGGAGTTCAAAGGCGCAAGCCTATTTTTCCCTCAAATATACTGACTGACTGACTGACCTCTTGGGCGCCTTCCAAAACCTCGAAGACCGGAGAAAACCTAAAACAAACTCCCTATGTTGCAGCCAGCATTGGTTTTGTTTCAGGTTTTGTGTTTTGTCAATACTGGGCGAGATAGGGAGTTTGTTTCAAGTGAAAAAACCTGACTTCATAGGTATGATGCAAACGGAATGTATGTACAGCTGTCAGCTGAGTGCACACATCAGCAGGAGAAATTTTGCATATCTTTTAAGGACATTAGTTCGAGACGGAGAGGGTTGGCACAAGAACACAGTGTTTTCAGTCTTCCTTCAATGGTTGTTGGCAAAAGTTGCGCGCTATCGGCTGAAGGGTTAGCAGACTGCGGGCTGCTGCTTTAGCAGCGTTATCTTCAGCATGAAGCCAGGCGGGGTTCAAAGTCCACGAACGCTATCAGAGTGAACGAGAGATTCCACCGAGTCACCACCCAAAATTCGTGACAGTTGTCCTGAATGTAGAAAACTAGTCATAGCTCTCTTAAACATAGGGTAGCTTTGCTGGGTTTTAATATTTTGGGCAGCTTATTCCAGATTGATATGGCGTTTACTGAAAAGAATTGCCGGTACTTAACTGTGCGTGCCATAGGAAGCAATAAAAATGCATCTCGATGACTGGCACGTCGAGAGTGCTCAAGTTGCCTTTTTGTACTGAGAGGATTAAAGGTTTGACCATTCAAAAGTTTAAACAGTAAAAATAGACCCTTCTGCAATCTACGAAGCCACAGGGGATCCAGCTTTATAAGTTCGCACCTTTGTTGGTAGGCTAAGTTACGGTGTTCTGTAGTGAAAACTCTTCTAGTGAAGAAGTGCTGCACCGATTCTACTTTCTTCCGTTCACTAGTGCGCAGAAGACTGAATAGGGGCGAACAGCGTTCAAGACTAGGTCTGACGTACATATTATAAAGGCTAGTTCAAACCTTTATAGTCTTAAAATTTCTAAGGATAAATCCGGTGGTTCAGCGTGCTTTCCAGACTATCAGGGCACAGTGCTCTGACAAATTGAGATAATTAGAGTAGGATAGGCCCAAATCCTTGATAACTCCTGAGACATTTAGTTCGTGGCCGTCAATGCTTAATTCCGGTTGATGATCGTCGCCAACAACCATAACGGAACATTTGTGCCATGAAAGGGTGAAGCGCCATGTGCAACACCACTGGGCGAAGGCCTGAAGATCCGTTTTTTATTAGCTTGAGCACGATGTTGCGATCTGCCAGTTTATACCGATAAGCGACTTTTAAATCATCAGCGTACATGAAGGGTCTGCCATACGGAAAACAATTTGAAACGTCGTTGACAAACAGGTAAATAGGAGCGGACCCAGTAAAATACCCTATATAACTCCACTCCTTACATGCGTGGGGTTGGAAATAACATTGGAAATTTTTATGCGTTGTGTGCGAGCATCCAAATAGGAAGATAGAAAGTTCAGAGGCTTACTACCTATGCCGAAGGAGGCCAGTTTCAGAAGGAGGAGGTTATGATCAACCCGATCAAAGGCCTTAGTAAAATCAACATAGAAGTTATAAATGGCAAAACCGCTGTCTCTAGATTGCAGCACGTAATCAAAGGAAGAGAGCTGGAAGGTGTCACAAGATCGTTTCTCGAGGAAGCCATATTGAGCTGTATTGAGCAGGTTGTAACTGTAAGGTGGTCTGAACTCCCAAGTGCGTTTAAGGATGACACTGAAAGTGGTTCGCATCCCGCGTACCGTTCTGTTCTGAGCGACATTGCTTGCGACGTCAAGGTCTAGGTGCGCGTCAGACAAAAAGGACCACCACAAGCTCATATCCCCGCAATTACGGCAAGAAGTGTAGTAGTATTGATAAATCACTAATGGCATAACGTAATGAATAAAGATATAATGCACAAGAAATAGACGCATACTAACACACAAAACAGTTCGCAAGCGTAAACCAGATGCAATGACTGCGACAAATACCATAAACAAGACAAAAATGGGGCATCAAAGTGGGCGATTGGACGCCATGTTGTTATTTGGTATCAGCGAATATAGCTCAATCATTGTGGCCAATTTATGAGGTTTTCCTGGGCTATTCTAGATTAATTTTTGTTGTTTTTTAGATAAAAAAATGTACTGTATGTTTTATGTAAAAATGGTCATTTAAACCACTTAGAGAATTTCCATGTACTTATTTAAGGTATACATGACCATGACCATGTTTGGCCTCATCCGATCACATCAACTGAGCGGAGCCATATGTTGGCAGGAAAGCGCAAATTGCGGAGTTTGTAAACAAATGTTCAGTGCCGTATATATGAGCTCCATGAGCTAAAACTCTGTCTTCTCGAACTCCCTCTAGATGTAATAATAGTAACCATTAATTATCAAGGTAGCGAAGGGTATTGAGGATACCAAAAAACTGAAAGGGTGGTAGAATAATTACGTGTGTGCAACATGGTCTAATATTATTCTATACAACAGCCAAATTTGCATGTACCCTCTAAAACACATGGTGGACCATCAAGGCTCTTGGCTCTCCATGTTTTGATGTCTTCACCGTCTACTGACCACCTATAACGGGCCGAATTGCAAGCACCCAATTTTTACCACAATGGGAACAATTATTCAGTCTATATAAAATCAGGATTATCCGCCATTTAAACGCTCCGGAAATTGCATGGAGCACCGTTTCGTCTTCTGAACTATTAATAGATTTTCAATCTACGTTCTCTACGCGGAACATCGAAGGATATGCTGATACAACTGGTCCTGTTTCCCACCAGAACACATGAAGGTAAAGGGATAAATGTCGCTATTTGGTTTTCACAAAAACATCAGGGGGGGCTTCAAAAAGGTCATCTAAATACCATCACTTTGTCTTAGCGATGCTCTTGTAATTGTTATCTTCCGTTTTGCCAAATGCTAGCAAAAATGTGAAAAATTCGGCGATGTAATTTTCACCAAGAGGTAGAAGCTTTAACGGATCAAAGCAGAATTCCAAATAATTTTAGGGCTACCACTGCACAAGTTCAAGGAAAAAGCCGAAAATACCTATGGTGAAAACTACCGTGGGCGCCGATATTGCCCAAAATTCTGCCTTTGTCGTATGAACTGTCGTTAAAGTTACACTTTTTTGCAATTTTGGATATGAATTGGGAGCTCAGGGTCGAACGTCTCCTCTCCTCAATAAAGTGGCTTCACTAATAAATCTGAAGGTTTTTCACAGCTCCTTTAATCAGTGTGCACAAGTGGCACAAATAGCCCCCGGTCCTTCGCAGAAGATCTGCCAACTCGAGGCATGGACAAAATACTTTCCTCGGGCCAGGGCCCGACCAGGTTCCACACGAACTTACAAGAGAAATTTGTGTAGCTCTGTCAGGGCTCTGAAAATACATTTGATTCCGGAAGGATTCTTGTCGATTGGAAGTTGGCGCATATAACTCACCTACCCAAAAGCAGTATCCAGACGTTCGTGAGTAATTGCAGGACCATGAATTTGATATGCATCCTCGGAAAGATTATTGGGATTGATAAGTATGTGTTCAGGAAAACGCACGAGGTAGTCTTCCACGATGCTGGAAAAAAGTGAAGTGGGCATTCCAATTCATGGCACCATATTCACCCTGACTGTTAGAATTATTCTGGACTGAAGCTCTTGCTGAAATGCTATGAATCAACTACTGGAGAAGATTGCATCATGTAGACGCCAGGCATCAAGGATTCGTCCAACACATGTGGGTCTGTATTGGGTATTTATATGTCTCCCATGCGATTATTTTGATAAATATAATGCGACGGTCCCAAAACTCTATGTAAGTAGTCAACAGTGCTAAAAACTTCGCATAAAATCAGTAGCCAGAAGCATCAGTCTTTGAAAAAGCTGATTCTGGTTAAAACCTAGGATTTATTTTGTAGATGACAGCTTGACTGAAAATAATTACACCCGCCGATTCGAAAAGAAATGTAGTAAGCCATTCTTAAGCATGCATGCATATTCCCATTGAAACTGTGCAACTGGACTGGAGACCGGACGAATTTTGTTTTGTGGAAGTGGCAGTCCATTATGAGTGCACGTGCCGCCGAGTATGATGACTTTTGGCGGGATTATGGCATGCCGGGCGTGTTTCGGTTTCGGCCCCTTTGGAAGGTACAGCCTTGGTTGGTAGTGTGAGGCCTAAGTTATTTAGTACGCAACTTCTCATTCAACAACCAATACTACCCTCAACTAAAATAAACCCCTATGGGGTCACCTATATCAGGCTTTCTTGTTGAAGAGACAATGCAGAGGCTCAAGGCTTGAGCCCTGCCGCTAGCCAACCCTAAGTTGTGGCTACGATACGTTGATGATACGTTCGTTATCGTGAGGAAGGACCAACTGGAACATTTACACAACATACTCAACGCCACACTTCCAGGAATTAAATTCACACTCGAAAAAGAATCCGATGCTAAGCTCCCGTTCCTCCATGTCCTGGTACAATGACAATTCGATGGAACATTGCGCACAACTGTTTACCGCAAGGAAACGTATGCCGAAGTCATCCTAAACTATGAGAGCAACCATCCTATCTCTCATAAAAGGAGTACTGTCAACAGTCTGTTAAATCGAGCCAAAACGCATTGCTCGGACAAACAAGGCTACCAGGAAGAACTACATTACCCATTTGAATTATTCTCCCAAAACGGTTATCCCACGAGAATTCATACGTCGCTGTGTGAGACAACAATCATCAAAGAAAATAGATTCAGGCAATATCAGTCAGACGTCATATACCTGGCATAGCCTTCCTTACATCAAAAACGTATCCAAACATGTTGCCAGACATTTGAGGAAGCATCACATACGGGTAGCCCATAAACCAACAGTGACATTACGCACCCAATTGGTACATCCTAAGGATAGGGTGAACTATTTAGACAGGAAAGGAGTTGTCTATAAAATCCCATGTGGATCATGTGATGCGGTTTTTTGTGGCCAGACCGGAAGAACCGCCTCTGTGCGCATTCATGAGCATCAATTAGCGGTAAACAGACTAGACCGTCATTTTGAAGTCGCCATGCATTGCGTAGACACTGAACACAAGTTCGCATGGGAAAAAAAACTCGTATTGTCGCTACCTGTTCTTCCAAGAAAGGACGTGAACTCCTAGAAGCGATGCACTCGGACACTCCATGCATCAACAGACATGTCGAGTTGGACTGTTCGTACAAAAGTCTCAAACAGAAATGGGTGAGGCGCGAACCTATCCGAACAGAAAGAAACACACTGCAGCAGCCCACGCCACAGCATTATTGATTTTTCTACGATTTAAGATGTTAACTGTTAGTTGTTTTTGCATTCACTTTTCCTTATGTCTGACGACGAAGCAGGTTCTCCAGCTTCGTAAATTCACAAAATAAAAATTCTCGTTCCTGAAGAACCTATTGAACTTCAATCTATATCACTTGGGATGCCTACATCTCAACGCATATGTTCTGCATTCACCTACTCGTCAGTCTTCAGTCGTCCATCTGCAGATTTAAGGATAGGGATCAGTTGATGAGTTATTTTGTACTTCGGGTATAGCTATGTAGTATTTTGGGTTCTCCAGCTTCGAAGATTCACAAAATAAAAATTCTCGTTCCTAAAGAACCGATTGAACTTCAAAGCAGAACTTCTTTAATCCGCCTACACTCCGGAACCTAATGCTGTTGCTGCTCTACGGGATATAGTCCGGGCTGAAATACCCCACCTTAAATCTACCAAATCATCTCGGTCAAATATAATTCCTGCACTCGCACTACGAGAACTATCTAACCAACTGTGCAAACATCTGTCTATCGTCTTCCATAAGCCTTTTGATGAAGACGAACTCCTCTCATTGCGATTCATGAGGGGGCCTCACGACTTGACTGCACAAATTACCGTCTTGTTAGTTTAATTTGCATCGTGTGTAAAATAATGGAGCATTTAATGGGATTCTTGGAAAGAAACAAAATATTACGCGAGGGCCAGCGCGGTTTTCATCCAGGACGTCCTTGCCTCAAGAGTACTCTTTTTTCGCATGAGAAGTGGACAAGAGCCCGAGATAAGTAATATCCAAGTGATTTCATATTTTTGGACTTTTGTACTTCACAGGCTTCTTTTACAGTAGATTTGGCACATATAAATTCCAAGGACAGTGTTTAAATGGATCAGAATTTGTTTGTCCCTTCGGAAACATAGAGTCGTTGTTGGAAACTCAAACTCTAAATGGACAAAAGTATACAGTGGTGCACCACAAGCTTCTGTTTTGTGCACACTCCTCCTCCTTATCTACGTAAATGGCTACCTCAATCTCCTAGATTACGCAGCTTTCATGTTCGTTAACGATATAAAAATATGTGCTGAAGTTAGCTGGGCTGACGACGCAACGAGGTTACAATCTAAAATCGATAAAGTGCTTATCTGGTCGTCTACGAGGCTTTTTAAGTTTAATGTATCCAAGTGTCTAGTCTTACCAATTACTCCGGTCGAAGGGTGCTTCAGAAACGGTAATTATATAAATGATGTCGCATTTAAAGAGGTAGATACGCACAAATCTAGGCATGTGGACCACCACAATCTTGATGCCATCAGAGGACTGTAAAAAAGCGGTCGAGAAGGCAACTTCTACGTTGCATTGGACCAGACGCGCGTTCAAAATATTCCCACCTGAAGTCTTCGCAGGAATATTTGACGTGTTTGTGAGACCATGCCTAGACTATGGAATGCCAGTTTGGACATCAAGGTCGAAAAATAATGTGAACCTACTAGAAAAGGTGCAACGAAAGGCGAATACGATAATCGATGGTCTTAAGGACTTACCACATCAGGATAAGTTCATAAAGTTGGACGCACTTCCCTTGTCTTACAGACAATTACACCACAGAACTCAGCCTAGCCTGCCCCCACTGCCACCATACATATGCGTCACGCATCGGCCTGGTCATTCACTTAGGAACGCATCGCACAGAGACTGATAATTTAGTGCCAGTAAAAAGAAAGCATATCCACAAAGCTCACGTTAACTACCCGCACAAATTTAGTCACTGCCTATTAGGACCCATGTGCCGTCATAGGAACCTGCAGTAGACCTCCGCCGACAATATCATACGTGGCCTTGCCAGCACCTAATTCACGAATAAATATGCCCAACATCAAGCAATTTTAATCTTTCCGCAAGTTAAAATTGTATTTCTGGCTATTTCTCACTTGGCTCTTCTGTTACACGTGTAATCGGTGGTGCAATGGTGAATTACACATATTGGCTTGAAAGGTTGTTAACAGGCACGATTGAACACAGACCGGGAATTTAGCCTACTGTGTTTTTATGCGGAGCACCTGCCTGGAAGACCGAGGGTTTTTTTCGTGGCTCGCTGAACTCATCCACCGACGTAGGAGTTTTTTTACTGCCCAGAAAATTATTTATAAGAGATTTCGTTGTTAATAGGATCTAACTTAACATCTCACCACGCGTAACATACTACTAATTTCTGTTATCATAAGCTGCTTACGCACAGCCGTGATTACCTTTTTTATTTTTTTATTTTCACGCTAGCACTAATTTTGTAATGAAAGGGTCCTTTGGACCTTAAATATACAACTTATTATTATAGTAGTCGACCAGAACGGACGCTCCTTCAAGAGCGGACGTGCTGTAATGTACTAATTTGGCCCCGGGATAACCATGTTTGCCATTATGAGCACATATTTTTTTGCACCCGAAAACGTACTCATCAGCTCAGACCATTTTCCGGACCTTTCTCCTAAAAGGCACTGGCTCTTGTGACAACCGTCTTGCCTTAAGGATGATCCGTATGGGGAAAGATGTCTCCAGTAAGTAAATTCATGGAAATTATAAACCGCAAAAATGATTATCAATAGTTCTATCGAGGCTAATGAAGGCTAAGCAGGTTTTACCCTAACAGCTACGGTCTTCTAGGCCATGGTTCCTTTAGGTGAAGAGAGAAGATGTTGGGAAAGCCACATTGTTAGGAATATTGTATTCTGCAGAAGGATATGAGAAAAGATGGAAATAGTTTTGACTCTCAGATGATTGTAGTCCGGCTGCCAGGGCGTCAATTGCGGAGTCACGAAAGCATCAGGAATCGCCGCAATGTCGGTAAATGCTTTGTTACGGTGGCCAGTCACGCGGCTGATGTCTAGACTAGCGGTGGGGCACAACCTTGAGATGGGCAAGGCCGGCGTGGGCGCGCGGTCACAATGAGGCGTATGCGCGTGTTGGTCAAGGACAGTTAGAACCTAGCGCCTGGTAGGCGTGCAAGCTTTGCAGGCTAAAGGCACCATGCGTCAGCGGCTGATCTTGGGTTTCAACTGTCTGTAAGAGGCCACCACAGTTCTTTCTTAATTTAGCTCTATTTTCGCTCTGCTTTCGTGAATGAGCATGTGACATGCACCAAGGGCCGTTTTTATATACCAACGGTCATGACAGAGAACGCTAGTTAGCTCATACTCGGTTTCATCAGCCTGGATGGTTGCTTCCTTTTCGACTCGAAATGTGTCAGTACGGTTGACTCGGTTATCGTAGGCTTTACCTGGTCGAACGCTTCCTGAAATAAGGCTAATCAGTCAAAGGTCGCACCACAAAAGCGCATCTGGTGTAATAGTGACTTTAAACTGAGTAATCTGACAAAAATGGCGATAAGTGGTTGAAAAAACGAACCTCTTGTCACACCTTTATTTCCGTGTGTACCGAGTAGCCACCTCTTAAAGAGGATGTACAGCGATATATTGTCCCAGCAGCGCATACAATTAGCATGATATCATTCACAACAGCACAGTAAGAAAAGCCCTAAGACAACTACAACCCACTTAATCGCCTAGTCCGGATGGCTTATCAGTGAAACTTCTGAATGAGCTCGCAGAACAACTGGGCTCCCCACTTTCCAAGAGCTCCGAAAGTTCAACGGAGAAGGGGACTCCGCCTACTTACTGGAAGCTGGTCAACATAACCCTCATATATAAAGGAGGACAGAGAACGTCACCTAATAGCTTTAGACCACTTAGACTGACAAGCATTTGTTGGGAACTAATGGAGAAAGTAATCAACATGGTACTAATGAGCCATATAGGACAACAACTTGTTAAGCACCGCGCAACAAAGGTTCCAAAGTGGCCGGTCTTGTGTCACTAGCCTGCATCAACTGGGTGTGACTGAAAAGCTACTAAAATGTTTAGCCGATTTTCTAACAGGCAGGCGGCAGCGTGTTTTTATTAGAGACACCAAAACAGAATGAAAAACCGTTTCCACTGCGGTTCCGCAGGGAAGCATTCTGGGTCCCATTATATTTCCGATATGTTTGAACAACTGCCTTGACTGCCTTACCGATGAGAAAGTCATGTTTGCCAACTATTTAAATCTTCTGAAGTCAATCGAAATCTCAAAGGATGGACAGACCTTACAAATTGACTTAGATCGCTTGCAAAAATGGTGGGAAAAGTGGTTACTGCAGCTCGATTTCAACAAATGCCAAGTCATCCGCTAACAATCTAGTTGCAGAAGAGTGATACTATTTGAGGATGACTACTTGATCAGAGGTCACCAACTGGGGCAAGTGAACTAACTACAGGATCTACTTATATTTATGACGCCCAACACCAAACGGTCGACTTACTGTGCTTAAACCGCAAATAGTGCCATTGGCATCCCAGGAGCGATCAGAAGGTCCTTCCTCTGTACTGACGAGGAACTTTTTTGCCGAGTCTTCAGAACATTTGTTCTGCCGATGTTCGAGTATTGAGTCCAGGCTTGGTGATCCTGGATGAAGAAAGATTATGCACTGCTGGAGGAGGTCCAAAAAAGGGCGACCAAGCTAGTCCGTAGTTTAGGAGGTCTACCATATGAAGGTCACCTAGATAGGCTCGATCGTGTTTCTCGCTATTATAGGCAATACAGTGGAGATATAAGTGTGGTGTTTAAACTCGTCAAGGGAGAAGACTGTGCTCTTCAGATGGTTGACTTCTTTGAATTCGCACAAACGATACATCTACGAGGTCATCCGCACAATCTGAAGAAACACCATGCTAAACTATAATTGCGGGCCAACCTCTTCTTCCACCGTGTCATTGAGGACTGGAATACACTTCCTTCTTCAGTTGTTCTTGCTGAAACCGTCGATGCATTTAAAAAAGACTCTGTCTTAATTTACTTGCTGGTCATACATTTGATAGACAACAACGATTTATATAATTTGCATACATGGCTTTGAAACACAGGATTGATCTCACAGCATCTATCTGTATATACGGTTAAAGATGCTCTGCCTACCTGCCTTATATACATATATTGAATTATCTCCAGAACCATAGCACGTCAGCCAGGGTTGGTGAATCCTGGACCAGATCGGTGAACACCTATGTACTAATCTATATCTCGATCGACAACCAGCAAAGACGTCGACACGCTGGCTCAGTGGATAGGACGTTCGT
>JAYGXS010000001.1:61891163-61923135 GCA_036362985.1 Ligula intestinalis
TGAGTACCCAGAGATGAGCATTATTCATCTTACAATGAACGTATTCGAACTAACAGGAACAATACCCGGAGTCTTGAAGATTAAACGGGGCCCGGCGTAGGCTGCTTTCTCCGATGCAAGCCGAAACACCGCCTAACTTTGTCTTAAGTGACAGTAGCCTTTTGCGCTGATACTACTGTACTATCTACCCTATGCTCACCCTTAGTAAGTGTGAATACAAGCCCAATGAGACCGATACTGCAATGGTAGGCAAAATTTAAGGAGTTCAGTTTGCCCTTATCTATTGATGAAACTGGGCAAACACTTTTAATCGTGACACAGGTTGATAAACGTTCACCGATCGACTATGAAACTTCCTTATTCCAATCTACCATGGGTCTTAATTCTTCGATCTGGACAGCAGCCGCACAACGGTCTTGGCAGAAAGTGCTGCCAGCAGAGGCAAAGACTGGCGTGGCTGGTTTTGGCTTATCAGCCGTTCTCAGCCAATCATACCAACTCCAAGTAGTGCACACCCCGAGGCCCGCATTCGCAGCCTATTTAATCAAAGTCTAATGCTCTTACCATTGAGCCACACCCCCGTTCTCCTGCCTGCGAATTTGAGCCTCAGGTGGTGCCCCATTTGGGATAGAGTATGACCGCCTGGTGACAGCTAGTGAACCAGCAATGACAATCCTAGTCTTCCTTATGATTTCCAGCAATACTATCTGCTAATACTAGCGAACATGCATGTCCCAGGAAGCAATTGAGAAGACTCGATCGCTGGGACAATAGGTTTATTCGCCTGACGTTTCGACATCCCTCGCGGATTCATCATCAGAGATATGAGTAGCAGAAACAGGTCAATCAGTAGTAGTATTAGTAGTTTGCAGTATTTATAGGATACAGTTATTACTGAAAACATACTCGACAATTAAGAAATGCCGTGCGCGTGTATTTTTTGTCGGATGGCATGCGGGCTCTGACCTGTTGAACTTTCATCACGGGCGGTGGGCTCGGGCGTGATGATTGCTCGGCCGTCTGGCTCTCCGGTGTTGACGTACGATGAGGCGGTGGCCTGCCCGTTACTCAAGTGATGACTTGCTTTGGTCAAATTGAATCTCAGCATTGAACATGGATTGGGCAAATAGTTGTAGTTGTTTATGGATTGGGGGCCCGTGAACCACGGCTCAAGTAGTTCTCGGCTCACCCGATTGTCACCCCTTGCGAGAATTTCGGCCTCATCAAATTTGAACTTGTGGCCGGGTCTCGTCGAATGAGCCGCAACTTGAAAATTGGCATCATTTCGCCGCACTGCTGCCGCGCGTTCAGCAATTCGCGTCTTGAAAGATCTGCCAGTTTCTCCGACATAGTTGCTTTGACCGCAACTGCACCAGATCCTGTAGACTTCCCCAGATGTTTCTTGTCGTTGCAGTAGGTCTTTCGTCTTCATTATCTGACGCCTTATGGTTGCCTTCGGCCTCTGTGTGACTCCAACTCCAAGCCGACGGCTTCCGGTACGTTTTTGACGTACGGGATCGAAATCCAAATTTTGGGGTCGGTTCGCCTTTGTTGGCCAACTCGTTTGCGCAAGCACCGGTTGACGAAGTTACGCGGGTAGCCATTTTCTCTGAACACCCGTCGAAGGTATTTTACTTCGGCAACTTTGTCTTCTGGTTCACTGTTGTGTGTCTCAACACTCTGATGGACCGTCCTTACGCAACTGCGTTTGTGGCTAATTGGATGGTTGCTGTTGTATTTCAGTATTTGTATCGTACTTGTCGCTTTCCTGAGTACTCTAGTTTTTAGGCCACCACAATCTTTGCGACAGATGAGGACAACAGGGAAGGCCAGTTGGTTGTTCTCTTCGTCCTCCATCGTGAATTGGATATCCGAGAAGGCGTTGTTGAGACGTTCTTTGAACATGAGCACCTGATCCTGTTCGATGACGACGAAGGTGTCATCCACATACCGCGCCCAGAATTTCGGTCTGTGGTGTTGGCAGACTAGTGACTCCAGCCGTTGTAGGACCGCTTCCGCTATGAGTCCTGAAATCGGTGAACCCATGGGTGTCCCTTTCACCTGCTCATATATTGTCCCGTCAAACGTGAAGTACGTCCTCAGACAGAACTATTGGAGCTGTTGAATTTGGGCACGTCCAAGGCGATTCTCCGTCTCATCGTATTTGCTTCGTAGAAGTAGGTCGACGGTCTCGACTGCCAGATTCTGAAGGATAAAAGTAAAAAGGGACATGACATCGAAGGAAACCATGATATCACTTGACAGGAGACTTACCCCTTTAAGTTTTTCCAACAATTGTGTTGATGAGCGGACCGTGGTCTCTACAGCATAGGTCAGGAATTAGAGGCGCTGAAATAGCCATTTAGCCAGTCCGTACGTCGGAGTGCCTTTTAGTGATTCGATGGGCCGGAGAGAAGCGCCCTCCTTGTGCACTTTGGGGAGGCCATTGAAACGGGTAAGGCGTCTTTTGTGCCCTCGCCATGCGTCGGTCAGACGGCGTTTTTGCACCAGAGTTCTCTACTGCCAACAGGGTCGAATTGATTTCACGAGTCAACGTTTTGATGGGATTGATTTCAAAAGGAGCATAAACTGACGATCCTCCAGTAAGTATTTTGGCTTCCGAAGGTACAGTAGATTCACTATCTCATGCAATAGCAGCCGGAATTCTGAAATGAGTTTTCGATTGGAACATATTACATGCGGATGGTTGTAATCGAGACAATTGTTCAGCCTAATCTCATATTTTGGATATCTCAGGATGCCGTCTTTTTAACGAGCATCTTTCTGACCGCCAAGACAAACCATGCACTATAACAAGTGACTACTCAGGTAGTATGCCTTTTGTCATTTATTTCGACAGCCTTTATAGATTTCAATAATTTTTTTGAAAAGCACGCTCCAAAAAATCATTTCTTGTACTTGTTTGGTAGCAAATTACGCATTGTTTAAATTTCATAGTTAAAGCGATGGTGACTTTCGGTTTTAAAAAAAAGTTTCTAAATTGCCGAATAATTTTGAAACCTAGTGACCGCTACACTGGAATTCAAGGTTTAGAAACTGCGCACTGCGTGAATCCTGTTTAAGGAAAAGTACATTTTCGCCTACAGCCAGAGGAAGATCCCACATAGTTCTCATAAAATGTTGCAATAGATTTGGAGCATGCTTTATACAGCAAAGGCAGCCTTAACAAATGACGGATACGGTGTTCGCTGAATGAACACTTAAAAATTGTAAAAAAGCTCATAATTAGAATTTTTTAAAACCGAAAGATGCCCATCCTTTAAGTATGAAATTTAAGGAAGGCGTAATTTGCTACCGATTTTTGGTGCGTGATTTTTTTGGTGCGTGTTTTTCAAAAATTATATTTGAATCTATAAAGGCAGTCGAAATCACAAAAAGGCATACTACTTAAGTAGTCACTTCTTATAGTGCATGGTTTGTCCTGGCGGTCAGAAAGAAGCTCGTTATAAAGCCGGCATCCTGAGGTATCCAAATATGTTGAGATTAGGCTGTACAATTGTCTCTATTACAACCATCCGCAATGAACATGTTCCAATCGAAAACTCGTTTCAGAATGCCGGCTGCTATTGCATGAGATAGGGAATCTACTGCAGCCGGTCCTGTTAGGTATGACCGTAGAACGTCCCTTGTCGGCTGGCACGATGACGATGTCCCGGTCGGTCTTGAGTGCTCTTCAACCTTTAGGAGCACTCCCCGCGGCTGATGAGCCATAAAGAGGGACGATACCTGGTGTCGGATAGGGTTCTCCGTCTCCTTCGTTGCTTCTGTCTGATTGATGACCCATTCCACAGCTGCAATCATGTTGGAAAGTTTACCATCAGCTGTGTTGAATGAGGCTTCGTGCCGTAGAACCTGCATTTTCTCCTTCGTCATTTCTTTCGACGACAGGTTGTGCACCATTATGTCGTTTCTAGATGACGTTGGATGCTGCGGTCTGCAGAATTTCTTCCCCAGTGTCGCCTCATGTATTGCTTGTTTGTCACGGGCTCGTTCAAACAGTGGCTGTATTATCAGTCAGAAAGTTGCGCTGACTAAAGTTCCCACCTTCTCAACAAGAAGTGTTGTAGTACTGGTGCTACCACTGACGCTACCATTTTCAGAGGTCAGACCACAATCTTTCTACATAGGTACGCTACAAGTACGGCACATAAACTAGGCGATTCGAGTGCGTTAACTACGAGGTAAATTTTCGTCTAAACTGAGTAATGAAGTTACAGCCTGCTAGATTTTAAAGTAAGCTAGATTAGAATTGTATGTAGCTAATAATGCTAATTAACTGCTGCTGTCACATTTTACGAAGTTTGGGCTACGATAGTTCTGCTAACATGTCAATGCTTAGAGTGCTACTTCTAGTAATCATACTCAGACCTTACTCAGACCAGTTGATACTATATTCTAGTAGTATATTTAAATAATTTCAGAAAATGAACTGGCGCACATACGTTTGTTTTCGATAATTCTCATCAGGCCTTTACATTTGTATGGTAATTAAGCAAATGAAGTATGCGGGTTGGTAGAAAAATATAACTGTTGTTAGGACAGGGGTAATAGGATGGGAGAAAAGGGAGTCAAAATCTGCTCAGCATCAGGGGGAACTGGTAATCGGCTGAAGTGTTAAGCTGCTGGCTGTTGAATTAGCCGCTTTTGACCATGGCAATTGCTTCGCCGTGACGAACTTCTTTTGGGCGCAGAGGATCGGCCGGCGTAAGGGCGCGGTGTTAAAGGCGCTCAATGGGTACTTACGTATCAACACCAGACTTGTGCAGACCATAATACGGGCCACGTTTATTAATAGATGTGTAGAGGTAAATGAATATCCGACCTACTGGAGAGCATTGCGACGGAGTCGTACAGTTATCACCAGTGATAGATTGAGAAGATTTGCTAAGAATGAAGGAGAAAGCATCCGTACAAAAGTGGAAGAGCTAGAGCGTCACTTGTGCCAAAGTGCAGCCATACTCGACCAACTAAACAAAAACGAAAGGCTTGAATTCGAGAACTATGTGCAGTCCATCGGGGAGATGCGGGAAGAAATGAAGACAACTCCTCTTCTTCGGAGTGTACACAAATGCAGACCACAATCAAAACTTCCTAATGACCCAAGTCATCTGTATCACTTGATAAAACTTCAATCGAAGCTCTATCATCGGTTCTAAGTTTTGCTGTCCCCGTCAGAAACCCAACCAACTAGAGCTGGAAACACGGCTGAATCAAACCCATGACCTTCAGTCACTTTCGACCGAGAGTTTACAGAACTTTAAATCTACTCTAGTTAACTGTTCTTATCAGTATTTAAACAGTGGCCAGAAACATCGGGGTCTGCTAACAAAGGCACACATGGAGAAATTGAAACTCCTCCGGCAGAATAAAGATGTACTCATCGTGAAGCCAGATAAGGGAACGGGCGTTGTTCTACTGGAGAGAACAGATTACCTTGCGAAAATGCAATCCATTATGTCAGACAAAGACAAGTTGAGCAAGACAGAAAAGGATAAAGATAACACTGATGCGGTTGAAACGCAGCAGACTGACTGTCTGGCGAGACTTCAAAAGGACGGTATCGTAAGCGAGTACGAATTAGAACGTTTCCGCCCCGTTGGCATGTACATACCTCGACTGTACGGTTTACCGAAGATTCACAAAGATGGCGTACCCGTTCGCCCCATCCTAGATATGAGAAATTCGCCATACCATGCGACAGCGAAATGCCTAGCGGACAAACTTAAACCTATACAGAGTCAGCTAGCCGCACACAGTCTCCGAGACGCCTTCGAATTCGTGGACGGTGTGAAAGAGCTCGACCTGAATGGCACAGTGATGTTCTCATTGGATGTCTTCCCTGTTCACAAACGTGCCAGTCAGAGAAACAGTAGATTACATCTGTGAATTAATTATCTCAATTCACCAGAACATAGGAGGGCCAGTAAATGCACTCAAGGAATCGCTACTAAAATGTACCTTGAATGTACAGTTCCTTTTCGACAGTAACATGTACAGGCAATTGGATGGAGTAGCTATGGGCTCGACCCTGGGTCCGCTTTTAGCTAATATATTCATGGGCAAACCGGAGGCTACGCAACTTAGCTACCAGCTAAATAATCTGACGTACTACAAACGTTACGTAGATGATATATTCGCGGTTGTATCAGACCAAACCAACCTGTCGGCCCTAATGAATACAGTGAATCAGGCGCACCCGTCAATTAAGTTTACAGTAGAAGAAGAACAATCTGGATAGCTCCTATTCCTTGATGTACTACTGAGTAAAAGGGCTGATGGGAGCATTCAACGGAAGGTGTATCGTAAGAAGACATGGTCCGGGCAATACATCCATTTTGCTAGCTTCGTACCATTAAACTTCAAACGTGATTTAATACGATGTTGGACGCAAAGGGCGAAAAGGATCTGCTCGAATGATAGCATAGAAAAGGAGCTAAAGACGATTGAAGGCGTTTTTCGACAAAATGAGTATCCCAGTCGATTTATCACCAAGAACATGGCTGAAAGGCCACCAATACCCGCAGTGTCAACCGCAGAGAAGATGCGAATATTCATCAGGGTCCCATTTGAAGGAGACGGACCAAGCAAACTCCTAAGGAGGTTCCTGAGTCAAGCTGTAGCAACCACCTTCCCAGCAGCCAACGCCCATGTACTGTTCTCGACGACTCGCATTCTATACGGAGAGATCAAGGACAAACTGCCAGCCCTGACCACCTGTATGTGCATATATTCCTTTACCTGCTCCTGTGGGCGGGATATATTGGTCGCACGAACCGGCGTTTGTCCAAGAGAGTACGAGAACACATTCCAGCATGGTTAAGGAAGGGTCAACTAAACAGTGTAAATAGTTCCATTCTAGCGCACCTGGTAGACTCTTGCCATCGGGTGGATGCCAAAGAGGACTTCTGAGCGATCTACAAGGTACCTTCAGGCTTCTCAAAATTTATTGGACAGCGTCTGTTGGCTACGGCAGAAGCGGCCGCCATCAGGCTACGCCAAATGATCCTGTGCGTCCAAAAGAACTTCGCCGCGGCGCCGCAGTTGCCATGGTCAAAAGTTGCTAATCTAACAGCCAGCAGCTTAACACCTCAGCCGACTACCAGTTCCCCCTGATGCAGATTTCGACCACCCTTTCCTCCCCCTGTCCTGACAACAGTTATATTTTTCTACTTACCCGCATACTTCATTTAGTTAATTACCATACAAATGAGAATTACCGAAAACAAACGTATGTTCGCCATTTCATCTTCTGAAATTTTCAATTGGAATTTTAGCAAATTTAAATGATTGTATCAACAACTGAAATGCATCCTATTTTTGCTATGCGCATAACAAATGAGAATATGAGCTTACGCACGCATAGACTTCATCCGGGCTGATTTGTAATACCCCCGTCGTGAGTTCACGCCTGTTTTGTAGGTAAGAGTTATCCCCTGATACTATTGACCTGATAAGAAGTTAAACAAATATTACCGGACAGATGGTTTATAACTGACGCTAGGCGCTGGAGCAGGCAACTCCAGGGTTTTCCGCTGATCGAGTCACTTGAGTGTTGCTGGATGAGTCCATACACTTATGCTCAAGCTATAAGTTGCTGTTTTTAGTTATGACCATTGGTTACTCTCTTCTCTGTTGGCTCATATGTTAGAACAAGACCGGATTTCTGTGATCAGCTCCAAGGCAATACCGGATAGTTGGATTTTAGCGACATCGCGGGGTGCGGCAGGTATCATTTTAGGTGTGGATGCAAGGTGCATATTCAAGAATGTACGAAAGAAAACGTAGCCACACTCATGGCTGATATCAGTCTCGGCCTCAAGAGGCGATCTGTTTTCACGTTTTCTCGATAATCCCATGATTTTGGAGGCGTAAAAAAGAGCTATAAAGTATAACAATAAATTTAGATATTGTTTTAAATTGAAAACTTGAAGCAACCACTTTCTCTATGTAGAAATCACTTTTCTTTAATCAAGATACTGTTAACTTGAGTCTTACTGGATAAGTATTTATTGAATGTCATCAGCAAAAGTGTGTCATAATTTTCCTTGTTTTTACTGTCTTTGATAAATTTATAAATTCTGCATTTCAACGTTTACACCAAAACCTTTTAAATAAGATAAATATAAAGAGTATTTACCGAAATAAAGTGTTTTCCGACATTAGTTTTTATGAAGATGGCAATGTTTTTGATATACAGAAATGCCTCAAAACAGCAAAACGCATTTTCGCATTTTGTAAATCTTGTCCGCATTGGAGTTGTGAAACTCCTATTACTATGATTTATAAAAAACTTTCCATAAAATGTTACCTCCTAGAAATTGCTTTGATTAGATATTCGGCTGACGAACTTCTGCGTATATTAACTTTTTCCTTATGATGTCTCCTTACCTTACTACAACCACTGCTACGGCGTCCGCGGAAAATGATGCGCTCCGCAACCCTTGTCCGGTAATGCGGGCGAATAATGTGCAAACTGGACTGCTAAACAAAAAAACGGACTCTTGGTATTGGATGCTGTAATGTGCGAACATTTCTGGAACCTGGTACTGAAAGTCTGACAGCGCACAGTCTCCATGAATATCACGTGGATGTTTGTTGCATGTCAGAGGTCCGACTCCTCAACTCAGGCGCCCGAGAAATCAAAATCCCCGGGGTCGATTCTCATTTCACCTTGTATCACAGCGGTCCGAGTGACTTATCTGGTAGACACGGTGTGGCTATTGCCTTCTCGGAAGAAGCTAACCGTGCACTACTATCATGGGAACCAGTCAACAACCGAATGGCCTATGTTCGACTAAAAGGCCATTTTATGAACATCTCGGTCGTATTTGTGAATGCACCTAAGTCGGTGGCTGAACAGCAACAGAAAGATAATTTTTACTCGCAGCTGCAGGAGCTAGCCGAATGGCTCCCTCGCCGAGATCTGCTAATTGTTGCCGGGGACTGGAATGGCCGGACTGGGCCCGGTGACCCGACAAACAGCCACCTTCTTGGTCATTTTGGGCTTGGCTCTCGAACGGATAATGGTGAAAGGATGCTGCAGTTTGCCGAACAGTACCGACTGTTTGTTACCAACACTTGCTTTCAGCATCGTCACAAACATCTACTGACTTGGTATTCGAACGATGGCCGTACCGCCAGTCAGATCGATTACATTCTAGTTGGTTCACGGTTTCGCAGCTGGGTCCACGATAGCAGGTCGATGCGAGGTGCCGAAACTGGTAACGTCCACGGGTCTGACGTTCGTACGTGCCTGAAGGTTCACCTCTTATCTGTGCCCAAACTGCCACGTGCGAGACGCCTTGATGTCGCCAAGCTCCGGCAAACCAACACTACCGAGGCTTTAAGCACAGAAATCCAGTCCCGTCTTATGACCCAGGCTGACAACGGTGGCAGTAGCAAGTGGCCATCACTGAAGACATCCATTTATGGGGCAGCTGAGAAGATTCTAGGATTTTCTCAGCGGCGCCGCAGTGACTGGATCAGCGGAAGAACCATGCAGCTTTCGGCCGGGACGACTCGAGCTAGGTCCCGGAACGATGCTTCCTTCCGCCAACTTCGAAAGCTGACAGCAAAGTCGGCTTAAGATGTCCGGCAGAAGTATTGGTCCGAAACGGCGACTTCTATGGAGCGGGCTTCTAATGTTGGTGACACCCGAAAATTGTACCAAATCATACGCCAAGTTAGTGGCAGGCTCCCGACACTGATTCTGTTCGCGATGTGAATGGAGGATTTATTCCCGACAACTCGGCCAAGGTCGATCGCTGACGTAAACACTTCGAGCAACTTCTCAACTTTGACGAACAACCCATCACACCCTCCCTTTCCTCCACAGCGGAGTTTCAATCCTCTCCTGCCTACGCAGTGTCGTGTGACATCCCTTCCGAAGACGAAGTTACCGATGCAATGCAGAGGCTACGCGACAACAAGGCGTGCGGAGAGGACGGTATTCCTGCAAAAATCTACAAGTTTTGTGTCGACACCCTGCCTCCTCGGCTCCGTGAGGTGATTGTACAGGCGTGGCGAGAAGAGACCGTTCCCGATGACTGGGGCTCAGGTGTCCTTATACCTGTCCACAAGAAGAGAGATAAGACAAGATGCGAGAACTACCGTGGCATAAGTCTTATCGATGTTGCTGCAAAGATCTTCGCTGTTGTTCTTCTCAGGCGCTTCCAGTATGTACGTGCCTCCAGGACACGACCCAACCAAGCCGGATTCCGAGCTGGGCGTGGATGAGCGGATCAAATATTCACACTGAGGCGCACTCTAGAATTCCGCCATAGCTACCAGCAACCGACGGCCGTTTGCTTCGTCGAATTTGCCACCGCATTCGATTCCATCCATCGTGAGTCCCTGTGGCGAATAATGGAACTGGATGGAATGCCGACCAAACTCATTGCCATGATTAAGGCCTACTATCGGTCAATCACCGCACGAGTCATGGTCCACAACAATCTCTCTCAGTCGTTCGATATCCGGTCTGGTGTCCGACTAGGCTGCGTCCTTTCGCCCATTCTGTTTAACTACGTCATTGGCTGGATTCTCGGCAAAGCCCTACATGAAGAGGACGGTGTTGAACTTGCACCCGGACGCCGACTAACTGATCTTGACTACGCCGATGATATTGCGCTGTTAGCCTCAAACTTTGATGGTCTACAGTCAGTAGTGTCGCAGTTAACTGAGATCGCTATGTCAGTAGGCATGTTCATAAATTCCGGAAGGACGAAGTTGTTCTCGAGCTGCATCCCTGAGCGGAAAATGGCACCCCTGGGGATTAATGGCCATCAACTTGAAGAAGTAGACAGCTTTAAATACCCCGGGGCGAGCCTCCTACCGAATGGTCGGAGCAAGGATGACATTGTCTCCCGTATCGATGCTGCTCGCTGGGTTTTCTCAATCCTTCGAAAGCGCCTATGGATCCGACGTGACATCTGTATCGCCACGAAGATTCATGTGTACCGTGCATCCATCCGGTCGATCCTCCTCTATGGATGTGATTGCTGGGCTGTGCGCGCTGAAGATGAGCGAAGACTGGAGGTCTTTGGCCACCAGTGCCTGAGGATGATCCTGCGAGTTAAGTATAGCGACTTCATCTCAAATGAGACAGTCCGCATCCGCTGCGATCGTATCACGAGGACATCTCAGGCCATTCAAGAAAGGCGGCTGAGGTGGTTTGGACACGTTCTCCGTCGTCCGCCCCACGAGCTTACCTATGCTGCCCTCGACCCGGCACCGCAGCCCACCTGAAAACGTCGAAGAAGAGGGCAACTGAAGACCTGGCTAGACACCGTCCGTCAAGACATGGAAGCAGTTCTTGGACCTTCTATCTTCGGCCTCCGTCGCTGGAGAAGGGACTGGGTGGAGCTTTCGAGATCCGCTGCCGCCAATCGCCACGCATGGAGAGGTACCGTTCGTGACATCATTGAGGCCGGCTAGGTCAGGCATGATCACAGCCATAACAAGTTACATGTAGTATTAACTTTTTCCAACGTAATGTCACAATCAAATTTGATACTTTTGAGAATTTATTTAAGTTTCCTGGAGATGAAAGATCTTTCTTTTCTTTTTATAATGGATTACCTTCGCGTGAGTAGATTAATTCCACATTCAGTTATAAACTGGCGTATTCAAAGAAACTGGCCATATACATTGCTATATTTTGAACTAATTATTATTCTTTAGTCTCTTACGTTTCTAAATAAAGCAAAAGGGGAACGTAAGGTGTGCAAAAAATATGTTTCTCCACGATTTACATCCAGTAAGGGCTTTATTGTCTTAAATTAGCGAGAACATGTTAGACATTTGGTTTTTATTGAAGGACATTCGAGGGTCATCGGAGCATTTAAACAAATACTCTTCTGTTATTGTATTTTGTGCAAAGAAACTTCACAGGATAGCTAAACATAAGTTTTAAACTACAAACCGTCAATGTTACTGCAAGCAAATTTGGCCCCTTTAACTTGGCTTCAATTCAATCTGAACAACTTTGGATAAACTTTTCCAGTTCTGGAAGGGATATTTTCTATACCTATTTTACTTATTTTGCAGTGCTTTCCTAGTATTATCAACATTAAAGTGTAGTCTGGTTCCCTCTTTCGTAATAGCATAGGAAAGTTCTTCAATATGAGACTGGTCTCAGTTTCCCCAAAACTAATGGCCATTATTCCTAATAAATTCTAACTAAAATGACGATTTAACTAGGTAAAAAGGTTTTGCAGCATTCAATAAACCGAATGAATCAAAATAGTGTTACTAAATATACGCCAAAGTACCAGGTCTAGTTTCATTATGAACGTTGCATGGTCATTGGCGACTACTGTTTTTCCATGCGGTTTCTTGGTCATCGTGAGTACAAACGGGACCCTTTCAACATGTCGAATTGTTTTTTTTGGAGTTGTCTCCTCCATCGCTTTGGCTCAAACACCTAATCGCAAGGCAGCGTTGGCGACCGAGCTTATTTGATGGTGGTTCACGGACACCGTTTCACGGTACCGCTCTCGGGTTTAATGCTTTTTATTATAGTTTCGTGTTCCGCCATACGTTGTTAGCACGATCACTGCTGCTCCCAAACTGATTATTAACCAGACTCGATAGTGCTGATTTCACAGCAAACCTTCATTGAGGGCTGTTACGCTCCGCCGGGTAGCCGGCAGCCACGATAAGACAAAGGAGATCGGTAAACTTGGATTCAGATTTATTTGGTAGGGTATGTTGAACATTTGTGTGGCCGCACCTGGAATATGCGGTACAGACTCGGCGGCCGTGACTCTAAAAGGATAAACGGTATCCCCGGACGTGTACGACGAACTACAGATTTTTTTCATGAAATCAATCCATTAACGTACAGGTAGCGCCTGACTACCTTTAAATATCTACAACCTCTACTAAAGCGAGGACAGATATGACCGTATAGGAACGCTTCAGTTGGCTAAAGGAATTGATGTAAATGTCTACTGGGAAAGTATTTTTGTAATAGCGCTAAAAACAATCTCTGACGACCTGATGGCCGGCCTAGAAAGTGACTTTGCCGCAGCAGTCAACGCTTCTTCCTTTTATATTAGTCATTCATCATTAGAGTTTTTTTACCTATGTATGTTATTGGTCGCACAAAATCTGGCCTGAAGTTTCGATAGATCCGATTGCTGATGGGATCTTCGTGGTTGTTTCCTTTCACAGTTCTGAATGGCATGAAAAGATAAAATGGAGGTAAGATAACTGCCGTCTCTGTTATGCTATTTAAAATCCTTTTAAATCTGTGTGGTACGTGTTTCTAGAATGGGTTTTGGAACGTTGGTTGTGACCCGCCAGTTCGGTAGTTGGTCCTCACTCCGTTTCAAGCCTTTATTATGTCAACCGGGCTTACCTTTTTTCCTGGATTGCCAACTTGCGAGTTGCTGTTTAGACCGCGCCACTTTCCGCTTCTGAATTTGTGGATCATATTATGGTGCACCCGAAATTCTTTATTCATTATTGCCTCAGGGTCGATGGTGGTATCGCCTATGCGATAATCATAAATCCACTTAACTATTTTTTGTTTATTCAAATTTCTTCCATTCCAGCTGTTCTCTCCGAATGCTTCAAACAACTCGCTGGAAGAAACGCAGACCTCCGTGAGTACTATGAGGGATGTTTTGTCTGGAACGGCAGTGAGCGGTCAAAAGCTGTTTGTCATCCCAAGGACTCTGACTCGACATTTGACAATTGATCTACCTTCTGAGTATGTTATTGAACGTGCTTAGTTAAACCATTTCTGAAATGTTTCCAACCCTGTGGGTAAGTCTGAGTCAATTTTAGTTTTCTGTGAACTTTGGCACTAGGTAGGCAGAAGTTACGTTCTGCTTGATGCCAAATCTTGAAGTTTTTGCATCAATGTGTGCGTGAATGAAGATGCCGGCCTTGTCACAGTTAAATTAGGTTGAATTCATTCTCACCTTTAATTAACCCATGTTCCGAAAATGCGTGGACATTTGTGACTGCTGGCTGGCTAGTAGCCCTCATTGGATCAGGAGCCCCGCCGGGTTGGTCCCCATCCCGGCGGCGAAAAGGGGAAGTCGGGGCAGCGTGGTGGTGAGGGGCTGCTCCGTCGTCAAAACTAGAGATATAAAGGAGGGGAGATTGACCAACCGTAGGGAGGTTTGGTGTAGCAGACCTTGGCCGCCGTGAGGGCGGATGGAAACGCGGTCGAAGATGCGTCTGTGGCATATCATGGTGGGGTAAGGGTACCGACTCGGTCTATTTGGTAAAATAAACAAGTATATATACAGTGTCCCAATAATGTATACACATCTTACATAATTGTGAACTTGGTGATTATTATAATTTTCTCACTTCCAAAAATTAAAAATTTTCCAAGTATAGTTTTATTGTTTTTCGCTGCTATATAGAAGCAAAGATGCGCGTCCCCGGACAAGATGAGAAGATAAGGCGATCTCGGGAACCATTGCTATATCGTTCTGACGTTTCAAAAGTACAGACTTGCTAATAGAAGCGAAGATGCGTGTCCCCGGACAAAAATGAGAAGATAAGGCGATCTCGGGAACCATTGTTTTATCGTTCTGATGTTTCAAAAGTATACAGGCTTCCATCATCAAATGTGGTAATTTTACCGCGCCTCACAGTATTTATAGGTGTTGGAGGTTATAGTCAATAGGAGTTTAACCAATACAGAGGAGGGGGGTTGGACGGGATGTTCAATCATCGTGCCCCGTGAGGGGTCAAGGGGTCTACCGTCAACTTCCGGTGTTCGCGCTTGTGCAGCTGTCATTGACCGAAGCTGTCTTCCCAGACTGGGAATCCTGATTACGCTCCTACGTCCATCCAGTTTCACACTTGCGGGCTGACCGGATGAGCTGGCTTAGCTGATGATTCCTACTTCCGGTTGTGGCTCGGCTATGTGTGTGTCCATCATCGGCTCGAGATTAAGCAGATTCGCGTTCCGTCTATGTTCTCGTTTGCTTTTTTCTTCATTGAGATGCGTTCGAAGAGCTTGGTAGGCCGTTGGAAGTGCAACACAACAGTTGATTAAGGTTGTCCCCGTGTGCCAGGCCTCGATTGTTTCCCTGACCTTGCAGTCATTTCCTCGACCCAGAATTTCGGCATTCTTGAAGGAGAATTTGTGTCCGGAATTCGCGCAGTGTTCCGCCTCCAAGGATAGCTTGTCCATCCTGTTTAGTGCCCTGTTATGTTCTACCATTCGGGTTTGCAGTCGCTTCCCAGTCTCTTACATAGTCGACCGCGGATGAATCGCATTTGACTTGGTAAACGACGTTTGTGGTTTCACCTCGGGACTGGGGGTTCTTCGGTCGCATGACCAGATGTCGTATTGTCGCCTCTGGCCGGTGGGTGATGCTGACACCCAGTGGTTTCAGTAGACGGGAGACTGTCTCTGACACGCCATCAGTGTAAGGCAGCGCCCGCCATACTTACTTGTACTGGTTACCGCTGCGATCATGACTGATCTAGCCGGCCTCAATTATGACCCGAATGGTGCTTCTCCAAGCGCGACGATCAATGGCCGCAGACCTGGACAGTTCAACCCATTCTCTTCGCCAGCGCCGGAGACCAAATACCGAAGGTCCGACAACCACTTCCATGTCTTGACGGACCGAGTCGAGCCAGGTTTTGAGTTGACCCCCTCTTCGACGATTCCAATTAGGCAGCGGTTTCATGTCGAGGGCGCTAGCACTGAGCTCTTGAGGTTGGCGACGAAGAACGTGTCCAAACCACCTCAGCCATCTTTCCTGAATGGCCTAGGGTATCCTTGTGATTTTGTCACAGCGATTGCGGACTGTCTCATTTGAGACGAAGTCGGTGTACTTCACTTGAAGGATGCTCCGCAGACAGTAGTGGTCGAAGACTTCCAGTTTCTGTTCATCTTCCACGCGCATAGCCCAACATTCGCATCCGTATAGGAGAACGGACCACACAGATGCACGGTACGCGTGGATCTTTGTTGAGATAGAGATATCGCGTCGGGTCCATAAGCAATTCCGGAGGCTGGAGAACACTCGTCGCGCTGCATCAATTCGTGAGACAATACCATCCTTACTCTGTCCATTCGGCAGCAATCTCGCTCCGAGGTATTTGAAACCGTCGACTTCCTCTAGTTGACAGCCACTAATCTCGAGAGATGCCTTCTCTTCGGTAGGGATGCAGCATGAAAACACGTTGGTCTTCCCAGCGTTTATGGAAAAGCCGACCGTTTTCGCGACATCGTTCACCCGTGACACCAAAGACTGGAGATCGCCATAGCTTGACGCTATTAAGGCGATATCATTGGCATAGTCAAGGTTAGTCAAACGGCGCCCGGAAGCAGCTCAATACCGTCACCTTCTTGTAGGGCCTTCCCGAGAACCCAGTCAATGGTGTAGTTAAAGAGGATGGGCGACAGGAAACAGCCTTGCCGAACGCCTGACCGAATAGCGAAGGGTTCTGAGAGGTTGTTGTGGACTTGAACCCGCGCAGTGGTGGAGCGGTAGTATGCCTTGATCATGGCGATTAGTTTTGGTGGTACACCATCAAATGCCATTGTCCGCCATAGAGAGTCACGATGGACGGAGTCGAATGCAGCGGCGAAGTCAACAAAGCAAATGGCCGTTGGTTGCTGGTAGCTATGGCGTAATTCAAGGATCCATCTCAGAGTGAATATCTGATCCACTCATCCACGCTCAGCACGAAATCCGGCCTGGTTGGGTCGCGTCCTGGAGTCGCGCACAGACTGGAACCGCTTAAGGAGAACGATAGCGAAAATCTTCGCAGCAATGTCGATGAGACTTATGCCACGGTAGTTCTCACATCTTGTCTTATCTCCCTTCTTGTGGACAGGCACAAGGATGCCTGAGCCCCAGTCATCAGGAACTGTCTCGTCTCTCCATGCTTGTGCAATCACCTCATGGAGCCAAGGCGCCAGAGTGTCCGCCCAAGACTTGTAGATTTCAGTGGGACGCCATCCTCTCCAGGTGCCTTATTGTTGCGCAGCCTTTTTATGGTATCCGCGATTTCTGCTTCAGAAGGCGGGTCGCATGACACCGGATAAGTGGAAGATGGAGGAGGCTCAACCGTAGATATATCTGACGCATACGCCGTCAGCCTCTGGCATATTTCTGCCACATGTACCGGACGATCATTATATTGACAGCGGCGGCAATATTCTTTAGCCTCCCGTCTCTCTATGTCGACATTATTGGACTGAAGGTGGGTAGCCAAGGCCTCTACACAATCCGTAATGCTCATGTACGATTTACACCAGCCTTTCAACACCCGATTAAGACTTTGTGTTATTCGTGGTATTGTCGCCATACGTGATTAGGCGAACATGGGCAAAGTGAGCTCACATGGGCTCACTGTTCAACCAATTCTCCTCAATGTATGGCCACAGTAACGGAAAACCAATTCTTAAGGCCTGCATTGCCTTCTTATGCTTTGAAAGACTCATGGTTTTCACAGCCCTTCTGAAAAAACGCATAGCCGCGCCGGCTATGTCACTGGGGTACAGGCTGATCGCCTTACACCGAAAAGCCTGCAGCACATGAAATGTGCACAATAAAATAGAAATGCCCGGTTCGGGAAATACTTGTCTCCAAGCCCCTATTTCTCGGGAATCCTTGTCAAGTAAAACCGTTCGGATTTCCTTGGTAGCTGAGCCCATAATTTCCCGAAATTTTCCAACGACCCACAGCATGGATTCATTGGTTTCCCTTCTTACGAAAGCATCGAACACGGACCGTGCACGACCGTGCTTATCGGTTACCACAACGTGGTACAATGCAAACCCCAAGCGAATAGTTCGGTAGGTGCCATCCATTTGCACCACCTTCGCATACCGTGCAAACATGGTTTTCAGGGCTGTTGTGGTGAAACACAATGCCTCCAGCCCTTCGGCGCCATGGATAAAATCTGATAAGCTTTCACCACCCAACTTATGTAGGGCTTCCGCCATCCCCGTCCCAGAGGAATCCGTTTGCAAAATGCGGCTTCGCATGTTTGCTGTCTCTCGTAGTATAGTTTATACCAAATGATTCTAAAAAAAATAATTTGCTTTATACAATCCTTATTTTTCAAAAAACTTTTAAACAACCTGCAGAGGGTCTCATGTCTCTTATCATCCTGACCACCTTATGCCCCGCATCACCCTCAAACGACGATATTTTGGGTAGGCGGACACCAACATCTGGTTACAGACGTAGTTGTGCATTAGGTAAAGAGACATCAGAACAAGTACGCCATTACATTCCAGGGCTGTGAACCTGGCCTTGCAGCCAAATCTCATTGACTTAAGGCGTTATCGTCAAAGTAAATGCAGTTACTTCGATGGTCTGACTCGTTTGTAGCTACGGGGTTGCCAGCGTGCACACGTTGGAAATAAAGATGCCGGTACTAGATTCTGTTAAAAGCAGGATGATCTGCTGGCAGCCTAGTACTGTGTTCCATGCGAAAACTGCAATGTGTGGCCTGAAAATGCGAAAAACGTCAGCGTAATTCCACTTACCTTCTCAACTTCCAATTCTTGTTACTGTAGGTCAGCAAAACTGTCGAAAATGCCCCTCTGCACGAACCTCTTAAATTGAGTACGCATTACCATGTGTTGGTCGCGTGCTTATGTTGAAAAATAACGATAAGGCACAAAAGTTACTTTGGGGGGATGACGGACTTAGCGTCCGAAATTCCTGTAACTGACGGCCTTTCGACCTGCTCGCACTATCTATGTTTTCAGGCGGCGCAGACTCGTGATTGTGTTCCAGCTTAAAGGACGTCACGGCGATGCCATTCTTCTTTCTGTGATTATCGCTGAAATAGGCAGCGCACCCATCACGACTAGCGGTTGAAGTTAAATACAATTATATCGCCATACGTTTTTGTCGGCGCCAAGACGCATACGTATTTCCCGTTGGCATAGACAAACGTGTCGGCGTAAATTGATTCCACAGGATATTTGTGGGAAGAGCCCGTCTTGAAATAAAAACCGGTTGTCTAAAAATAGTGTTCCGTTGCTTTTTCCTTACTTTGCTAAACTGCTTAATAGCTTTTTCAAGCTCTTTAAATGACTGGAAGTGTCAGCTGCAGAGAATCTCCCGAAACACTGTATCAGCAGATAGGATCGGTGCATTAGCAGATGTGGACGCCATCACAATTCACGTGCAGATGTTCGCATAGTGCGCAAACCGAAAACTTGATACCTAATCTGCCAATCATAAACCGAAAACTAAATAAGTTACTATCCAATTGGAAACCAAAGACTCAACCAATCATATCACAGATTGACAACCACAAAAACCAACAAATTTAGTCGTGCGTGAACTTTATAGTTCATTGCTCTTCGAGTGCACAAATACAATGGAGTTTTGAGCGAGATTTATTAATAGAATTGATAGGCGTATCAAAAAGAAATGCGTAACGATGAACGATATGGGCTAATCTAATGAATGATGGATGACAACAATAACACTGTAGGCACGAAAAAATGTCTAGTCTAGGAAAATGTTGTTTGTAATGGATTGAAAAATATTTTCTGTGTAAAGCTCCAAAATAAGGTGGAAGATCTAGTAAACAAAACGTAACGATACGAAAAATTTAGTACAGTCGAATCGAACTAATGAGGATATCTACGAGTTCCAAGAAGCAAAGCGGGGTTTGACTTATCCGAGCCGAAGGTAGCGCCAGGCCCACGCGTTAATTTCTGAAAAATTAAATTAAACGGGCGTTAGCCCAAAAAACACGGTTCATTTTGGGTCGCTACATAGGTCAATGCGAACGTTGACCGCCCTGTTGGCTAACTTAAACAAAGCCACCGTTTTATCTATGCCTAATTAATATATGCACTATGTGGAAGTATCCGTGAAATTACAATAAAAAATAAATGAAAATAGTTTCTTAACACGCAAAAATATTACAAAAAGTAGTTAGATTACCTTGTGGCTCTGCCAGCAGCATTCACAAACATTCACAACATCAACTCGTCATTTACAAGGATTCATGTGAGAAACCCTAACCCTTTTTAGAAATTTGAGGAATAGCAAGAGATTTTCTCATTTGAAGAAAGTGATTGGAGAAAGAGCTCATATTGAATTGGCTCGTGGAAAGGATTTGAATGATCAAAAATATTGTTCAAAGGAAGGGATTTTTGGGAATGGGGAGAACCAGCAAAAGGACAAGGATGCAGAACTGATCTCCATGAAGTCACAGCAATGGTGAAAGAAAAGAAGTCTATGAAAGAAATTGCTGAAGAAAGATCAGAAACTTATGTAAGATATTGGCGTGCTCTTGAGAAGCTAAATGACATACTTAATGAACCAGATGACAGGTTTTTCAAAAGAGAAGTATGTTACTATTATGGAGAACCAGGAGTTGGAAAGTCATCTAGAGCCCTGGCAGAAGCTACTGCTGTCGGTGGAGACATCTTCTATAAACAACAAGACAGATGGTGGGACAGATACGAATACCAACCGAACGTTATAATCGATGACTTTTACGGATGGATACCCTACGACGAGCTTCTCAAAATATGCTATAGATATCCTTACCGAGTACCCATCAAAGGAAGCTTTAGAAAATTTGTTTCAAAGCGAATATGGATTACAAGCAATGTTCCGATAGAACAACTCTGCAAACACGACCACTTCAACCCGGAAGCCAATCGCCGTCGTTGTACAAAAATAGAAGAGTTGTATTTTAATAATGAATAAAGTTTATTGTGATTTTACATGAATTTGTTTAAATAGGGGGAACCGAAAAATTTGAATTTGACAACAGATTCAAGCCACGTGTGCTTCAGCATGTTCGGCCTTCGACAGTGTTTTGTGATCACGAGTCTACGTTTATTGAGCCGTATAAGAAAGATGTTCAGAATAGGTGGACGTTTACGGCCGCGCTGGGAAATCACCCTGATGCCTTGAAAATGGCGGATGGATTCCAATTTTACTAAATTTTATCTCTACAAATCCGCATAACACCTAGTTCCTCCTCAGGAATCTAATGATATTGAAGGTCGCTATGTAGTTGCTCCTCTACATTATAAGATAAGTAATGCAGATCTGCAAAATATGGATGTGGACAAGGTGATGGACGGCAAACTAGCTCGTGCCTATAGGCCTAATCAAACTTGTATTGCCAAGTTTACTCCAGTTGTCTGTTATCAGGAGAATACTGTGGACAATGTTAAAACCCTTACATCGAAGTGGTCCCCTATGCTTGTCGTTTACCCATCTCAATACAATATCCAACACTACTGCGCTAAGGTTCTATTTCCCAAGAACGCCTCAACTACCGGAACTCAGCAAATGAAATATCAAGTCGAATCTGTCGTCAAATTCAATTTTTTCGGTTCCCCCTATTTAAACAAATTCAAGGTACAAGGTCTCCATGCCTGTATAGCGAACTCAAGGTGCGGCCGAATGAAGCTTCCAAAGATTTTGGAAAAGCTGTCTTTTTCAAACCCCATAAAGGCTCGTCTAATCATCTGTAACATAGATCTGGCCGACTTCGCCGCCTTCGTACAGTTCTGCGTTGGTTTGAGTGAAGAAGCTATCCACACACCCAAGTCCTTCTGACTCTCAACTTTTTGCAACGGAGTACCATTTAAAGAATAGACTTTCGTGCAGGATTCCCTGCAACTGCCGATTTGAAGAAAGTTACATTTACTAACATTGAAAGGCATAAGCCAAAGCTTTGACCAGTCCTCCAATCTGTTCAAGTTGGCTTGTAGCTGGTTTTCGTCTGCCGTACTTTAAACAACTTTCTATAATTTGATGTCATCGGCGAAAAAGGTGACTTCACAGTCTAGATCCCTGACACAGTCGTTGATGAAAACGAGGAACAATACGGGACCTAAAACTGAGCCCTGCGGGACGCCACTCACCACAGGTAAACCTGAGGACTGCTGGCGACCGACGTGGACTCTTTGTGACCGTCCTGTCAAAAAGTGGTGGATCCAAAGGAGGAGGTTCCCGCGAACGCCTGCACTGCGCAGCTTAAGCAGCAGGCGTTGATGAGGGACGGTATCGAACGCCTTTTTGAAGTCAATGTAGATCGCATGCACCGTTTTGCCTTCGTCACGTGCTTTGGTCCAGCTATCAAGTGAGAATAGCAGATTGGCAAGACAGGACCTACCACTGAGAAAACCGTGTTGGGCATCGGAAAGGAGTTGATTCTGCTCGAGGAACTCCTTCATCATTTTTTCCATGGTTTTGCAACAAATGGAGGTAAGGCTAACCGGCCTGTAATTATTTGCGGACGCTCGGCTTCCACTCTTCAAAAGTGGGATGATCGTCGCTGTCTTCCAATCAGATGGTAGGCAGCCCGTAACAAATGACGCCTGGAAGATTAGGGCTAACGGCTTGGCCATTTCAGAGGCTAGCTCCTTCAACAGCTTGGCCGGAATTGCATCGGGGCCTGGGGAAGTCGATTCTTTCAATTTACGAAGCTCATTCTTAACTACATATTTGGTGAAGAGGACTGTATCAATAGATGGGATCGAATTGTCTTCATAAGTGTGGGATAGAAAACCGGGTTCAGTTACCTCGATGGACCGGAAGAACTGAGAGAGATGGTCAGCTTTATCCTTGTCCTCTGAGATTTCGGCAGTTTGCAGGAGCGGGATAGGATCCTTTTTCCGCGTGCTCTGTCTTATATAACTGTACAGGACTTTGCGGTTAACCATGGCTCGGTTTAACAGATCCTCTTAGAATTGCTGTCGAGCTCTGACAATCAGACGTTTGACCCGGTTCCTCTGCATTTTGTACCTATTAAGAGATTCAGGTGACCCATCAATTCGATACTTTTGAAACGGTTTTCCCTTCTTGTTTACTTCGGTTTTTGAGGAAGGATTCAGCCAGCGAGGCCTGTTTGTAAGTTTTTGGCGAGTGATAGGGCAGTGGCCAGAGATGAGGTTATGGACTATCCCTTTGAACTGTTCCAAACCTTCTTCAACTTTGTCAGAGAGTGCGGATGCCCAGTCTATGAAACAGAGATCACGTTTCATTTTCTCGAAATCACCACGCCAAATATTAGAACGGAGGTCTTAAAGTTCGGCAGGCAAAGAAAATAAACTGTATTCCCACATTAGAACTACATGGTCACTCTGGCCTAGTGGAGGAAAGCAATTCACAATGTCGATATTGTCGAGCGACTTAGTGAGCACAAGGTCGAGGCATTTCATCTGCTGGCCTTCACGAATTCTTGTGGGAAATGTGACGTGCTGGGTGAGAAGTAGGGATTGGGTTATATTCAGGAGCTGGTGGTCGAATGCCTATTCAGGGCAATCAGCTGAGGAGGAGCTCCAGTTGATGGTAGGAGCGTTGAACTCCCCAACAATAAGGGTATTTGGTCGCGTAGCGAGGGTTTTAAGCTCGTCCAGCAATAGGGCATTGGCCGCAGGATTGTTCCTTGGTGGTCGGTAGACAGTTAAGATCTCAAGGCTTTGGGAACCCGTTGCTCTTACAGTTAACCATACCGCTTCTTGGCAGGTCAGATTCGCCGTTTTTTTCAGAAACATACAAACCGTTCTTCACGAAGGTTGCTACGCCTGCGCCTCTTCGGTTGTCTCTGTCTTTCCGGAACAGTTGAAAGCCGGGGATTCCAATTTCGCGACTGTCAATCTGGTCCGACAACCATGTTTCTGTTATCGAAATAACATCAGGAAGGAGGTCGGAAACGTTGATCCTTAGTTCATCCATTTTTGAAAGTAAGCTTTGCGCATTGGTCTACATAAATGTCAATTTTGAATTCTTGCGTGGTTCATTTATAGCCCCAACGCAGGCTACTGGAGTAGCTGCGTGGTCATGCGAATCGGTTTGGTCCATGAGGGGGCGGAATGTCTTTCGACTATCTGGTCCTTGAAGATCACGAGATTCGGTTCTCCTTTGATTCTGCGTTCCCTCAATTCTAGAACTAGCATGCGGCGTTTCAGCCTGTCGGCAGGAGAGTAATCCGGCTGAAAAAAAACACATCCTTTCTAGAGTACTTCAATCGAAAACGTCTTGACAGTAGAAGTTTTGCTTCTGTGTCGCTGGTTAGGACGATCTTTAGTGGTCGTGGTCTAGTCTGCTGAGTTGAGTTTGGGCGAATTCCAAGACGAAATATTTTTTGATAAAATATTTCCTCAGATGGTTGCAACAGCTCGTTTAGGAGCTCTTGGAATAACGCTTTGTCAGCCTCGCTTCTTTCGCTGGGTGTTTCGGCCGAGGACTCGGGTAGTCCCTGTATTATGTTTCAGTTGCCCTTGTCAGGGCCGCTGCTATTGATTGGGGGTTTTCGGTTATCCTCCGACAACTCAGAATCCTCAGATGGGCCTTGCAAAATGGGAATATCTGCTGGGACATCCGGACTAGTAACGCTCTGTGCACGGTCAACGGGGCCTTTATCCGGGGACCGCTGAGAGGGATCTGACGCTACCGGAATGCAGGTCTCCTTAACTTGGGCTGTGACTCCCTTTTGATCTGATATTTGCTTATTGGACGAGCCCGACGGATTCTCTTTCGCGACATGGCGACCTTCTTGTGTTGTAGCCGTTGGCCTCTTGCTCTTAGTCTTTGGTTCTTTGGGAGGCGCGACTGGACTGCTTTTTACGGGTATGTTAGACACCAGTTGTATGTTTCCTGTGGATATGTTAGGCACTCCACCCCTCATTCTACTACGGGCTGCTATTTTTGTAGTCTCCGGAATAAAAGACCTGTAGATAAGCTCTTTCATCTCTTGGACTTCTAGTTCGAGCCGGTTAAATTTAGCGACTAGCATCTGGACCATCAATTGGCTTGCGAAAACTGGCTGGTCTGCTTGCGTCGTCTGCGCTAAATTTAAGACACTTTTCGAACGCCTTTTCGACCGTGTTGTGATGGTGTAATGGTTAGCGCGTTCGTCGATGTAAGTGGTACTGTGTTTGAACCCCGGTCGCGCATGCTTTTTCTCTTCAGGAGTCGAGCATAATATGTTTGCAAAGCTTTTTACAATCAGCGAAAATAGATTTCCTGAGCAAGGATATTGCCTTAAATTTGAGGAAAAAAATACTTGAACAAGGTTCCTTCGATAGAAAGAGACTTCAAAAGTTGAGCAGGGCCGTCGTGTTGAGAAAACTTAAGTTCCTCTTGGAATTCCAAATGCTTAAACTAAGATGAGTACTTTGAAACGACAAAACAGCGAATTTCTATGTAAAAAGATTGACTCAGCCTTCGTAGAAGTTCGATCTGCAATGCACGATGGAGTAATGGACTTCTTAGTCGAGAAATGAGTAGAGGCGACGATCTTCAAAATCCGAAGAGTACGATATTTTTCAGAACGTAGATAAGTCCTCCTGAAGGTGGTTGAGGGAGATGATATTGGGCAAGCGAAGTATATTCTCAATCTCAACAGGCTGCAAGAGCGTCCTGTAGTCCTAAATCGCGAATAAATCTAATTTCCTTGGAGGCCGAAAATGGTGGTCAGATTTGAAGCACCTTCTGTTATTAGTCCTTCGGACTACCCTGCTAGCACAATCCCCGTTCTCCCCCGTCCAGCGGCGGAATCGTAGCTAACACATAATTACTAATAGTGCGTACTTACTTCTTCCTGTACCCCTTGGCCATATATGTGGGCTCTGAACTTGAGAGATCGGACGTGTCCTCGGCATGCCTCGCGCGCTGACGGGCCTTTTGTAAGCTTTCGTACCGTCCGAGGACCCGTATGGGGTTCAAGAGCGTACCTTCCGGAGGAAGCTCCTGCCGGGCTAACAACCACCTCATCACTGCGTCTGAAGATGGCCTCATCGTGAGATTATGGTCCGTGGGGTGTAACCAGAATTCTGCCACAACGCCTACCGTTTTCTCATAGCGAAATTCAACGTCGAGGAACATCTGAAGTCAAAGTAAACGGTGAGTACATCCCGCACTGTAGTTAGTGTAGCATTGAAGGAGAAGCGCAAATTTTCTAAAAATCTGTATTTTTTAAAAAAAATGTGCGCTTCTCCAGAAAAAGTATGTGAAAGAGGGATAAGGAAAAATGTGCTGTTTATCTTAAAAGGGACATATTTACAAACAACGTCAGCAAGGGATGCAGTATGGGAAAAGTCTTCTAATATGGAAGCTTAAACTGTAAAAAGGGCTTGGCAATCAAGGAAGGTCTATATTCTATACTGTCCGCCGTAATAGATGTAAGTTCACATGGCCTATCGCCGATTAGAACCACATTATCAGGCGACTTTGTTGAGAAGACGTAATTATTATGTAAAATGGCGTCTGAGCCGCCGCGTAAATGAAGAGGTCTGGAAACACCCTCATCGTCATTCAAGGACACATTGCATGCTTGTGACACTCTGCAGCTTTTCAAAATTACGGCGGTACACCTGGGCGGCAACAAATGTGGAACCACTAATTTTTTCTTTAAAACGCCCTGCGGAAAATTTATCTTACACTCCGAAATGACTTACATCATCCGGAAGATGGAGGAGGGAATGTACATTGTAAATAACATGGATGCGACCATACAAAAGGGGGTAATCATGTACAAAATTGTTTAACAAATTCCTAGCTAACAGACTATGCTGTGTGTGCAATTTAGGGTAACAAAAAATGTTAATAGCGGTAGAAGGCATCAAAAAATGGTAGTACTTGTCAGAACGTAGGAGATAGGGTAAAACAACGGGACCTATGTACAATAAAAATTGTCGGTACTCAGTGGCCTTCCGAAAATTAAGGTGTTCCAGGGATCTACACTTACGTGCAAACTCCACTGTAAGACACCGACTGCAAACATCAATGAGGTCATTCAGTTCACTGATGCGCCCACGCCATTTCCACGTATGCAACCGTTTTTTTAATCACACCCAGGCACAGCAGATGCATGTACTCTAGTGGAAAACATTTAATCATGTCCATGGGTAGGTCTTCAAAGGGAGACCTCTCTTTGTGATGGAACTGCTGACGGTGGGCTCGCAAGGATGAATTATCCCGCAACGTGCCACTAGACGTCGGAAATATCATACGTCTGATGAAGCGCACCCTTTGGTGACAACACCTGTAAGGTTGGCTTTAACGAATAGGCGAAAGCATACCTGTCGCATCCAAAAGTGCCATTGTAACTTGTTTCACGTATGCACGAGCTGGTGAGTCACAGACAATCTGATGCAGAATGACAGTCACAACGCCATGACTTAGTCCTGTAGGCAGGCCATGCGCGAGGAGTTCCTTGAAATCCGTAACAGTCTTCAAGGTACCTGTCAATAAGGTCAGGTTTACCCCAACCTGCGAAGTCACTAACAACAAAAGAGCTGGAAACAAAGGGCTTCACAATGCGGCACAATATTGGCCAGACACATCGTCCAGACGCTTTAAAAAGCCGCATTCCATCGATGTGAAGTTGCAGCCACACCTGAAGAATTGCAGTCCTCTGACGAGTACGCAGTTCCTTCAGTAGGCCTTCACGAAAGCCGACGTGGACATAGTCACCATTACTCAGTGACTTTGTAAGGCACGATCGAGGCGTCTCCATTATTGTCTTTGTGTTCCTCGCTACATCTGGGATAGTGGTCCCCTTAAAAGCACGGACTGTATCAAAGAGCTCCTTTATAGCAGTATGGCGCAACGACCGATGCACGCAAAAATCTCGGAGAGCTTCAACGAATGAGTAATTAGATGTGATAGTGGTGTCATCAGCTTCCCACACGTCTCTAGTACGCTGTCCGAAACCCTTGCTACGTACCGGAAGGAATTTCTGGCGCGAGTACAGGCATCTCCACTTCGGCGTCTTCAGTTTCAGCAGCATTGGAGGTTGACAGACGCATTGCAACTTCGTCTCGAAAAGCCTCCAGATATGCCCGCTTTCTGCGCTGTATGCGCTTTTATATAGTGCTCCGGTGTAATCCGTAGTATAATCGCTGCATATTCACTATCAACCTATGCTGAACTACAATATTATTCAGGTATTTCTGCACAATTCATTCACAGACTGCTTCAGGAGCCTAACCAGCGAGTTACAATAGGCCGGCTGTTATAGTCAATAGTTAAACAATAATATTTTTAGAAACGTAAATAAATTTTTAAAAAGCATTCGTACCTAGACAAACAATGATAGATTTGATCGCAAATTTAAAAAAGGTTGGTTATCACGCGACAGAACGCACGACAGGTCAGGGCCAAGAATGTCCGCCTTCTTGGGAAATTAAAACAAAACCCTTGGTTTATTAAACGTCTATGGGATCGATGTATTCTTTCAAATAATACTTTACAAACCTACTTATTTTTAATTTTAACATCTTTAGCATAAAATTATACCTAAAAGTTACTTAAATTGCGTTTCTACCACGACCGATGAAAAGACACAGCAATGACAAAATCCTGCTAGCACAATCCCCGTTCTCCCCCGTCGAGCGGAGTTTCCTCGTAAGTGCAGATCCCTCGAAAACCTTAATTTTTGGAAAGCCTCTGAGTTCCGACAGTTTTTATTGTACATTGGTTCGGTTGTATTACCTTCTTTTCTACTGTCTGACAAGTATTACCATTTTTTAATGTTTTCTACCGCAATTTACATTTTTTGTCACCCCTAACAGTACAAAAAGTATGAACAATTCGGCCGTGATTTGTTAAACATTTTGTAAATGATTACCCCCTTTTATATGGTCACCTGCATGTTATTTACAACGTACACTCACTCCTTCATCTTCCGGACGACGTAAGTGAGTTCGGGGTGTTGGATAATTTTTCGGCTTTCCCTTTTGAGTCATTTTTATGGCGTTTAAGAGAGAAGGTTAGTGGTTGTACATATGTGGCAGCCCAGGTCTACCGCCGACACTTCAAAAAACTGCAGTGTGAGTCAGAAGCATCCAATTTATTGTTGAACGGCGATGAGGGTGTTTCTAGGCCTCTTCATTTGCGCGGCGGCTCAGACGCCATTTTGCACCACGATTACGTATTGTCTACGAAGTCACCGAACAACGTCGTTCTAATCGGAGGTAGACCTTGTCAACTTACATCCATTACGGCTGGCCGCATAGAGTATAGACCCTTCATTGATTCCCAACCCCTTTTTAATACCTCGATTCCTTCGTCGCTCTTTTATATGTTTAAAGCTTCCTTATTGGAAGACTTTTCGTATACTGCAACCCTTGCTGACGTTCTTTGTAAATACGTCCCTTTTAAGATAACTGACACATTTTACTTAATGCCTCTTTAACATACGTTTTCTGGAGAATAAAGTTTTTCAAAAACCTGTGTTATGTCTTTTAATGCTGCACTGACTACATTGAAGGATGTAATCATAGTTTCCTTTACCTTAAGATGTTCCTCGTGGTTGAATTTCGCCACGAGAAAACGGTAGGCGTGGTGGCAGACTCCTGGTTACACCCCACGGACCATAATCTCACGATGTGGCCATCTTCAGACGCAGTGAGGAGGCGGTTGTTAGCCCGGCAGGAGCCTCCTGCGGAGGGTACGCCGTTGTACCCCATACGGGTCCTCGGACGGTACGAAAGCTTACAAAAGGCCCATCAGCGCGCGAGGCGTGCCGAGGAAACGTCCGATCTCTCAAGTTCAGAGCCCACTTATATGGGCAAGGAGTACAGTAAGAAGTAAGTACGCACTATTAGTAATTATGTGTTATCTAGGATTCTGTGTGAACTAACAACCGAGTCTGAGGAGGAAACCAGCGATGTGGAGAATAACCCACCGCAGACTCCCACGCCGCCCACGAAAAGCTTATTGGGCTGGCCCACAACCGCTCAGTAAGATCTTTTACGTAAGATTATTTTAGGGTGCCTTCCACTTACACTTCGCCCACTCCTGCGCCTGTGCACACGATTACACCTGTGCCGCGCACACAGGAGCAGCACCAAACCCCTGTGGAGGCTAGTATAAGTGCTCTAAGATCTGAGATGTTGTCACGCTTCGAAGCTCTGGAGTCGCTTATGAGGCAGGAATTTACGGTCCTTAGGCAGGAGTATACCCTCGTTAGGCAACTAGTTGAAAAGTCCAGGTAGCCAATAAGACCATTGTATGCAATGGCACTTAGTGTCCTCTGACTGAAAGTATGAGGCCATCACATTGCCCGCTGCGGTATCTGTTCGCTTTTCTCGTATGCCTCCATACCGATCCCGCGAACCATGGAACCACTCAATGGTGGTATTCTTTATGACGTCCTGATTGACGTTATGTAGCCCCGGGCGTCGGCGTGTGGTCTCTGAAGATTATAAAGATGCTTGCAACCTACCCGCAAAAATAGTATAGAGTGTACTCCCTATGAATGACTTCTTATTCTTCTGCGTGGAACCTTGCCACGTAAAAGTGGTGCAGAGTGGCGGTCCGAGAAGTTGAGCTAAGATGTGCCGTATTATCTCTTTGGGGCTGCGGCCGCCAACCGAGAGGAGGAATTTAACCTACATGTCAAAAGTATTAAATTAATTCAACCGTAATCATACGCTATCCTGCAAAATTGTTTCTTCTTTTTCAAAGCGTTTGAGATACAACCGGAGGGCCTCGTCTGTGCATAGTGGCAGACCAGACCCCGTGGCTGCGTCACCGCTAACCAGTGTGCGGCGAGTGTCAGAAGTAGCGGCCTCAATTTGCTCTTATTTTGTTAGTATCACGCTGCGGTCCACTGCTTTCTTTTCTTCTCGTTTACTAAGTTAAAGTTTAAAATGTGAAGAAGTCCAATCTTACCGATTCCAATCTGTGTCATGTTGAAACACTTGTCTAAAGTCAGTGTTTTCTAAGGAAAATTTAATGAGCCATAATGAGCGGTCTTACCTTGACGTCTCAATAAGTTGCCTGACCTATGTAAACTCCTGCCGCATAAGCGACTCTAGAGATTCAAAGCGCGAGTACATCTCAGATCTGAGAGCACTTACGCTCGCCTCCAAAGACTTTTGGCGCTGCTCGTCTGAGCGCGGCACGGCTGTAATCGTCTGCACAGGCGCAAGAGTGGGCGAAGTGTAAGTGGAAGTCACCCTAAAATAATCTTACGTAAAAGATATAACTGAGTGATTGTGGGCCAGCCCAATAAGCTTTTCGAAGGCGGCGTGGGAGTCCGCGGTGGGATATTCTCCACATCGCTGGTTTCCTCCTCAGACTCGGTTGTTAGTTCACACAGAATCCTAGATAACACATAATTACTAATAGTGCGTACTTACTTCTTACCGTACCCCTTGCCCATATGTGTGGGCTCTGAACTTGAGAGATCGGACGTTTCCTCGGCATGCCTCGCGCGCTGATGGGCCTTTTGTAAGCTTCCGTACCGTCCGAGGACCCGTATGGGGTACAACGGCGTACCCTCCGGAGGAGGCTCCTGCCGGGCTAACAACCGCCTCCTCACTGCGTCTGAAGATGGCCACATCGTGAGATTATGGTCCGTGGGGTGTAACCAGGATTCTGCCACTACGCCAACCGTTTTCTCATGGGGAAATTCAACGACGAGGAACATCTGAAGTCAAAGTAAACTGTGAGTACATCCTGCACTTTAGTTAGTGTAGTATTGAAGGAGAAGTGCACATTTTTTTTAAAAATCTTTATTTTCCAGAAAAAGTATGTAAAAGAGGGATAAGGAAAAATGTGCTGTTCATCCTAAAAGGGACATATTTACAAACAACGTCAGCAAAGGATGCAGTATGGGAAAAGTCCTCTAATATGGAAGCTTTAAACATAAAAAAGATGGACGAAGAAATTGATGTTGTAAAAAGGGCTTGGCAATCCAGGAAGGGTCTATATTCTATACTGTCCGCCGTAATGGATTTAAGTTCACATGGGATCGATGTATTCTTTCAAATAATATTTTACGAACCTACTTATTTTTAATTTTAACGTCTTTTTACATAAAATTTTACCGAAAAATTACTTAAATTGCGTTTCTACAACGACCGATGAAAAGACACAGCAATGACAAACGTTAAGGTACCTGACTAATTTATATGCGTTTAGCTTCTACCCCGCACCGCCACGTATTTCCCCGTCGCCACCCCCGTCCAATCCGGGTATTGTGCTAGCAGGGAATTTAAATGCCT